>OX422203.1:790000-1215000 GCA_949130485.1 Agelas oroides | reverse complement strand
CTTCTAATCGTTTACATCTGCTAACCATTACTAATTACAGGGACTACCCCTTCTAATCCTTTACATCTGTTAACCCCATTACTAATTACAGGGACCACCCCCTCTAATCGTTTACATTGTTAACCCCATTACTAATTACAGGGACTACCCCTCTTCTATTGCCCTGCTGAGGTCTATATACCAGTATCTACGAGCTAGCTCAGAGGAGACCCTCACAGCTGACAAACTGGTCCACGTGTTGCCACTTCTGCAGCAAAACCTCAGCTCCCCTAGCTCACCAGTACGTCTGACTGTTACCATGGTAACCTTAGTGAGACTACGACCCTTGTGTATGACTATTTAATTTTTACACTGATGATGATAAACTTCTATTGGTCAGATGTTTGATAGTCTCGCTCCCAGGCCCTGCCCAGCTTTCCGTCTCTCGTAGTTCATGTGGGGGACTTGGGGGGGCGCTGGAGATTGAAACATTGTGACTGGTGAAACAAAGTACTTGCTGCCGAGTTTATTATGTACTGCATGAGTTAGTCTCATTCCCAGTACAGTATACACAACCACAAGGGAGTCTGGGAATGAGACTACACTCCAATATATAGTTGGTCTAGTTCACTGCTTACAGCACTGAAATCTGCACTACACTATCCAGCTTGTGTTATCGTCTGTAATCTCCAGTAATTCTCAGTAAACTATAGCTGGCATAAAGTATACCAGTGTACAACTGGAATCACAAGCAAGCTGCATGTATATATTTTGTGTACCCAATATCGTAAAACACAAGTATATCCTAAAATGCTTGCTAGAGTCTGTATCTTTCTCTGTGCATGTAGGTTCGACTGCTCACTCTGCGGGTCCTGTGTTCATTTGAGCAGCTGCCTCTTCTCACGGGGTTGGAGGAGGAGGAAGTGAGTAAAGTGGGAGTCATACCACTTGTGTAATTTATTCTTCTTGTAAATTCTCCCATCTTTATTTCTGAGGATGGAACCATTTCCGAAGCCAGCGTTCTGAAAATGTGTTTGCAGGCTGAGGAAATTCCAGCAGAGCTTGAGTCTGTAAGTAACTACCATGGTAACCTGTGTACTGTCACCATGGTAACATGTGTACTGTCACCATGGTAACATATGTACTGTCACAATAACTCTTGTGTATTTGACTAAAACTAATTATTTTCTAAGAAAGATCTTACATCATTTTGTTCATGCAAACCGAGAATTTACTGCTGAATCTTTTCTCTTTAGTATCGAAGGAAGCTGCTGTGTCTTGAGAAACTGAAGTATCGACCACACAGATTTCAACAACTCCCTGAGTTATACAGAGAAGTGTGTGTGTAGCCTCGCTCCCTAGCTGGCACCTCCCCATGCTCCTCCTCCTCTCCCCTCTCCCCAGGCTCCTCCTCAGTTTTATTTGCGTACTATTGTTTGGGTAGAGCCTTGAATCGGGGCTACTTATTACCAGCCGGTTTGTGTTATGTTTTTTGTCTCATTCCGGTTCCAGGTCCCCCTGAGGTACCTCATTGGGATGCTGTATGTCAACTTCAGGTTGGTTTGGGAACCGGTCTCTGAGATCATCAGGTGTGTGTGTGTGTGTGTGTGTGTGTGTGTGTGTGTGTGTGTGTGTGTGTGTGTGTGTGTGTGTGTGTGTGTGTGTGTGTGTGTGTGTGTGTGTGTGTGTGTGTGTGTGTGTGTGTGTGTGTGTGTGTGTGTGTGTGTGTGTGTGTGTGTGTGTGTGTGTGTGTGTGTGTGTGTGTGTGTGTGTGTGTGTGTGTGTGTGTGTGTGTGTGTGTGTGTGTGTGTGTGTGTGTGTGTGTGTGTGTACTTCTCCCTCTTCTACACACAGGTCTTATGCTGTTGAGAAGAACACAAAGTTATTTTGGAATGTGTTTGGAAAATTTCTAGAAGAAGCCTCTGATCTCGCTGGTAAGTGAGGCGTGTGTTGGTTTTAGTCCTAGTCTGTAGGAGTGCCATTGTAATTTTCAATTAATCTTGTGAGTCTGAATCATTTTACATTGAAGCAGCAAACTGTCCTTCTCTATTACACTTCGTCTCTCTCCTAGAAGGACCTCTTCCTTACCCACCCAGTCAGCCCTCAGACACCAACCTGACCTGGCACCATTCCACCCTGGCCTCATTCCAGTACCAGTCCACCCTAATGACCAGTATGGAACAGGGACGGCCCAACCATACCAACTTCAGGATGCTGCTCTGGAGGTGTGCTGGCATGTTTCCCGAGTTTGCCGAACCCCGTTCCCGGATCTTGATACCACTTGTCTTCAGATTCATCCAGTGAGTCCCAGTTAACTTTCTGGTTCATTCTGACACTAAATCTCTTATGGGAACTATGGCTACGTGGTTTAGGAGCAATGGTTAGGGTCGGGTTTCTTCTCTGCAGGAATGAGTTTTCTTTGGTGGAAGATAATCTCAGAGAGTTTCAGGACTTGAGACGGACAGAAGTCCTTGAGTCCACCTCAGTCGAGATGGAGGCTACCACCATTGATCCTGGAGACAGGGATGAGCTGGAACATGAGGGAAGTGAGGGAGAAGCAGGTGTTGCTCCTGTGTGTGATCCACCACTGAAAATGAAGTAAGCACATCATTGTACTGAGCAAGTACTGCACTATCATATAAATCACAGCTTGTAAACCTTCTATATGTAATTACCTTGTTCTTTTATAACCTCATTCCCAGGCCACTCCCAGATTTTATCTCGCTGCTTAGCCTCGTGCCCAGACCCCACCCCCAAAAAGGCAGGAAGAGGGTCTGGTGTTCTGAACGACTTTTCTTGTCACAAGGAGCGGGGTCGAACGGCGTAAAGAATGTAATTATTGCATTCCCCATGCACTGCATGCATACTAGATCTCGTGCTCAATTTCTACATCATCGCATATAAGTACGTGTTCTGCAATCTGATTCGAGCTCTCAGATTGGGGAGCTGTGACAAGCAAAGTCGCTCGGAACACCAGACCCTCTTTCTTGCATGTGCGGGGAGGATCTGGGCACGAGACTACTCGCAGCTGTGGAGAAAAATCGATTTTTCTCCACGGCTGCGAGATATAATCTGGGAGTAGCCTGGGAACGAGGCTAGTTCTTTTACGCAAACTGTTTTTGTTTTTGTTTTTGTTTGTATAGAAAGAGCAAGTTTATCCCTTTTTTGCAATCCTTTCTTGTGTGAAATTAAATCTTGCATTTCTTCCTGGTCTGCTAGTGGTGAGAACTGCTCAGAGCTGGTGATAACAGGACAGAGTGGGAGTGAGGAGGTGAAGGAGGAGGAGGAGGGGGAGGAGGGGAAGGGGGAGGAGGGAGAAACAGAGAGATCGAAGATGGCGAAGAGGGAGGTGCAACCAAATCATATTGGAAGGAGAAACCTAACAAAGTAAGTCAGTAGACTTTCAAATTGGTCATGTCCACCGGCCGTCTGGAAGAGAGAAATTCTGAAATTCAACTAGGACTTAGAGCCAATCAGATTCTCCACAGCTACGAGATAATCTGGGAGTGGCCTGGTAACGAGGCTAATGTTCCTACTGACTGAGCCACTGGAGCTCTGACGTTGGAGCAGATGGTACATATCTGTAGACACAGTTCGATTCTCGGGCTGGATTGTTTCACTGTCCTTTACTCTGCATGTTGAGCACAAGGAGTGCTGGGAGCCTATGGGTGCTGGGAGCCTATGGGTGCTGGGAGCCTATGGGTGCTGGGAGCCTATGGGTGCTGGGAGCCTATGGGTGCTGGGAGCCTATGGGTGCCGGGAGCCTATGGGTGCTGGGAGCCTATGGGCGCTAGGAGCTTATGGGCGCCGGGAGCCTATGGGCACAGGGAGCCTATGGGCACAGGGAGCCTATGGGCACAGGGAGCCTATGGGCACAGGGAGCCTATGGGCGCCGGGAGCCTATGGGCACAGGGAGCCTATGGGCACAGGGAGCCTATGGGCACAGGGAGCCTATGGGCACAGGGAGCCTATGGGCGCCGGGAGCCTATGGGCACAGGGAGCCTATGGGCACAGGGAGCCTATGGGCACAGGGAGCCTATGGGTGCCGGGAGCCTATGGGCACAGGGAGCCTATGGGCACAGGGAGCCTATGGGCACAGGGAGCCTATGGGCGCCAGGATCTTATGAGCGCTGCATAGTGATTCATGAGCTCCTGTGAGCACTAAAGTACTTTTGTGTTGGAACCATTGAACTGACTTTTAGCAAACAACTCATACATTACGTCTGAAACCCAGTGGGAAGCTTTCTTCTTTTGGAGGAAATTCACGCAAGGCTGGAAGATTTGTTCATCTAGCTGTGAGGCATTCATGACTCACTCTGATATCTCTCTCACCCACATGCGCAGGACCCTCCTGACTATGCTGACCACGTTCTCCAAGTTTCATAACCCCAAAGCCTTCTACAAACAGGAGGAACTTTGGCAGCTGTTCTTGAAGGTGTGCACTATGTTAAACTGTGGAGTGAACGTTTGCTGACTCGGTACACTTCTGTTTCAGCTGCTTACACACAGAGACTCAGAGGTTCAGCAACTGGCCATAGCTTGTTTGATGATCTACAAGCCACCTTACCTTCTGCCTTACCGGTACAGACCGTTGTTGTGTTTTTAGTGGCTACTTCGCTTTTCTAATAGTAAGAACTGCTTGTCAAACATACCAGGTGGAAGGGACTTTGAGATTTAGAGCATTTTGCTGGTTGTTATGGTGATGGCCATTTTGTTTTGTTCATCCAAGGGAGAACTTTGAGAAGCTACTGGACGATACCTCATTCAGAACAGAGCTGGAAAACTTTAGGTAAATACAGCTGTAGCCATCTTGTCTGGTTCTTCTTCACTGAGCTGTGTGCGGGTGTGTGTTTGATTTCCTGTGGTTGCTTCACCTAGTGTTGACTCTGAGTGTTCAGTGGTTTCTGAGGACCACCGGGGAAACCTTGCACCTATTTTGGTCAGGTAAGATCACGTTCTTGATTTACTGCTGTCTGCCACCTGTAGTACGTTCCCTTTCCTACCACACATACACACACACACACACACACACACACACACACACACACACACACACACACACACACACACACACACACACACACACATGCATCCACACACACACACACACACACACACACACACACATGCATCCACACATGCATCCACGCACGCATGCACACACACACACACACGCACATGCATCCACACACACACACACACACACACACATGCACACATGCATGCACTCACGCACGCACGCATGCACACGCACGCACACACACGCGCACACACACACACACACACACACACACACACACACACACACACACACACACACATCACACACACACACACACACACACACACACACACACACACACACACACATGCACACATGCACACATGCATGCACTCACGCACACGCACGCATACACACACACACACACACACACACACACACACACACACACACACACACACACACACACACACACACACATCACACATCACACTACACAGGGTCCTCTATGGTCGTATGCAGCGTCAAGGAGGCCACAGCACCACAAAGGCAGGAGGAACTGCCAGACGTGGTATTGTACTGAGGTTTCTGGGAGGTTGTCAAGAGAGAGAGCTGGCCGAGTTTATCAGCCTGCTATTGGTCCCTTTCAAGAGCCTTCTAGGTATCTCTCTATACATGTATACCGTATAGTGGGAAATTTTCGTGAGGTCCAAATTTTTGTGATTTTCGCGACCCACCACCAAAACGCGAAAATAAGAACCGTGAAAATTCGAACACGTAAACTTTTTGAATTCGTGGAAATTTTCAAACGTGCGTTTTGTGCGCTAGTCTCACTCGATCTGATGATGGCACTGTATCGCTATTTCAAACCGGCAGACGACGTCCTACCCTAGATCTTTTGTCCTCTGTTAGCCCGCCGATGATAAAGGGGCGTGGTCAATAGCTCACGCTAAACGCAAAAATTAAAACAGCAAAAATTTCTTCTGGAGTTAAAATGGGATTTTCAAGAAAATTTGGACCAGCGAAAATTTCCTGCTATACGGTATATTATGGGGCGTGGCTTATTGTACTAAGTATTGACTTCCGGAGGGCAGGAGGCCTGGGGTCTGTGTGCAGTGCAGCTGTGTGCTCACAAAGAAGTGTTACATTGATCCTCAACAATTAGTGAGAGATATGAGAAGAAATTTCTATCAAGGCAAAGGGCAAAAGGTCGGCTATACTGCTGCCTCTCGATTACGTGGTTGCCCTCTGGAAGTGGTTGGCCCCGCCCATTTAGAAACCATCAATAGCAGGTAGAGTACAGTCTTGCTAGCTTCCATTACCTGCAATCCCTGTTTTTCTGTGCTGCAAGCGGCAGAAAGCTGAGTGGATACCTGGGCCACTTTAGCCCTGCTACCTGCAATCAGAAGGACATTATTACTGGAAAGATCGCGGTGGGTATGCAAGACCCATGGCTACGTTGTGACACATGCAAGGCTACATAGCCAGCAGATTGGTCCATGGATACTGTCTGCATCCATTCTCCTTTGCTTCAGATGGCCCCCAGGGTGGTCACTGCAGTGTAGAAATGAGCAGGGTCATCCCCCTCAAGAAACAACAAGGGTTCGTCACCATGTTGGGTCAGATGCTGCCCACTCTGGGGTCAAAGGTCACACCCTTTCTGGGGACACTGTTCTCCGTGTTGCTGAAACTGGGGGCGTCATGTGCACAGCTGCTGGAACAGAGGGCATTGGTGAGTAACCATAGCAATCACTGTAGTTCCCGTATTTCACATGGCTGAAGAGGATAAAGGTTGAGCTAGTTGTAGATTTTCACATCGCAGTTTTCTGGAATTTTTTTTCAGCTAATAAAAATATTATTTACACTTATTTTCTCTGCGTAGATCCAACCCCACTTTGTTAATGCGCTGAAAGTACTGCGACAACTGATCATCAACAGAGTGACAGAGGTAAAATTGCTTTTGTAAGGAAAGTAAAAGCATCTAGCCTCGTTCCCAGGCTCTCCCCTTGCCCCGACGAAAAATTCGTCGGGGCGAGCCTGGGAACGAGGCTAAAAAGCGTCTCTGTAAGACCTATCTTTGCTCCTTGTTCTATTCTACAGTGCTTTGACATTTTTTCCAACTTTGAGTTTGCGCCATTTCAAGAAGATGTGCTCCAGTCGATTGTTTGGCCGCAAGTATGATTTTAAAATTCAGCTACAAGTAGTTATGCGCATGTACTAGTTGTATAGCCTCGTTCCCAGGTCCCGCCCAGCTTTCCGTCGCTTGCAGTACGGAAAAGCGGTAGAGGTGTTTTTCGTTCGCGCACGGGGAGAGCCTGGGAACGAGGCTACTGGTTGTACACTTTTCTCTTTCTCCTACTTTTGTACCCAAGCTCATTTTGTGTAACAGCACAGACCCCAGGGTAAATCACTTTCAGTATCGATACTGAAAGTGATTTATCCTGGGGTTGGTTTTGGATCTGGGACTGCGACTAAGTAGGGTATTCTCCTTTTCTCTTTCTCAGCTGCTCAAATTACCCCAGGAGAGCATCCAGCACCCCACACCTCTCATGAAACTGTTGCACACTTGCACAAAGTATCCACGGTAACGACATCTCCAATACCCACCACATATCCATTTTCACTCATCATTAATAGCAGTCACCCTTTGGAAAATTGAGATTCTCTAAAAATCAAAAAACTTTGTGGACGTTAACTGTTAGTGCTTAAGTTGTGTCGTCAGGGAATCTTGAAAACATTGGCAAAACGTTTTCTGATTTCAAAGTTGGTAACAAGGAGCCTCTTTTCAGTTTAAGTCAGCTGAGAAACATACTTTCCAAGTGGCCTCTAGCCTCGTACCCAGGCCATTCGTAGGAGAAATGGCCTGGTAACTTACCCGGGTTCAAAGTGTATACGGATATGACGTCAAGGAGATTACAGCTGCACCCGTACAAGCCATGAATATTGGATAATGCATGTGATATTTGATCGTAGCCACGTGACTGTTCGTAATGTGCAAGCACGTTTTTGTTGCCATAAGACTCGTTACAGGCTTATATTAGATGGTTACTGTCTTACTTGTCATCTGTAGATGCACTACTTGTAGTAGCTCGCTCACCGATGTCGATATGCCTGACTAACGTACCACACTGCTACTCTCAAACAGGTCTTTGCTTGTAAAGAAACCGTTTTGTCCGCAGGTACTGTAGTTTTATTTTTAATGGACAGCCTGGGTACGAGGCTAAGTGGCCTCCTATATCCACAATGTCAACTCTTCTCTGTCTTCTGTCTTCACAGATATTTCTATCTGCTCAGTGAGCCTGTCCCACCCTCCCTCCTCCTGGAGCGTACCTCCTCCTCGAGTCCCCCAGTTGCGCAGCCATTGTCCAGGTCTGTTTTGCACCATGTGTTCCGCTGCCTCTTCTCTCCGGGAGTCAACCAGAAGGTGTGCAGCTGCGTCATGGAAATGATCATCAACTTACTGTGTGCACAAGAGCTGGAAGGAGGTAGCCAACAGACAGAAGAGCTGGAAGGAGGTAGCCAACAGACAGAAGAGCTGGAAGGAGGTAGCCAACAGACAGAAGAGCTTGAGAAGATGGACGTTGTAGAACATGACTCACATACTTGTGAAACCATGGAAGAGGATTCTGGAGAACAAAGTTTGTTTCTTGAGAAGCTCCAACAAATGCAAGGCTCCACTTCTGGACCTGTGTGCAAAGTCTCTAAAGGAACGGAGTTGGTTTTGCCATTCATCCCTGTTCTACTGGAATATTTGGGTTCAGTCATCCAGGGAGATGAAAGGAGAAATTTGCAGCTGGAATTCTCTGTGCTTTCAAAGTGAGTGAAGCAACGTGACTGCATGTGTCCATGATGTGTACCATATGTAACCATGGCCACGTCTCAAGGTAACATAGAGAGAGTGTCTGTTTTGTGTGTGCATGGTGATCTTGTAGGATCAGCAGCTGTGTGAAGGATCCCAAAGAGTCAGAAGTCTTGATAGCGTTGCTCTTGCCATTCCTCCTGAACTCTGATCAGAGATTCAAGGTAAAATAACTGACCTCTGGTGATTCTAAATGTGCCTACAAGAACTAACGTTTTTTGTGTGCAATTGTCTTGCAGAAATACGAAGAAGACATACTCTTGAGCATTTCCAGCCTGGTTGCTACTGCGGACAACGTTACGGACTGCTACAGGTTTGTCATGGTGCTATAATTACATTGCGTTGGGCTTGAATACACAATTTAGTGCGTATTCATATCGTGTGTCAGGATGGCCGAGCGGTCTAAGGCGCTGCGTTCAGGTCGCAGTCTACTCTTGTAGGCGTGGGTTCGAATCCCACTTCTGACATAATTTTTTTTTTCTTTCTCCCCATTGAAATGTCTTCTTTTTCCTTTAGCAGTATGACTACAGCTCAGTTTTTTTTTTTGCATTGAAGTTTTTCTTTGCTATTTTTTCCCCCTAACAGTAATAATAACTATATGCATAACAGCTACTTTTTTCTGCCATTACTTTGCATTGTGTGTTTCTTTCAGATCCCTATCACAACTCTTCTCTGTTTTGAGTAGCAGGCGAAGCAGAAACATCCTTTGTGATGTATTCCAGGTACAAAGTCAGCGCAGAGTTTTTATGTCAGCCTCATTCCAAGACCTACATACCTCAGGAATGAGAATGTGACTACTTCTCCCATGTAACATTATTATACAGGAATTGGCTAAGAAAGATCCCTACTGGAGTGCAACAGTAAACATTGTTGTCAAGGTGATTGAGTAATAAAATGTATAATGCACCAGTGAAAATTTCACTTGCTTTTTATGTTCTCTACAGTTGAATTCTTGGGATGAGAAGCACATTGAAGAACCAGCGTATGAAATTCGATTGGCTGGATTCTCTGAGGCTAAGCAAGCACTGCAGAACCCCTGGCAATGGAGTGTGAACTCTGTACTTCCAGTCCTACACAACGCCATGTTCTTCTTACTTCAGGTATGGCAGCCTCATACCCAGGCTTTCTCCTCCTTAGCAAGGAGAGCCTGGGTATGAGACTAGGTATAGCCTCATCCCCAGGCCAGTTCCAACTCCTTGCATGCCAATATGGCGGCTGCTTTTTGTGTTTATTTTCGTATTCTCAAAAATGATGACATCACATGAATGTTATTCATTGGTTGCTTTGTGCAGTGTGAGGACATGTCCATTCGAGATGCAGCTGCCAGTTATGTGACAGAGCTAATCACCCACATACAGCCGCAAGGTGTGCCCACATGCAAACATGCAGTGGTATCTCTTACAGACATGCCTTTGCGATTTTATGTCTTCCCCTTCCTTTGTACGTGTGTACCAGACACAGAGGTAGTTCGTGTGTTGGTTTTGGGTATCATTGTGAATGGAGTGAAACAAGGGATCCGGTCCAAGTACGAGGTACGTGCTGTGCAGAATATGGCCCCCCTCCCCCATTCTTATGACTTTCGCTTGATATGACTGTCTGCTGTCAGTGGCACCCCTCACATATTCCTTTCTCCTTCTTCCTTTTATATCACCATTCCCTTAACTCCCCTTTCTCTATCTCTCCCCTTTATGTGTGCACGCACGCACGCACGCACACACACACACACACACACACACACACACACACACACGCACACACACACACACACACACGCATGCACACACACACACACACACACACGATGCACGCACGCATGCACACACACACGCACACACACGCACGCACGCACACACGCACGCACGCACACACACACACACACACAGTTTGCTAGGCATGAATCCATCTCCCTCCTCTCACACATCGTGAGGACCTACCCCACCCACCCTCGCTTTGCCGACATGACGGTCCTCACCCACAAGGACCCAGAGGTTGACTTCTTTGAAAACATTAGACATATTCAGTTACACAGGAGGACAAAGGCTCTTCGGCGACTGGCCGAGGTGTGTGCGGAGAGCTCTCTCACTGCGGCCTCCATCATGAGCTTCCTCTTACCACTGGCTAGCCAGGTACATACAAGGATAACAAGAACCCATGAGGTTTATCAGCTAAAGCCTACAGTCAGTTTTGCCATGACATGGTTTGACTTATGCGCCTATCAGTGTTGTGCCCCACTATTGGGCAGTTGATGGGGATTATATGGGGGGTTGACTGAAGACAGTGCCCCAATAGTCAGGAATTTGATTGCCTCAGACTGCATAGTTAAACTGTCTTTGTCAAATCCCCAGTAATCTCCCATATTTTTCGAGGGATTTGATTACAGGGTCTGTCCCCACTATAGGGACAATTGATGTTTTAATTAGTCAAATCCCCACCTTGCCCCACTATAGCCTGATTTGGGAGGGGGGGGGGGGGGTGTGGTGGGGGTGGGGGTGGGACATAACATTGATAGGTGCATTATCCCATACGCTAATGGGGACTCATTCCCAGGACTGAAGATAGAAGGCCTGGGAATGAGGCTAACATTATATGCCAGTAAATATAACAAAAACATATCATTTTCAACATCACTTTCTTATATGATATGCTCACTGACTCTGCTGACCCTTGACCTTCGACCTTTGGACTTCTCAGGTTGTGTTTACCCCTTCAACTAACGTGGAACAGAATCTCGTTGCCGAGGCCGTCAATGTGATTAGGACAGTTTCATCTCAACTGAGGTGGACCAACTACTGTTTTCTGTTGCGCCACTATCTAAGGCAGCTGCCTAAGAGAAAGGACATCCAGAAATCTCTCATCAAGTGAGAATTTGGAGCAGTTGCGTGACTGGTCATGTAGCAGTGAGAATTTGCAGCTGTGTAGGCTCCTACGTAGCTCACGCTCGTGCTCAGGGTCTGTAGACTAAATGCAATTGAGTTGTGAACCAACCCCCAATGATGTAGACTCATTCCCAGGCCCAGGTCCGGCTTTAAGTCACTTGCAGTATGGAATGGGCCTGGTAAGCTAGCCTTCTCTCAGTGACGTCAAGGTTAGAAAGACGGTAGAAAGACTTTGTGTGTGTGTGTAGGCTCAGAATAGCGAAGTTACGAAGGCACCAGGTAACTTACCACACGTATCTAGCTAGCAAGGGATAGACACCAAGCAGGGCCGCCGAGAGAGTAGAGGGGCCCTGGGGAAATGCTTTCACGCGCAAAGCCTAGCTAGCAAGGGATAGACACCGAGCTTTGAAGGTGTACGTAGTTGGTTGCCAACATATTTGACCATTTGCTGATTTTCATGTTCACGTGAGAAAATTTAGAATGCCCTCTTTCAACTAATTTTCCATACTGCAAGTGAGATAAAGCTGGGTGGGGCCTGGAAACAGGGCTATCAATGACTTGTGGAGAAGGGTCTAGTTGGAGTTTCAGCGTCTCTGTGACTATCTTGTTCCCAGAGCTGTGGTAGCCATTTTGGATGCCTTCCACTTTGACATCTCTGAGGCTACCCCACTGAATGAGAGAGAACGAGCACAAGCTTCCCTGGATACAGGAGGTGGGAGAGAGAAATTGGAAGGCACTAGAAAACACTCCCGAGAATTGAGCAAGGAGGAGAGAAAGGATGAAATCGAGGGAGAAGAAGAAGGTGGGGGCAGAGGGGAAGGTGAAGGGATGGATACGGACCAGAAAGTAGATCCTGAAGTGGCGGACAATGGCAGGATAAAGCAAGCCTTGGCTCAGAAGATTCACAAGACCATCGTCTCCTCTATTCTGCCGAGTCTGCAGGCCGTCCTCACAAAGAGGGTAAGAGGTTATCATTTCCCTTGAGCCGTCAGAACAAATTGCTGTCCTTTTCGTTCACAGGTTGACACCCCTAGCCACAAGCTCAGCCGAGTCGACCAGGATGGGCAATCAGAGATCCTACGGGTACCTGTTGCCATGGCAATGACCAAATTGCTACTTGCCCTGCCTGAGAGCACGCTGCACACTCATCTGCCCAGGTATCCAGCAACAAGCTGTTCACGGTTGCCATTGCTTTCTTCTACTGATCACTGCGGCTAAAGTTTTTGTCGTGCCATGCACTTACCTCTTTTATAACAATAATCCCAGTACCAGATCCTCCTTCAGGTCTGGTATAGAGGCCGGAGTATATGGTCTGGTATAGAGACCAGAGTATTTGCATGGTCTGGTATAGAGACCGGAGTATATGGTCTGGTATAGAGACCGGAGTATATGGTCTGGTATAGAGACCGGAGTATATGGTCTGGTATAGAGGCCGGAGTATATGGTCTGGTATAGAGACCGGAGTATATGGTCTGGTATAGAGGCTGAAGTATAAAGTTATACACAACACAAATACGCTTACAAATCTGAGAGATGTATCCTATCAAGAGCGTGTAAGAACAGGTGGCTTGAGTACTTGAGCCGCCCGTTCTTATGCGCTCTTGTTCCTATATAGGGCCCTGTCTACCCATATGTACCCAGTTTTACAATCAACTGTGTGTCTCATTCCCAGGAACAGAGCCTGGTTCCAGGCTTGTTCCTGGGAATGAGACTGTGTGACTAAACCACTACCTCTTCTGTCTGTAGTTTGCTCCTGAAAGTTTGTCAGACATTGAAGAACCGGGCACGTAATGTTCGTGACATAGCCAGGGACACCTTGGTCAAGATGGCTGCTGCTCTAGGTCCCAGATACCTTCCTTATATCATTAGGGAGATGAAGGAGCTCCTTACGAGAGGCTACCAGGTATGTGGAGGAATTTGGGAGGTTGGGAGGGGGGGGATACTTGACCAAACTGAGTTTTTCTAAAAAGACTCCTCCCTCCTCTTCTTAATTTTCTTCTCCCTCTTTTCTCTTTCCTACCTTCTTCCTTCCCTCTTCTTCTTCTCCCTCCTTCTCCCTCTTCCCTCTCCCTTTTCCTCTCCCACGATCTCTCCTCTTTCTCTTCTCTTTCCTCTAGCTCCATGTACTGGCCTACAGCCTTCACTCGCTGCTAAATGGTGTCTCCACAATCCTCAAGACAGGTGACCTTGATCCCTGCAGGGAAAACATCAGCCAGGTACTTTGTTAGTTTAAGAGTACCAAACAGGGAGGGGGAGAGGAGGGAAGGGGAGAGAAGGGAGGAAGGGTATGTTTTGGAGAGAGAAGGGGGGGTAGAGAGGAGGAGAAAGGAAAGAAGAAGGAGAAAAGGTTAAAGTTCAATGCACTTAGTACTTAAGTCTCATTGATAGCTGTCAGTTTTACCTTCCAGCTTGCATGACACATAATGACATCATGCTATGATGTAATGTGAAGTTTCTCTTCCCACACAGATCTTGATAGAGGATCTGTTTGGTGTCCCTGCAGAGGAGAGGGCGAGTGATGCCGGGGTTGCTAGGATACCTGAGAGCAAGGCCCCCCAGAGCTTTGGTAGTTATGAGATTGTAGCCAGATTTCTGTCTCCTGGGCAGCTGCCCGACCTGTTGGACCCTGTGAAGCAGGTGTGTGTGTGTGTGTGTGTGTGTGTGTGTGCAGTGTGTGTGTGTGTGTGTGTGTGTGTGTGTGTGTGTGTGTGTGTGTGTGTGTGTGTGTGTGTGTGTGTGTGCGTGTGTGTGTGTGTGTGTGTGTGTGTGTGTGTGTGTGTGTGTGTGTGTGTGTGTGTGTGTGTGTGTGTGTGTGCGTGCGTGCGTGTGTGTGCGCATGTGCGTGCGTGTGTGCGTGCGTGTATGGAGATATAGGATTAAGTGTAAAATTGGGTACAGATGGAAGTTCTTTAACTACTGTCATATTTTCTCTCGCTCTAGGTTCTTGAATCGAGGTCAACCTTGCGTATGTCAAGAGTTGTTGAGGAGGTGTTTCGCAGAGTGGCACTGGGGGTTCAGAGCAACGATGGATTCACCCCTCAGGCACTCCTTGTGTTCATCCACAATGTGATAAGCAACAACATCCCACAGTTAGCCCAGAAACCTCCGTAAGCTAATTAACAGCTCAACATGTGATATGATATCACATAACATTACATGATGTCACATGACATCACATGATATCACACATATGTCACGTGCATTAATATGATGTTACATGATGTCCTGTATGATGTCATGTCAAAATGTTTATGATCCTGTAAATGATGTCATTTGTCATTTCTCCGGCCCAATCTTTTGGACAGGTCCAAGTCCCACTCTTGTCCTTCTCCCTTAACTCGTCCTGATTCCTACCTCCTCCCTCCTACCCCGACTCGGGCTGGACCCAAACCTGTCACACAGGGCAACGTTGCTGCACATATTATCACTGAATTTGGGTTGCAGGTGTGTGTGTGTGTGTGTGTGTGTATGTGTGTGTGTGTGTGTGGTAATACGTACACCATTGTGACCTCTGATATACCTTTATATCCAGCTGCTTCACGCTGCATTGAAACACAGCAAGTTTGATACTTCAGAGGAGGAACAGCTGCGTATGTTGGACCCCTTTGTCTCCCTCCTCTCGGACTCCCTGACCTCCCACCATCTCAAGGTGCTCTGCAGGGTACGTGACATGGGACCTGGAAGTGGGCGTGGTCAACTAGCTTAATTGCCATCACATATTTTCATAGATATATCAGACATTTGAGCACTTTGAACGCAGTGATGTGAGCTGAATATTAATAGCCTATACTGTATGCACCGGCCGTTAAAACTAACAGCAGAAACTTTGAGCAGGTCTAATTCTTTTAATCCACCATGTTCTTGGCTAGTCTCGTCCCCAGACCCCACTCTCTCACGAGGAGAAACGGTCTGGTGAACCAAGTCAGATTTCGCACACTTTTGCGACAGCGTCGCCTAGCAACGTTCAAAACATTTCGCAGCAAACCCGCTCAAATATGGTACGGATACTTGAGTAGGGATAAAAAAATTTACTGTTGTAAGGGAAGTGCTATGTAATAATTACCGATCTCGCAATCTCATTGGTCCTTACCACTTTGGTAAGCCCAAGAAATTCGACTTTGTTCACTAGACCGTTTCTTGTCGGGAGGTGCACGCGGGCGGGGCATGAGACTAGTTCTTGGCCATAAAAAATAGTGAATGATACTGATGCTCAATACGAAAGAGCTTATATATGTATTCTGAATCGAGGAACACCTTTTCCCCTTTCTCTAGCGCCATATGTGGGATTAGGGTTTTTACCTTAAGAAATGCAAAAGTACTTTCTTGTGCGTGAAGGTTCTGCAACTTTGTGCTAGTGTTTTTACTTTTCACAGTCGGTCACAAGGATTCAATTTCAATGTTGAAAATGTTAGTGTTGTCGGTACATAGTGGTACTTTGTTTTGTAGGCCCTTCATTGTCTGACGTGGGTGATCAGGCTGTCCCTCCCCTCTCTGGACACCCACATTCACACCATCTCGTCACACCTGTTTGACCTGCTGAGACGGTATTCCAGAACTGGTGCCGCTGTTGGGAGCAACCGGGAACTTGTTCTAGCAGCCTTCAAGGTACTTATGAGGTCATCATGATGTTTTGTGATGTCATTATTCTGTCATTTATCCATAGCAGTACTAATCAAGGTTTCCATTCCATTGCTCATACCTAAGTTCTCATTTCACATCCCTCTCCTCTCCTTCACTCCACTTCCTCCGTCCTTTATCTTTCCCTTCCTCCCCTCTCTTTCCCTTCCTCCCCTCTCTTTCCCTTCCTCCCCTCTCTTTCCCTTCCTCCCCTCTCTTTCCCTTCCCTTCCTTCCCTCTCTTTCCCTTCTTTCCCTTCCTTCCCTCCCCTTCCCTCCCCTTCCCTCCCCTTCCCTCCCCTTCCCTCCCCTTCCCTCCCCTTCCCCCCTCCCTCTTCCCCCCCTCCCCTTCCCTCCCCTTCCCCCTTCCCCCCTCCCCTCCCCAGGCGATGATGGTTGTATTAAGAGACTTTAAAAGACATGCAATTTCAGAGGATGAGTTGAAACTGCTCCTCAGCTTTGTGGAGGAGGACATCCATGACTACCAGAGGCAGAGCACCGCCTTCCCACTGCTCAAGGTAGTAGATTGTAACATCATGTACTATTAGGCCACACCCAGTGTACAAATTTCATTGGACAATCAAAAGGACATACATATTTTTATCCATGTACAGACCATCTTGGGTCGTAAACTGATTGTTGGTGAAATGTACGAGCTAATGCACAAGGTGGCCCAGCTTTCAGTCTCCGCAGAGTCCGAGCATGTGAGACAGCAGAGCAGACAGGTAGGTATAGACAACATGGCTCCATATGACTATCACATGGAGTCATGTGACTGTCACATGGAGTCATGTGACTGTCACACGGAGTCATGTGACTATCACATGGAGTCATGTGACTATCAGTGACTATCATGTGACTATCATGTGACTATCACGTGACTATCATGTGAACTATCATGTGAACAGGTGACATACTATGACTGCCATGTGACTATCATGTGACTATCATGTGACTCATGTGACTTCCCTCTAGGCTGTCATGCAGTTCATTATGGACTACCCACTGGATGGAAAGAAGCTAAACTACTATTTGGATTTCTACGTTACAAACCTAAAGTATGTATACAATATTTAATTGTTGTTATTTACGTTATTACATTATTGTTGTTTTGTCTCTCGTACTGCTACTGTACTGTTGTGTAGTTATGAGGAGCAAAGTGGGCGTGAGTCAGTCATTGAACTGTTGGCTGCAATATTCAACAAGTTTCCTGAGGTTTGAGTAATCATCTGGACTAACCTGTTTAGTAGCTTGATTGTCCTCTCCCCTCACACACACACACACACACACACACACACACACACATTCACACACACAGCAGTTGATCCATCGGCATGCGTCCTACTTCTTCATCCCACTTGCCTCTCAACTTATCAATGATGAATCTCCAACATGCAGGCAGATGGTAGCAGAGGCTGTGAAAACTCTCGTTGGAAGGGTAAGGTGATTGTCCACACGTGTGTGGTTGGTGTGTGAATTCTTACATAGCTGTGCACCTCCTTACAGCTTGACACTGCTAAGCGGAATGATATTGCGAGCATGATTGAGCTGTGGATTGGCCATGACAAGGTAGGCCTTCCTTCTGTTCGTTCCAATGAGTGAAAATACAGCAGTGAGTGTTAATAGTGGCTAACAAATTTCTGTGATTACCTCTTTCAACCACATACTGTATATTGAGTGCTAGCCTCATACCCAAGCCACGTGGGAGGAGGCCTGGGTATGAGGCTAATTGAGTGCTAATTAGCCCTATTTATTACCTAGCCATCACCATGGTAACAGTTTTTTCATCCCTCATTATTGAGACTCTTGGAGAGTCCAGGACCTCATTAAGTCAGTTACCAAGGACAGGGATGATTGCTACTAAGTATGTTATTCACAGCTTCTCCGCTTTGTAACATGTGAAAAAATTTCTAACATATACATGTGTGGCAGTCCCGTGTAGAAATTGAAGATTATTCCGTTGCATATTTCGATCGCATCGTTGCATTCATAGCGCCGTATCGTTGAACTTCCGTTAAGGGTGGGGCTCATACGTGCTTCGTAGACTCGTTAGCTATTCATGCATCTACAAAGCGTGTTTGAACCCCGCCCTTAATGGAAGTTCAGCAATACGGCGCTTTGAACGCAGCGATGCGATCGAAATACGCGACGGAATAATCTTCGATTTCTACACGGGACTGTCACATGTACATAGACCAGTCTGTGGAGATTGAGTTACTACTGGGTTTGGTCAAAACCAATCCTGCTCAAGGTACATAAACTTGTCACTTAGCTACTGTTGCCCTGATGTGCACATAGTCATCTCCACCCAGCTTGGATATAGCTAGCCATCCATTCACTCACAGCAGCATATGTGGCTGTTTTGCCCATACAAGTGCTCCGGGTCTCCCGTTTTAATCTAGCATGCACACACGTGACACTTTCCTATCCATGGATGCTCAGGCAGTTTTGTGTATCCGCACTTGCAGCTAGTCCACAAGAGGTTAGGCGTGCAGACTTTGGGCTTGATGGTGGAGGTGGAGGGCCAGGCGTTTGAGAGGAGGCTGCTGACATTCCTACCCCTCCTCTCAAGTTGTCTCTGTCTGTATAAGTCTGATGAGAGTGAGGCTAGGGAATGGGACACTCAGGAGCTCGATGTAGCTGTGTGCCCTGCGACTGTTACCCAAAGGGATGAACTGGAAATGGAGACTGATGGGACAGCAGCTCAGTCTGTTGTGTTCTCGAAAGATGAAGAGGAGAAAGAGGCAGATGAGGAAAGGGAGAAGGAGGAAGATAAAGAGGAGGAAGATAAAGAGGAGAAGGAAGACAAAGATGAGGAGGAAGAGGGGAGACCAGGCAACATGGCAGCTGCCCTGGATCACCTCTTGTTCAGTACATTATCAACCCTGGTGAAAATTTGTGGTGCGTGTTCTGTGATCAGAGTGTCCACCTACTGTGACCACATGAACCACCTGTGGGGTATGTAGAATAAAACAATGTCATTACTGCGTTGTTTGTTTGTTTGTTTGTTTGTTTATTTTTTCTGCATGAGCCTCATTTGTGGTGCATGTTCTGTGATCAGAGTGCCCACTAGCCTCGTATCCAGACCCCAAAAAGATTTTTCAAGCGCCTGGGTACGAGGCTAAGTGCCCACCTACTGTGACCACATGAACCACCTGTGGGGTACGTTGAATGAAGCAATGTCATTACTGCGTTGTTTGTTTGTTTGTTTGTTTGTTTATTTGTTTGTTTTGTTTGTTTTTCTGCATGAGATAGCAACTGCATATCTTCCTGTCACCCCAGCATATTGTCTGAAATGCTAGTGGCTGATCAGTACAATACCTACGCCTTCCTTTATGTTAATCTGGAGCCAAAGATTGTGCAGTATTTGCAAGCAAATTCTCAGAACAATCGTTGAGTGGAAAAAACTTCATCATACTTTCAAGCAATGTTTTGGCCCCAAGAGACCTTCAGGCATACAGTGCTAGACACTCAGTACGGACAGACAATAGACCTTCAGGCATACAGTGCTAGACACTCTGTACAGACAGACAATAGACCTTCAGGCATACAGTGCTAGACACTCTGTACAGACAGACAATAGACCTTCAGGCATACAGTGCTAGACACTCTGTACAGACAGACAATGCATACACATACACTGGTGACCTCATACCCAGGCTATGTGGGAGGAGGAAAAAGTGGCCTGGGTACGAGACTAAACAATGGCTGCTTTATTGGATGTATACATGCGCACTCGTGACACACACATTTCTCTCCCATTTTTCTATTTGCATGCAGACGTGGTACAGCTGCTGTTGCTCCACCCCCATGCCTGGGTGAGGCTCTCCTCCTGCCGTTTGTTCGGCCTCTTGTTTGCCTCCTACAAGCCAGAGGAAGTGGCCTCCCCTTCCACTTCCAGTGGCATAGCTGGGAAGAAGAAGAAGAAGAAGAGACAGTGTCAGAGTATAGAGTACATGTTGCAAGACAGTGTAGTGAAGGTCAGGGAGGTTGCTACGGTAATAAACACAACCTTACCTGGGACACATCTTTATCCCAGGTACAGGATCTCTGTGGATCTTTCTGTACGCAGTTGAGTTCACCTCTTCTCAACTCGGAGCTGGCAAACCAGGTATCTCCGAACGACAATACTCACTGTTGTGAATCTATCTTAAAATGTGTAACCATGTCATCTCTCATGCACAGAGTGTGAAGAATCTTGTGTTTCTGGCTAAAGTGTTACACAGGATGGAACTTGCAGGATTGCTGGAAAGTTTTGAAGATGGCAGACATGATATAGCTGGCTCTACTGATCATGCAGCTCATCAATCTCATCTGTCAGATCAGGCAGATCTTATTGATCATCAACCTGATCAACCTGATCAACCTGATCAATCTGATCAATCTGATCATGAGTTAGCTTTAGTTGAATGTAGAGGAGGATTGACTTTGGGTGACTGGGAGGCAGATGAGACAACGGCAGCAAGACAAAGGCAGCACGTGAGAAACCTGCACTGGCTGATTGGCAGACTGTCACGGCTTGCAAAGTATGAAGCCGGTCACCATCCAAAGGAACCACTAAAGGTAAAGTTTGTCTTTTAGGGAGAGAGAGGGAGAAAGTATCTAAGGGTTGGTCTTTAGGGAGGAAGAGGGAGAGAGTATCTAAAAGTTTTGTAGGGAGAGAGAGGAAGAAAGTATCTAAAGGTTAGTCTTTAGGGAGAGAGAGGGAGAGAGAATTTGTGGTGCTACAATCATGTCAAACTGGGTTTCTGTCTTCTGGCTACTGCAAGCCGTAGACTGGCTTACGATCATGCAAGGCTCTTCTTTACTACCATCACTTGCTACCAAGGTGTGTACGTTGTAATAAACCTCCCACTGTTGCCTTAGCAACAGCATGACCTGGCCTCATTCCCAGGCCCCGCCCAGCTTTCTGTCGCTTGCAGAGCCTGGGAACGAGGCTAAGTACGACCTGCATAATTCCATTTTTAGTGAACTCTATTTGTGCATACAGCGTACTGCTGTGCTGCAGTGGTTAGCAGCAGTTTCCCTCGACCTGGGAGAAGAACACCTTGGCACACACCTACCCGTCCTCCTGCGGCCTGTGTACCGCGAGGTTTCAGATATGAACAAGACTGCTGGAGAGGGACTGTACAACCTGGCACAAGAGGTCCTGGATCTCATGAAGGGTATCGCTGGGAGAGAAGTGTTCTCCAAGGTTTTTGCTCAAGTTCACCAGTCAGTACTGGCCACAAGAGAGAAGAGGAGAAAGCAGGCTGCCCTGGAGGTAAACCACTGCATGTATTGTGTCTTTCTTGGGCTGAAGAAGAAACAAACAAGATACTGGGTTTAGAAAAAGACAGCAGGGTGGACCAGGCCTAACCTCAGCTGTTCATGGCTTAAATGGCTGAAAATTGAGTTGTTCTCCACTTAGAAATTGGCTGGTATATGAGTCTCGATGTCTACACATAGTTCCTTAGGTAAACTATATTGTGTACTATAAACTGTGTTATAATTTACAGGTAAACAATATCAGTACATGTAGTTCCTTAGGTAAACTATATTGTGTACTATAAACTGTGTACTAATTTACAGTAAACAATATCAGTATTCCACATATCTTCTCTTAGTTAGGTGCTACCTGACATTATAGCACTTGGCGTTTTTTTTGAGATCATATTCTCAAGCGTAGATGATGGAAGTTTTTATTCGCCTTTTGGGTCACGTGCTCTACTTATTACAGGCGGTGGCGAACCTTTTGGGTCATGTGATCTACTTTTTGGGTCATGTGATCTACTTTTGGGTCATGTGATCTACTTTTGGGTCATGTGATCTACTTTTGGGTCATGTGATCTACTTTTGGGTCATGTGATCTACTTTTGGGTCATGTGATCTACTTTTTGGGTCATGTGATCTACTTATTGCAGGCAGTGGCGAACCCTGAGAAAAGTGTCAGAAGAAAGCAGCGAAAGAACCTTCTCAAGAAGGCTAGCAAGAGGAGAAAGATTGCCACCTACCGCCCTGCTGCAGCCGTTAAGAAAATCAAACTCCATTACTAGCAAAGTCACTGAAGAGCTATTTAAATGTTGTGTGTGCTATTGCAGTGCCCACAGTGCAGTCTTCTATCATTGTCATTGGGTGTAAAATATGGTCGGTGATAACCTATCGGCTAAAAATTTTCAGAGCTAAATAAATTGCAGTTGTGAATGAGGACAGTGGTAGCCAGTGAATTCACTCCTGCGATTGTAGCTTGGCTATTTGGGCTAACTGGTTGTAAGAACGAGAGGAGAGTTAGTTGCTATAGGTTACCATGGTTGTATACAAGCTTGGCTGCATGTATTAATTTTGTTTGTGGGACTGCATAAGTGGAGCTGTGGTTGCTAGGGGAACGCATGTGGTTGCATGGCTTAATTGCATGATAGTTCTCTTTTTTAAGCATTAAATTTTATTGTCAAAGTAAATACTAAATAAAGACTGTCTTATAATCCTAAAATTAAATTATGCACATTCACACTAACAGTACATTATGTGTAACATTATTTCTGAACTTGAATGCAGCACTATACTATACTAGTAATGAACTCATTCCCAAACCAGAGTCTTGGAATGCAGAACTAGGTATGTAACTGTAAAACACTGAGTGTGTGTGTTTGAGTCTACCGCCTCCTTTTCTTCTTCGATATATCGGGTATGTCCAGACAAGCTGTATTTCTAGCTACACGGCTTTGGATCTGACTGTTCAGGCGTTCTAGCTGGTTGGCTATTCTGTCTATGTCTGCACGGATATCTTCTTGTTCTAACATCAACTCTATTTCAATGCGCTGCAGGCCTGTGTGTGTGTGTGTGTGTTGTGTGTGTGTGTGTGTGTGTGTTGTGTGTGTGTGTGTGTGTGTGTGTGTGTGTGAGAGTGTGTGCATGACACATGGCTGACGTAACACCTTGGTGACATCGTGTGACTGTTGACTGTGTGTATGTGTGACAGTAACTAACGACAAGGAGCTACCAACTCACTCTCAACTTGCAACAGCTGCTCTGCTGTCATGCGCCGAAGGTCATTTGTCCTGTTCCTCAGGACAAGAGCAAGGTCAAGCTGGTCTCCTGACATGCGGTACTTTGTGGTAGCCTCGTCCTGTAGGTCACGGAACTCTTCCTCCAACTGATCAGTGGTCTAAATAACAAGTAACAAAAAGTTAAACAGGTACATTTCACTTGCTGTGCCATTTACCTCTGTACTTTTGCTGTATAGCTCAGATAGTAAGTATGGTGGTACAAAATTAACGTGACAATGTGTGGTTAGGATAAATCACATTATTGCAATTGTACATTAATTCAGCTTCACCTATTGCAATGAAATTGTAACACAGTGAAGATACTGACCGACACGGCTGTCGCTTGTAACCTTGGCAGATGATTTGCTATACATAAATTTTAGCATAAATTTTAGCTATCTGTGGCAATCACAGGTAAAAATGACATTCCGTTGTGTGTTTTGATCACGTTATTGTGCCATAGTGCAGAACTTCTAGCCTCGTTCCCAGACCCTGTACAGCTTTCTGTCGCAGTGGGGAGAGCCTGGGAACGAGGCTACAGAATTTCCATTAAGGGTGGGGCTCATATGCACTGTGTAAATTAATGTGCCATTATTCGTGCATCTACACACGAGTCAAGAAGTTATGTTTTCAACTAGTCTCATTCCCAGACCACTGAGATCAGTCTGGGAATGAGTTGGTCTGTGTTATAACAGGGAGAAGGGGATGATAAAGTGATAAGTGCAGTTTTTCCCGATCAAAATCTTTATCCTGGTTGCAAATGCGTCAACAGACTACATACAAGTGACTGCCCCTTGACATACAAGAAGTGCTAGCTGGTAGAGTGTGACTCTGCTCAAGACACTTACCCCGTTGGCTCGGTTAGCTCGTTGACGCCCCTCTTCGGTGAGGTTCCTTGTCCTCTCCAGTTCCTGCTCGTTGTTGGCTATCTGTTCTCGGAGTAGCTCCAGCCGTGCAGTGAGGTTGCTTAGGAGGTCTCGAGTTTCATTTAGTACTAGCTCTGTAGTGTCCAAGATGGGAGTGGTCTGGAGAAGGGGGAGAGGAAGAAGAGGAGGAGGAAGAGGAGGAAGGAGAGGAGGAGGAGGAAGAGGAGAAGGAGAAGGGGAAGGAGGAGAAAGAGGAGGGAAGAAGGAGGAGGAGGAGGGGGGGGGGGGGGGGGGGAAGGAAGGAAGGAGGAGGAGATGGAGGGGGAAAAAGGAGGAGGAGATAGAGGAGGAGAGGAGGAAGAAGAAGAGGGAAAGGGAAGGAGGAGAAAGAGGAGGAGAGGAGGAGGAAGAGAAGGAGGGGGGAAAAGGAGGAGGAAGAGGAGGGGGAAAAAGGAGGAGGAGAAAGAGGAGAGGAGGAAGAAGAAGAGGAAAAGGGAAGGAGGAGAAGGAGGAGAAGGGAAGGAGGAGGAGGAGGAGGAGGAGGAGGAGGAGGGAAAAGGAAGAGTACGAAGAGGATATGTCAGCAGTGACCTCCCCTACCACTACATACGACACACAATTCTCCCTTCTCCAATTTACCTCTGCTACGGTATTCCTTGTTCTTGTGACCAGAGTCTCCGTCCGATTAGCAGTGGCTTCTCCCTGAGTCTGCTGCTGTTGTAGTTGCTGTAGCAACGTCTCTAAGGCTGTTGCATTAGCGACCAACTCAGCTGCAAGTTCACTGTGTGCGTGTGTGTGTGTGTGTGTGTGTGTGTGTGCGTGTGCGTGCGTGTGCGTGTGTGTGCGTGTGCGTGTGTGTGTGTGTGTGTGTGTGCATGTGTGTGTGTGTGTGTGTGTGTGTGCATATGTGGCATGTGTACAAATGTAATATAATAATTATTTACTCAGCGAAACTACTGGTATAATTGTCTCCACTGCAGTATAAATGCAACCTAGTATATTGCAGTATATTGCAGTATATTGCCTCCACTACAACATAGTATACTACAGTAAACTGTTTGTATTCTCTTACTCAGCTGCCTGGGCCCTTCTCAGTGCCTCTTCTGCCCTCCTCCTCAGGTCACTCTCGTTCACACCAGCTCGGGTGAAGAACTCATCAATGGTCGCATTGATCCTCACCAAGAGGTCTGAAAACTGGGAGGAGGGAGGGAGGTAGGTAGGAAGGAAGGAGTGAGAGAAGGAGAAGGGAGAAATGGGGGGGCGGAGGAAAGAGGGAGGGGGATGATGGGTGGAGGAAAGGCAAAAAGAGAAAGTGGAGAGAGAAGAGGGAGGGAGGGAGGGAGGGAGGGAGGGAGGGAGGGAGGGAGGGAGGGAGGGAGGGAGGGAGGGAGGGAGGGAGGGAGGGAGGGAGGGAGGGAGGGAGGGAGGGAGGGAGGGAGGGAGGGAGGGGGGAGGGAGGGAGGGAGCATATCCTCACAGTCTACCTGTTTGGTAACCTGTTTGATAAACATACATACCATTTCCACATCCAGCACAAGGGCCAGTGTCATGTTTTCTAGTCTCCCAATCTCATCAGGGTTAACACGCGTAACATTCAGCTCACTCTCAATCTCTGATATCAACTCCCTCATATCACGAAGCAGCTCTTCCGCTTTCATGCGAGTCTCTCTTGCAAGCTCCTCTGCTCTGGTAGAATCATTTCTGACCGTTTCAGCATCTCGAAGAATCTCCTTCAAAGTATCAACTTGGAACTGAATCATCTGCAGTTTGTCCTGCACGATTGCAAGAGCTCTCCGAGACACATTGGCAGCCTTGGAGGCATCCGAAACAAGGCTCTCACACCCCTCCCCTCCACACACATCACAACTCACACCACCACACTCATCCACACAAGTATCATTCACTCCAGCACCGCACAGCTTCTGGTTTGCTTCCGTAATCAGATTCTCAAATGCATCAAGCCTCTGTCTGAGCATTGATAGTGTTTCCGTGTTGTTTTGTCGTCGTTCTACGAAGCCACTTTCTTCACGTTTCGTGCTAAAGTTTGCGACAAGGGATCGGGTATCAGCAAGCAGTGTAGTCACGTTAGTGTTAATCAACTGATCTGCTCTGTCTGAGCGCTCAAGAGCCATTCGAGCAAGGCTGAGGTAAAACGATGGATCAACACTCGTGAAGTTGGTCAGTTGTGAGATATTTTCAAATTCATTTTGGAGAGTTACTAAAACCTCGATTATGCTAGTTACTTCAGCTCGGATACTTTCTGAAGTATTTTCAAGTCTGTCCAACCGATTCTGAACGAGGATGGCCCTGTTAATTAAGAGCTGGGTTTGGTTAATTAGGGTACAAATTCGAGTGTGATTTGATTGGACAACACTGGATATAAAATCAACCTGACTCGTATTGAGGACGACTCGAATTTGTTGTAGCAGATCAAACAAAATATCCAGCGTTGGTACATCTCCCGCGTCAACTGTAACGTTTGTGAGATTCAAAGTTGCGATAAAGGAGATTGTCGTCCCAACGTCCTCCTCAAGTTCATCAATTCTCCGCGTCCACTGTCCCGTACACTCGTCACACGGCTCACATGATGGGAATATCCCTGTTGTGTTTTGCTGACACATGTCGCACCTTTCTCCTTCCACTCCCTCCCGACACACACACACTCCGGTCAACTTGTCACACACGGCACTGGTTGTACCCTCGGGATGACAGTCACACACTGCAATAGACAAATAACTACTATTTCAAGTGCTTTCACTTTCTCTATGCAACTCTCTGATTAGCAAATTTTCATTTAAAACTGAAATGTAATGGTTAATAAAAACTACCAGTATAGCCTCATTCCCATACTGGGCTCTAGGCTGGGAATGGAACATCTTCCTCCATAATGCAAATGATGAAACTAGAGCTAGCCTGGGAACGAGACTACTGCAACTCACTGATGCACGATCCATCTCCCGGGTTCCAGTACCCATCTGCACACTGGTCACACCTCACACCAGCATATCCCTCTATACACTCACACTGACCACTGTCCTATAGGACAGAAGGGAACATCATAAAATAATGGAATGTTTTGTCCTATAGGACAAGGTGAAGACTACAGAATACTAGTATTGTCACATAAAACAGAAAAACAATTGAACATTTTGTCCTACAGGACAGAAGTAAAGATAGCCTCGTTCCCAGGCTCTCGTGCTCCCCCACACAACAGCCTGGGAATGAGGCTAAAGTAAAAACTGAAATAACAGCAGTTTTGTCTAGAGCACAAAGGAATACAGGCAGTTCCATACTATAGAACAAAAGCAAATGACAATTTTGCTAGATAGAAGTGAAGACTAGAAATGCTGGCAAATTTTGTCCTGTAGGACAGAGTGTACCCTTTGAAATTTGCAGGACAATAATGACAGCAGCCAACTCACAATATTGCACACTCTTCCAACAGTCCCAGGGGGATGACAGTCACATGCCACACAGCCGTCAATCGCAAGGGAAGTCGGGCGATAGTAGCCCTCTCTACACTGCTCACACGACTCACCGACCGTGTTATCAGTGCAGTTGAAACAGACCCCGGTCTCCGGGTGACATGTATTAGAGTGAAAGTTACAGAAACATCGCACGCAGCGGGCAAATTCTCCCCCGAAGGAAGGGTCTGTGGTGTAACCAGGTGTGCAGGCCCCACAGTGGAGCCCCAGACGATTTTTTGGACAAGAACACAACTCAACGTAACTGATGTTATGGAGGGGCTGTTCCGTGTATTGATCGCCAGGTAAGTCGGTGGCAAAGTCCAGAGCTGTTTGGAAGAGCCGTACAACTCTCGCAGTTCTGTTGGCTCCCTGAAAATGTGTAAAAATTAATTCTAATGTTTCTTGTCCATTTATCCACATCCCTTATCTATTTATCCGTATTTTTCCATATTTCTTTTCTATTTATTCAGTATTTATCCATATTTCTTTCTGTAGAAACAGGATCTGCTCACGGGAGGGAACCTGAGGATGAGCCTGGCACTCCTGACGTTGGTGAGGACCTCTCTGATGTCCCTCTCCCGAGCCAGTCGCATGAGGAAGGAGAGATCGACCAAGGCACTACCCGGGATGAATGGAAGCTGGGGAGCGGGAGGAAATTGGAGCACTGTAAGTAATTTGTTCATGGATACCTCCCCCCTACCCTCTACCCCCTTCCCCACCTCTCATCTTTCCACCCCCCACCTCCCCTCCTCTCCACTTCCATGCACTAGCTGTGTGTCTCTATGCAGTTGGGGAAGGGAGAGCACCAGTCACTCCCCTCCCCCCTTTTCCCTTCCTCCCTCCCCGCTTCCCCACCTCCCCCCTCTCCTCACCTCCACTAGCTGTGGGTCTCTCTGCAGTGGGGGAAGGGGGAGTACCAGTCGAACAGGGCGGTGCCTAGTTCGTGTGCTCACGATCTCCAGAGACCCCCCATAGTCCTCTTCCCCTGCTGCCATGGTCGGCAGACTAATGTTGAGAAACAGCCGCTGCCCATACGAGGTTCTTTTGTCACCAAGATACCCCGAGGGTAAGGAGATGGTCAGACGGTTTGAAGAGGAGGAGCGAGGAGCTGCTTCTAGGAAGCCCCTGTGAGGTGGGTGGGTGGATGAGTAGGTGAGTGAATGGGTGGGCGAGAGGGTAAGTGGGTGATTGGGTGGGTGGATGAGTGGATGAGTGGATGAGTGGGTGAGTGGATGAGTGGGCAGATGATTGTGGAGAGAGGGTGAATGAGTGAATGGGTTGGCGAGAGGATGAGCAGGTGGAGGAATGGATGGGTGGTATAAATATGGTCTCATTCCCAGACTGCTTCAGCTGGAATGGGTAGTCTGGGAATGAGACTACACTTACACTGTGTTGGGAGTCAACTCCCCATCTGTCTTGAAGGACTGCATTTCGTCCTCAGTTTCAAACAAGTTATTCACTCGTGCCTGAAACCACCCTCCGTCCGGCACACAAGCCTCCGAATAACCATTACAGAAACAGTCCACACACACAGTTGATGTGGTCTGACTTGGTCCCACTGTTCCGGGAGGGCACATGTCACACTGCCTCCCACCCACACCAGTCACACACTCACACTGCCCACTCTCTGGGTCACAACGATCGACAGTCTCGCTTCCCTCCGAGTTGCAGTCACAAGCTTGGCATCCATCAGCATTCTCGGAGCTGAGATTGAAAAACCCTTGTTTGCATTGATCACACTTCTCCCCCTCTACATTTGCCTTACAGAGGCACATCCCTGCAACGACACTGGGGTCAGAGGGGTCGTTGGCATGGAAACACACCCTGCTGTCTGTGCCAGGTGTGTAGCAGTCACAAGCTGTTTGGGGAAGATGGGAGATGGGAGAGGACCAGGAGGGGAGGACGGAAAGAGATTGACAAAGAGTGAAAAATTCAAAGGGGGATCTATCTAGGACAGTGCCTTCACATAGCTAGCTGTCTTCGAGCACATTATTACTAGCCTTGGAGCTTTCTAAGCTATCACATTAGCAGACGAAAGTGACTTCACCATTACCATTTTAAGAATGGAAGAGATTGCATCACCATATTTGAAGCGCTGTTTCGCTGAACTTGCGGCAGGCGAGGTTCACCCGCACTTCGTGGACACACGAATATCTGATATACGCTACAAGCGCGTATGAGTCCTGTCCTTAACAGGAGTTTAGCAATACAGTGCGTCAAATGTGGTGATGTGATCCGATGAAATAATATTTGATTTCTATCTGAGACTGTTAGATATCGATTTGATCAGCTCACTTACGTAGACAGAGTTCTGAGTCGGTCACGCTTGCCGAGGGATTTCTGTAGAATCCCGGTCTGCACTCATCACACCGCCGCCCTGTCGTGTTCTGGGTGCAATTGTCGCACACACCTCCATCCCGACCTGTTTCTATGGCAACTGTGGGGTCATAGTGGCAGCTGGAGGCACGGCCATAGCACTCACACTCTGGAGAACATGTTGGAAGAGCCACCATTATCATGTGAGACTGCCGCCTATTGTTCATCCAGCACCACACATACACACACACACGTACATGCACCCACCCTCGCAGAAAGTCGATGTATCGTTAGGCCTATTCCCTGGGCGCCATGGTCGGTTGTTATACAATGGTTGACACTGTTCACAGTTCACACCTGTTGTATTCCCCCTGCAGCGACACACCGACCTTACCTGTGAGGGTGTGATATGTGTGAGGGTGTGTGGGATGAGAGCCAGATAACAGTGTGAGGGTGTGATGGTGACAGTGGCGGCTAACTGCCTAAGGTCTGTGATCATTATAAAAACTGTCACCAATTTTCAGTTGTTATTGATATCTGGTTAGTGGCATCTCATCATTAACACAAATTTGCATTGTAGCATATGTATCTAATTACAGAGAATAAAAGAAAATTTTCCACGAGATTAACTACCACTTAATTATCCGCTCACAAAGATATTGCAATCCACAAATGAAGCAGGCATAAATATGGGAATGAGGCTGGGAATGAGGCTGAGAATGAGACTGGGAATGAGACTGGGAATGAGACTGGGAATGAGGCTGAGGTATAACTTTACAGGAGCAAATACTGCTCTCTCTGGGGACTGCTTGCTGGCTTGTTACCATGGAAACTGCCACTCCTTACTCATCCTGTTTATGATGTACATTTAATTGTAGCCTCTTGAGTCACAAAACCAGGTCATTATAGCACAATTTAGCTACGTCACCTGGAGCAATTCTAATGTACCACTACAAAGGCAACTTACAGTCCCAGGTTCAGGGTCGACTACGTTAGGAGGCAGGTCACATGCCTCTTCGTTGCCATGACAGAAGCACCGCCCCCTCAAGACCATGTTGTACACAGCGTAGTAATAATTCATTCTAGTGTTGATATCTGTGATGTTATCACCCGGTAGGATATTGAGGCGGGTGAATCGGATTCGCAGATTGGTAAGGGTGAGAGAGGCCACATGATCATCAAGGCTTGTCACTCCCAAAGATGGGGGCAGGGCTTGGTAGATGAGCTGTAGAGAGAGAGAGAGAGAGATCTGCTTTGAAACCTGATTAGTGCACCCGCTGTAGGTTATCAAATTACCACCATGAAGCCTCTAAGGTGACTAGAACCCATGCTAATTCTATGTGAAGCAGCTGCAAGCAGGATGGATCAAAGTAACACCCCACAACCTTCCATCTGGCCTCAAACCACTCGTTCCTCATCCTAAACTTCATATGAGGTCTTTGCCTGAGTTTCTAAAGCCACTTCTGGTTACCATAGTAATGAAGTATATGGTAGTGTGTCCATGTGGGAATGCATAAGTATATTCACTTGGCCATCCTCCCCTATGTTTTGAGGAAGAGTCTGGGATTGAAGCAACTTCATTTACCCTCCCTTCTGTTTCAAAGAGAGAACCTAGGACCGTGGCGTCTTCATGTTTGTTCTTGCGTGGCTGGAAACTTAGCATTATTTTCCCACAGTGGACACCAGCCACATGGCTACGATGTTAATTGCCTACCTAATCATCTTCTAACTCCTAACTTTAATTTTCAACTAATGAAAACATCCTTGGCAAATGCTTTTGCAGTCATTCATCTTTCAGAGCATTAGTCGCAGAATGTTAATGCTTAACCGCTACAAGCCTGTATATTCAGCAGGGAATATTACAACATAGTATAGTGTACATATCCATTCACTGGGTCTTAACCTAAAGTCAACCAGCAGCTGAGCATCAAAACAATATAAGAAATAACTTACTATAAAACAGAGTATTGTTGACTATAAACAGTCATAGTTGGAGTACAACTGTCTGCAAATATATTGTTGGTGACCACAGCAAATAGTGCATTACAAAAATATTTTACCTCTCCATTTGAGAGTGGCATCCTATTGGAGTATTCTGATGTGCAGATTACTTCACTGATGTTTCCCGCACTTGAGCGATTGGGCAGACCAAAATCACCTTCACAATCGTTGGAATAGTACTGACGAACTTGGTATGTCGCACCAAAATCCTGAGATGTTTCTACAATCGCAGCTGCTGGCCTGGGTGACTTAAATGTCAACACAAGATGGGTGAAGTAGAACAAGGCTTCGAGGTTTAGCTCAAGTGCGACTACATCAACACCATTCTCCGATTGCCACCATGTTCTGTTGCTAAGTGTTCTTGAATCTCTGTCACTTAGTGCATCAGCATTATGAGCAGTAGCAGGATCGGATCCATCACAGGTAAAACAGTTTCCCCCCAAAGCTGAAAGGATACAATACTGCTGTGGTTCCTCCAGCCCACAAGTGGAACTTGTAACAACCAAACGGCCCACCGCCAAGTTTCCAGAGTCTGTGGCGATACAAATAAAAACATAATTTAGCTAGAAGGTTATGACCGCTTGAGCCCAAAAAGTATTGCACAGAAGTGAACTCTCAAGTATATTCCAATGTTTAAGCGGATCTATGCACTAGCTATAAAATATTTCCACAAAACGTTAGCTAGTTACCGTTCTCCGTCAAACTGCAAAGACACAGGGAATGCAGGATGCACGCTGCGAACAGTAACACTATTGAAGACATGGCGATCGATCTGTCTCTCTGTCTTCTTTTCTCTGGTAGTACAACGTTTCAGTGCAGAATGCACATATGCAGACGGCACAGACCGGAGACGGCGCCCTGCTGCCGCTGCACAGTTGTCAGTTGCGGCATACACTTTGACCCTGGGATACAGCCTGATTCCCAATTTTGAATCCGGTCTGAAACCAGAACGGACTGGAGATCGAATCACAGCATGGGAGTGAGTTGGTAAGGAGCACTGTTGGAGAACTTATAGGTTTATTCTTACACTCTGCTTCCTCTGTTCGCCAGCATCCTGGTCTGGAAGCCTCCAGAGGGGCTGAATCCCAGCCAGGCTCTCGACCTCCTCCAGAAAAGACTGGAGAAACTTGGAGGGAAGTCGCTTGGAACATGGACTGTCGACTGTGAGACGCTCCAATCTGCACCAACACTGGGTACAGTGACACAATTGTTTTGTGTATTGCTAGTGACAGAATTCTGGCTGGGGGCCTGGCAACAGGGCTAAGCGTTGTGTGGCCTGGGTACAAGGCTAACCTACCACGTGGCTTCCGCCCAGACTTCATCCTCTCACACAAAAGAAAAGTTGAGTGCCTTCTTGTTTGTGCCAATATCAATTTAATAATGCCATTGAATGGCTTGTTTCAAGAAAGTGCTCAATTGTCACTAGACCACTTTTTCTCATGAGAGGGTGGGGGTCTGGTCTGAGTACTAGCTAGCCTCGTCCCCAGGCTCTCTCCTCAAAAACATACATCTACGAATCACAAAAATGTACTGATCCATATAATTCAAGTAGAGGCAATTTTAGCAGTTCAAATCCTATCAGCTAAGAATGTTTTCACTTGCTCGTTTTGTTGTTGTTTTTGTTGTTATTATTTGTAATTTGCAGGTATCACCAAACAAGTGCATATTTTGCACAGTTCCGAGTATCCAAAAACTACGTTTGCCGTGTTAGACTCGATGAAATGTCTGGTGGCGGACAACTCACTTGACACCATTTTTGCTCACCTGAAATCGTTCTACACTCCGAGGAAGGCACAGAAAATCGAGGCCAAAGGGTTCTATTATGAACTGAAGCAATATGTGGTGAAATTCGGGTCCATTGTGACTGGGTCTACAAACAGAGGGATTGTGGTGGAGGTACGGTGGTCCTAGAGTTCAACCTCTATAGGTAGTTTTCATGGGGCGTGGCTTCACTTCTGGAGGGCAAGTGTCGGGGTCTGTGTTTAGTGTAGCTGTGTGCAAAATACAGGCAAGGAAGCGCTACATCGAGTCCTTACCATTAGGCCAGGCAAACTAGATTTATTGTTTCACATCAGCGCCCGCTTCGTCTGAGACCTGCCGCCTCAACTGTCATTATCGCCTTATAAGCAATGACAGCCGTAGCACCGTGGATTTGTCGAGTGTATATAGCATATGCTAGTAATGAATAATGAATAATGACCGCCCGCCTGCACACAAATCGAGTAAGTAGCTGATGCGAAACAATAAATCTAGTTTGCCTGGCCTTAGTGCCAAAAGATAAAAAAAGCTGCTTCTCTCAAGGTGGTAGGTCCACTGTACAGCTGCCTCTTGATTGTGGGTTTGCCCTCCGGAAGCAAGATGCTTAATTGACATTTTGAAACCATCTGTTACTGTACAGGATGTAACAGGATGTATTTTGCTATGATGTCATCGTTCTTTGGTTTGTTTGTCGTAGATAGTAGAACCCTACTACTCTACTGTCTATGGTTTTATGAGACAAAAATCACATTTAAGTTCTGCGGTCACCACACACACACACACACACAACACACAACACACACACACACACCACACACACACACACAACCAGGTTGAAGACACAGAACACAGCACAGTACGAACATGTTGGGAGACATTAACTACATTTGTGAAAGGACTACTTGAATCCTCAAAAACCATTGAGCCGCCTAATTTCAGCAGTGACAAGCCTTACGTCCCAGCAGACTCCATCACTAACTATGCATACATCTTTGGTGAGCTCAGGAAGACAACAACAAAACTCTCATAGCAACACAATTAGCAATTAGGTCATCATTACATCATAACAAAATAATGGTTGCATTGTTAAATTGTTGGTTCAGTTTTAATTACTAAATCTAAAAAAAGTTAGTATTGATAGCTTTAGTTGTAGTTAACGACTGTTTTGGGGTGATTTTGATACGTACCCATGTGTGTCGCCTTGTTTCCAAGCCCCACTCAGCTTTCTGTTGCTTGTTACTCGTAGTGGTACCATGTGTGTCGCCTTGTTTCCAAGCCCCACTCAGCTTTCTGTTGCTTGTTACTCGTAGTGGTACCATGTGTGTCGCCTTGTTTCCAAGCACCGCTCAGCTTTCTGTTGCTTGTTACTCGTAGTGGTACCATGTGTGTCGCCTTGTTTCCAAGCACCGCTCAGCTTTCTGTTGCTTGTTACTCGTAGTGGTACCATGTGTGTCGCCTTGTTTCCAAGCACCACTCAGCGTTCTGTTGCTTGTTACTCGTAGTGGTACCATGTGTGTCGCCTTGTTTCCAAGCACCACTCAGCGTTCTGTTGCTTGTTACTCGTAGTGGTACCATGTGTGTTGCCTTGTTTCCAAGCACCACTCAGCGTTCTGTTGCTTGTTACTCGTAGTGGTACCATGTGTGTCGCCTTGTTTCCAAGCACCGCTCAGCTTTCTGTTGCTTGTTACTCGTAGTGGTATGTGTGTCGCCTTGTTTCCAAGCCCCACTCTGCTTTCTGTTGCTTGTTACTCGTAGTGGTACCATGTGTGTCGCCTTGTTTCCAAGCACCACTCAGCGTTCTGTTGCTTGTTACTCGTAGTGGTACCATGTGTGTTGCCTTGTTTCAGCTATCTGTTGCTTGTTACTCATAGTGGTGGTGGGGAGAGCCTGGGAATGTGGCTACAGCTACCATGCACATGGATGATTAAAATCTCTCTTGTCAGCATGCCTTAATGAGATCAGTACCCTAGTATAGTCTACCTTTAACAGTTTACTTAAGGTTACGGGATACCATATTATACTTAATTAGAAAACAAGTGTTAAGTGTCTACACAATCTGTCCTGCTTGCCCAATTGGGCAGTGGGGTCTAGGGTAAGGAAAACGGGATAACAGGAAAAATATTGGCTACTGGAGATAGTTTATGGTATTACTTGCACAACATATTCTAGAGCTGTTGATTCCTTAGTAACCAATAAACAAAAGTGAACATGTGAACAAGGCATAGGTTCATTTGGTGACCTTTGACCTTTGGTCCAAGCCATACCCATCCATAACGAGCATAAAGTCTGAATTACTCTTTGTTTTGGAGTAGTCTTCAGTGTCTCGGAGAGGAATTCGCCTTGAGCACCATCTCTGTGCTGTCACCTTGTCGTTTGGTGTTGAATTGGAAGCAGCTGCATGCTCTAAGAGAAGAGCGCCGGTAACAATGTGGGCTAGAGAGAAAGCAAAGTCTCTGGCTGCGTTCTGAAGTATGGCGGGGTCTTCTTGGGGTGTTTTCAGACCAAAGGTGAGGACGGAGTCTAGTTGGTGTTGGAGTAGCTCTGTCTGTGGTTGCAAACCCAGCTGCTTCAGTTGGTGGTCGTGAATGGAGAGCCGTGATTTTACTGTATCAGCAAGTGCAATAAGAGCCTTTATGTGTGTGTGGTGTGTGTGGTGTGTGTGTGTGTGTGTGTGTGTGTGTGTGTGTGTGTGTGTGTGTGTGTGTGTGTGTGTGTGTGTATCAGCAAGTGCAATAAGAGCCTTTATGTGTGTGTGTGTGTGTGTGGTGTGTGTGTGTGTGTGTGTGTGTGTGTGTGTGTGTGTGTGTGTGTGTGTGTGTGTGTGTGTGTGTGTGTGTGTATCAGCAAGTGCAATAAGAGCCTTTATGTGTGTGTGGTGTGTGAGGATGGCATGTGTGAGGGTGTGTGTGTGTGTGTGTGAGGTTATATGTGTTCAGATACATTGTGTAGACCTAGTTGATCAGGTCTTCCAAAAATTCAGCTAAAAGCTACACGTGAAGAAGTTTGGGAAGTGTCTTACTGGTGAGCAGCTGCTCTTATATACTCAGGCTTGTTCCTAACACTTGTGGGTTTTGTGGGTTTGTGATGTCATGTGGTACAATATTCATTGACAGTTTGTGATATTCATTGACAGTTGATGAGCACATGTAGCTTCATTCCCAGGCCATGCCACAGCTTGGGAATGAGGCTAGTGTACATGTGTACACACGTTTTTGGTGTCACGCAAATAAACTGATGTCACTGGGCCCCTGGTGTGAGGTGCCAGCCATATTCCAACCACTGAGCTACAGATGTCTCATCTCTTCCCACAGTACCCCTCCACGGTTCCTACGTCTACATCAGGTTGCAAGTAGGGGTATATTCTAATTGGTTAGCAACCAATTAGAATATCAGTCAACATATTGGTCAATATATTGGTCATTGGCACATAAGTTGAAACTCTCCCAGAACCTGACCTGGCTGCCTTCTGTGAAACTAGTATGTAAGGACACATGGCTGGCAAGAGCGCATAAGAATGGGCGGCTTGAGTAAGAGTGTGTAACTCTGTAACTTTGGAATCGGTTGAAATTTACCACCAGTACTAAAATCAGTAACATGTATGCGCAGCTGCGCGTAGACACAAGCCATAGTTGCTAAACACATGACTGGGTATTCTGTTTTTCAGTATGGTTCAATAATTTTGACCGGACTACGAGCTTCTATTTGCAGTTATACGCTCTTACTCGAGCCGCCGTTCTTATGCACTCTTGAGCTGGCCATCATAGTGTCACTATAAAACTTGACGAGTTGGCATGGTGATGAAACTTACAAACTCAGTATTGACGAGTTGGCAAGCAAACGGTGTAACCAACAACCTTGATTGCAACCGACTAATCGACTAGCCCTAGTTGTGAAGGTCAGTCTTACCTCTCCCCCCGTCTTCTGTAACACCCTCAACACGTCCAGACTCAGTACATTTGTGGTACCCTCCCATATCGGCAGCACCTGGGCGTCCCTCAGGAACGTAGGCAGACCGGTGTCCTCGATGTAACCCTGGCCACCAAAACTCTCCAGTCCTTCTGACGCGATAGCTACGGCTTGCTTAGCCGTGTACAGTTTGGTGATGGGCGTCAGGATCCGCAGGAGGTTCTTCTCGGTTGAAGTAGCCATCCCACACTCCTCCAGCCCCAGTAGCCGACAAATCTCCAGGGTGAAAAGAATGCAACCTCTTGTTTCAACTTCCATTCGTGCCAGCGTCTGCATGTGAAGAGGATGGTCCGCTATATACTTCCCAAAAGTGACCCTCTTGGTGCTATAGTCTCTCGAGAGCTGCAGAATTCGTCTCATTAATGAAATAGATGCAATGCTGTTGTGAATCCTTGTGATCGTAAGCATAGGGGCGATCCCTACCACCCCTCTCCCCTCTTTCCCCACGAGTTGAGCCTTTGTACCATCCAAGAGTAACTCAGCTGTGGGAAGTTGGCGGGTGCCCAGCTTGTTCTTGAGGCATTGGATCTCAAGGTTGTTGTACTGTCCTCTTTCGTCTTTTGTCTCCAGGTAGAACAGTGAGAGACCATGTGTGCCCTGCATGTGGGTGTTAAATATTTTAGTCTCATTCCCAGACTTCAGTTCTACATACTGGGGGTTAGGGTCAGGACTGAAATACTAAACTACTAGTGGGCAGTGGAAAGAGGTACATACAAATACAGAATGGAGGAGAGAACCTTGTGTGTGTGACTGTGTGTGTGTGTGTGTGTGTGACTGTGTGTGTGTGTGTGTGTGTGGGTGTGTGTGTGGTGTGTGTGGTGTGTGTGGTGTGTGTGTGTGTGTGTGTGTGTGTGACTGTGTGTGTGTGTGTGTGTGTGTGTGTGTGTGTGTGGTGTGTGTGGTGTGTGTGTGTGTGTGTGACTGTGTGTGTGTGTGTGTGTGTGTGACTGTGTGTGTGTGTGTGTGTGTGTGTGTGTGTGTGTGTGTGTGTGTGTGTGTGGGTGTGTGCGCGTGCACGTGTGCTGGGGGAAAGAAGATGATGGTAAGATCTTACCGCTGTCACTAGTCCCACTCCATCCTGTACTCGAGCCAGCGTGAAGGCCATGTTGGCGTCAGTTGCTGAAGTGAACCACTTGTAGCCGTGCAGGTGGTAAGAACCATCTGACTGAGGTATAGCTGCTGTGTCTGTACCCCCAGCTAGAGGAGTGTGAAGGGAAGAGGTGGGGAAGAGAAGAGAGAGGGAGAGAGGGAGAGAGAGAGAGAGGGAGAAGGGAGAGAGGGAGAGAGGGAGAAGGGAGAGAGGGAGAGAGGGAGAAAAAGAAAAGGAGGGGAAAGAGAAAGGGAGGTGGGAAGGAGGGGAGAAGGAGGAAAGGAGGGCGTGGAAAGGAGGGGAGAAAGGGGAGGGAGGGAAATAAAGAGAATAGAAGAGAGAACAGTGGTTAGAACTAGTCTCGCAAGCCAGACCCAACCAACCCCAGCACGGATCGCTTTCAGTATCACGCACGGGGGAAGGAAGGATCTGGTGACTCTTGATAGGTTTTCATGTGCACGTGGAATGCATTAACGCAGAAAGTCACGAGGTTAATATTTGATAAAGCCATTAATTAAGTAGGTGCTATGAGCGCTAGCGTGGGTAACAAACTTAGCCACCATGCTCTTCTGATTCAGCGGTTTCACACATCGAGATTAGCTCAGAGTTATGTGACCGTAGCCAATCAGATTGTCTATGCAGCAATTGCGACATAGCACATGGAAACCTATCGAAAGTCACCAGACCCTTCCTTCCCCGTGCATGATACTGAAAGCGACCCACGCTGGGGTTGGTTGGGTCTGGCTTGCGAGACTATGGTTAGAACATAGTCAGAAACCCACCCATAAACTCTTGAATCTAACATACCTACATCCAGACAGACAGACAGACAGACAGACAGGCAGGCAGGTACATACCTACATCAGAGCCACCTTGTCTCTCCGTCATCCATTGTCCAGAAGTCCAAAACTCCTCTGGGTCTCTGGATGTGAGGCGTGGGTATGCTCGCTCACGTAGAAACCCCTCTCCCTCCCCCTCAATGAGTTTTGCAGCTCCATCTGTCATTGCAAGCGGACAGGAGTAGAGGCCAGAAGAGGCTGCGTACAAGAAAACCTTGGACATTTGGTGGAGACGACTCCATTGTTTGTGTCTTCTCTCGTAAGCAATTGCGACCAGGCCCTCCTCTGCTGATATCCCATGCATCCTCCTCCAAGCTGACGAAGTGACCAGTTCATCCACTCTCTTCCCCCAGCCATCAAAGGCTCGCAGAAATGGTGGTTCCAGCTCAGCCTGTCTACCAAGAGAGTCAATTTCTTTGCACAGCCGTGACCCAAAACGCTCTAAATCTGGAAACACCTCTTCTACAACATCTTGGGGCATCATCTTGGTCAAGCAGGAGCGAAGAAAAGGGTCTTCTACGAAGGGGTTGTGCAGCTGGGGCAGAGGCTGGAAGAACGTTCCTCTCTTCGCCCTCTCGAAGGAATCCGGGGTGATTCGTTCTCCATCACGCTGCTGGATGGTTGGTGCGGTAGTAAGGGTACTCCTCGCTCCTTGGAAGCTCTTTCTGGTCGCTCCCAACCACCGCTGCTGGAAGGTTCTTGCAAGCATCTTGACTCTGATCAATTTGGCTATGCCCCACCCCCTATGTCTGGTTCCAATCCGATTCCACGCCTGTGAATATGATTACTTAACATTTAACATCACGTGCAAGAAGAAAGGCAGAAATCCAATTGCAATTGCATGGTTGACATCTGTATACTATACTATCATTAAATTCTGAAATCATATAAGCAGAATGATCAGAAATCAAAACCTCAGGCTTCAGGGTATTGCAAGCCAGATCGACCCAACCAACCCCAGCACGGATCGCTTTCAGTAATACACACGGGCGTAATAATGAAGCAATTTGCGCTGGGGTTGGTTGGGTCTGGCTTGCGAGACTAACAGTCTACACTCTCCCCCCCCCCCCTTAATCCCACAATGACTTTTTTATGTACACATGTACTAGCTTGCAGCATATAACATAATGGTAACTATAACCTGCATGTACGGAATTTCCAAGTACTCTAACAAATGTTGGATGCTGTTCATGCACGATTAGAGTCAGTCTTGACACGCCAGGTTGAGTAACTCGCAGCTTTGCACCTCATGAGGAATGGTGACAGACAGCTTGGGCTGTATCGCCATGGCAGCAGACAGTGTCTCCTTGGCGAGAGGGTGTCCTGACCAGCTCCGCCTTGAGATCTGGAGAGGGGAATCAACCCTAAACTCCACAGCCTATGCTATGTAGTGCATGATACAGCCCTACGTATTTTGGTAGTCTCATTCCCAGACCCTCAGTTTGGTACTGGGGGTCTTGCTGAGGGTCTGGGAACAAGACCAGCATCTTTGTTGAGTAAGCATCATATTTTAACAAGGGCAGGTCCAAGTATAGCCTCGTTCCCCCGCACAAGAGCCTGGGAACGAGGCTAGTCCAAGTAGGGACTAGGGGAGCACCTACCCCATTCAGGACATCCCAAGACAGCATCATTTTGACCCTGTCTGCTGCTTCCTGTGAGTTAGATGCAAACAAGATCACCTGATGGTCACATGACATGTTGCAGCTGTTCCCATTACCTCAGTTCCATCCAGGACCAACCCAAAGCCACCGTTGATCACCTCCCCCCTGTGGGCGTCCGTGTGTGTGTGTGTGTGCGTGTGTGTGTGTGTGTGTGTGCTAGACGACAATGACAGCATGTTCTCTCCACAACTGATACTTACCATCCTACGCCCCCTCCGTTGTGGAGGGCCACCCAGGTCGCTCCACGAAATGAGTCCCCAATCACATTCTGAACAGCCATGTCTGCAAATAAAACCAACAACTAAAACTCAGTTTGGTATAAACTAAAAACTCAGTTTGGTGTAAACTAAAAACTCAGTTTGGTGTAAACTAAAACTCAGTTTGGTGTATACTAAAAACTCAGTTTGGTGTAAACTAAAAACTCAGTTTGGTGTAAACTAAAACTCAGTTTGGTGTAAACTAAAACTCAGTTTGGTGTAAACTAAAAACTCAGTTTGGTGTAAACTAAAACTCAGTTTGGTGTAAACTAAAAACTCAGTTTGGTGTAAACTAAAAACTCAGTTTGGTGTAAACTAAAATCTCAGTTTGGTGTAAACTAAAACTCAGTTTGGTGTAAACTAAAACTCAGTTTGGTGTAAACTAAAAACTCATTTGGGTGTAAACTAAAAACTCAGTTTGGTGTAAACTAAAAACTCAGTTTGGTGTAAACTAAAACTCAGTTTGGTGTAAACTAAAAACTCAGTTTGGTGTAAACTAAAAACTCAGTTGGGTGTAAACTAAAACTCAGTCTGGTATAAACTAAAACTCAGTTTGGTGTAAACTGTTCTCTACATCATGTGCAAACTATTACATAATTACGTACCTGCACAGAACTTGGACCCATCCTCAATGTTTGACGTTTCTCGGTACGGGCTGTGGCAATATTGACACACGGTGTTCCAGGTTTCATGTACTTTTCTATGGCTACCTATACCCTCATCCCAGGCTCTCTCTTCTTTAGTCTGTGAGTCAACATAGCTGACGGGAGAACTTTATTTTACCTCCTAACCCTTTCAACACAAAGGCTGATCTCCCAAGAATGAAAGAAAAACAAAAAACAAAAAAAAATCAGCTTAAGGTGGGGGAATCTTTGAATGAGTCACATGTCTTTTTAACCACTTTGGCAACTAGCAGCTATACACTAGCTACATTGGGGAGACCAGCAAAGAAAAAAAGAAAGCTAATCAAGACCAGCCGCAATGTCATTTCAAACTAAATTCTCAAACCCAACAAAGAGGGGGGGAGGGGGGGAGGTCTGGGCTCGAGGATATCCAAACTACTACTGTACGTGCATACCTATCGGTTCCACTGACATCATGATGGTCTCTGCTGAGTACAACTGGACCCTGTGTGATACACAGTGTGACAGTCATGTGATATCACATGACACCATGTGATGTCACATGACATCATGTGACAGTATGTGATATCATGTGACAATGTGCAAATAACCCAGTATGTGATGGCTTCAAGTCCCCGCCCAGTTTCCGTCTTTTGCAGTCTGTACTGCAGGCATCGTAAAGCTGAGCGAGGGCCTGGGAATGAGGCTACCTTAGCAGCGCAGGTAGGAACGAGACTATGATGTAACCTGTTGAACTGGCAAGATGTACCTTCAACCTCCCGTCTGAAACAGCCTTGTTGAAAGCAAGAGCAATAGATACTCTTCCCTCCTCGTTTGAATACAAGATCCGTGCCTGAGAACCCACAACCTTGATAGATAGGTAAAAACAGATGAAAAATGTATAAATACACACACCAAAAATGGAAGCACTGAATTGGATTCAAGCTAGGAGACAACGTTGCCTAGCAACTAGCAACCCTACCAGCTGATGTTTGCCAGCTTCTCTGATCCATTGGCAGTTGTCCTCATACTGCTGTCTCACAGAATCTGGAACTGTAAACAAACAAACAAACAAACAAACAAACAAACAAACAGGTACACTAACCAAAGCAAGCACTCAGCCCTACCAAAAATTGAGTAGAAGGTTTTCCTTCGCATCCTTCGGAGGGGACGTTAAGCCGTCGGTCCCGGGGAACCCCTTAAAATTAGCCTAAGTGCTATTGGGGATTTCCTCGTTAACTGGGTCATCCCAAACCATAACAACAAAGCAAGAATATGAGTGCTGCGGTACCTCCTTGAGCCACAATTCCTTCCAGCACTTGCAGAGCAATATTGTCCGTCACTGCCAAGTCGCTCGGCAGGCCTGACGTACACACCCACCTGAGGAAAGAGAGAGAGAGCTACTTTGGTAACTCAAGGGTTTGTAGCCTCGTAGCCAGGGTCATTTTCTCAAGCTTTCCTCTAGTCATTTAGTGGCAGGAATAACAGTTCCTTTTACTGCATGAAGTAAGAGTCTGTGTACAAGGCTACTTGGATTGTGCCACCAGAGGGTGGTATGAGATTTAAATCTCTCTTGTGGTCACAGGGCTGTTAGCCTCATTCTCAGGCTGCATTGAGTGGCCTGGGAATGAGACTTACAGCTACATTACAGTACATACCTGAATGGTCCAAATCCAAGGGAAAAGATGTCACTGCAGGAATCGGAAGAAATTTGATGCGTAAAAGTACAATTTCTGGAATTTACTGGTCGGTAGGCATTATTAGACAGGATGGCCTCAGGGGAGGTCAGACACGGTTGACCTTTCGCTAATTAAAACAACTGAGGTCATCACTAATTGATTTTGGATATTGTAAAGTAGAAAGTTTTCAAGCTTTTTCTATGACTGGACCCAGCCTTGAATCTCGATTTGAAAACTGGGGCCCCCCTCAGTAAAAGTCGAGAGAGCTAGCTGTTGAGATACGAAAAATCAATTAGTTTAATTAGTAAAGTTCAACCATGTCCTACCTTCTCTGGGATGGCCTGGGAACGTGCAATTTTCCAACCTGCTTTGTGTTTTCAGAAACAACAATAGGATACAAGTTTGTTTGTTTTGAAAACAGTGTGGGAGACAGTATTCTTCAGGGTACACTACATTTCTCATATTAGTGGCTAGGACAAGACTACACACAAGGGAAAAGGCATTCCTAGTCTCAACAGCTTTGAGGACTGTCGTGTCAGAAATAGCAGGGTGCTGGCTTACCCCATGATGTGCTGTACATAGGAGGGGTAGTCAAATGTCCCCGGCAACGAACCTGGCTTCTGAACTGCAGCTCCTAAAAATTAACAAACATCCTGTATCATTTGAGGATTTGCTTACATGTCTGGTACAGACCTGCTCTGTTAGCCTCCAGAAGAAAGGCGTTTCCATAGTCCCAGAAGTGCATCCCGGCTACTGCCAGCTTGTTTATGGCAGTCACCTGTTTTCTCAAGCTGCACGTACATTACACAGACATGACAAAGCTTGAGGCCAAAGTTCAAAGGTGAAAGGTCACCCACCTCTCCTGTACCAGCTCTCTGAACCGCTGTGGATCACTCTCCATTACTCTGTGTGCCTCTTCCATGCTCAGCTGCACAGGGTAGTATCCCCCGCCAAACGGGTTGTGCAAACTGGTTTGGTCCGACCCCAGGTCCACTAAGAGCTCCCCTGTGTGTTCGTATTCCTGTACTATACGCTCCCTAAGGGGATGAGGGATTTTGTGAGTGTGTGTGTGTGTGTGTGTGTATGTGTGTGTGTGTGTGTGTGTGTGTGTGTGTGTGTGTGTGTGTGTGTGTGTGTGTGTGTGTGTGTGTGTGTGTGTGTGTGTGTGTGTGTGTGTGTGCGTGTGTGTGTGTGTGTGTGTGCGTGTAAAACAACCCATGAAGTGAAAGAGCAAATCTTACAACAATGAAAAAGAGATATGCAGCTGTCTTACCACAGGTCCACAATGTTTCCAAGGTAACCGAGGCTGAGGGGCTGTGCCTGTCTCTTTGCTCGACTGAAAATAATAGCAGAAATAAGATCAACATTGAACTGTCCAGATACATGACTGTGTATGTACCGAATCTTATCGACACAGGAGTCTAAGTTGTCGGTCCATTCCATCAGCCACCTGGATTGGAACAGGGACACAACTTACTGGTACACCACTCATAACTTCAAGTAGCCTGACTGGGTAGTCTTCTTTCCAGACCAAATTCAGTACATATCATTTTCAATACTGAAAGCGATCTGCACTGGGGTTGGTTTGGGAATGAGACTGATGAACTACCTCACTGGTTACCCTGGTCTGGGAATGAGACCAACATACACACAACTAGCCTCGTTCCCAGGCTACTCCCAGATTTTATCTTGCGGCCGTGGAAAAAACCCAGCAATCTGGGCGTGGCCTGGGAACGAGGCTAACACACAACAGTAATTTTGTTCGTACCCTTGGTTGTACCGCTTCATTAGCGCCTCCTTACTAACCTATGTAAAAATGAACAAGTATGTGGTGATCAGCATGTTGGCTTCAAGCATGTAGAATTAAATCTATCAAGACAAGAGAACACACGCTAGTTCGATGGTATGAGGCAGAAACAGAGAAGATGAAAAGGTGGCAGCTTAAGCTACCATTGCTGTCTGTATCTTCTGGTGACTGCTGGCTTTTCATTTTTCTCTATTTCCACCTCAACCATCACACATGTCTTCGTTTCCAACTGCATGTGGCAAGATGTCCAAAGGTAGTTGTTAAATCATAAAATTGAGCCCAGGGCCTCTGGTTTGAGCTCTGAGAGAGAAAGAGGTCTTACGCACTTTGCGTTATGCTTACCTCTGCAATTACGCCGACACATCCGGCAATGAGGGAGGCTTTCGCCTGTGCTCCACTCATGCCGCCGAGACCCGATGTCACAAATACCTTCCCTGCAAGGGTGTCGGCACCAAGGTACTTTCTTCCTGCGTTCATTATTGTGAGCTGCGTGTGTGTGTGTGTGTGTATGTGTGTGTGTGTGTGTGTGTGTGTGTGTGTGTGTGTGTGTGTGTGTGTGTGTGTGTGTGTGTGTGTGTGTGTGTGTGTGTGTGTGTGTGTGCACGTGTGTGTGTGTGTGCATGTGTGGAGAAGTGAGAAAACGGGTGGAGAGGGTATACACATGTTTAGATGGTGTATTTAACTGCATAGATTGTTCACTCGAGCTAAAAATACCGTTGTTCCATGAACGATTCCCTGGGGACCAATATAGCAGTAGCTACCTGCAGTCATCTGCCCATACCTGCAGTGCGAAAATCAATTGGGAAAAGATTTCTTTCCATAATTAGACTACAGGTAAACACCAATACTATACTCACATAGTGACACCCATGGCAAACAACTTTGCATGCTCCTCTCTTGAAGAGTAGTTCGGAACCATCTGGAAGAAATCAAAATGAAGGACATTATCCAAACAGACAGATAGGATAGAGGACAGACAGACAGACAGACAGACAGACAGATAGGAGAGACAGACAGACAGATAGGATAGAGGACAGACAAACAGACAGACAGACAGACAGACAGATAGAGAGGATAGAGGACAGACAGACAGAGAGTCAGGATATACAAAGGCTGTCACAGACAAGCATACAGACTAACAGATGTCCGGATGTACCATGCCATTGGTGATGACACAGCGTGGTGCCTGTGGGTGGCTTGGGAAGAGTCCCATAGGGTGGCCAGAGTACATCACGAGAGTCTGGTCTTCCTCCATTACAGAGAGATAGTGCATTGTCAGCCAGAACTGGGCCCAGTTGGAGAACACTTGGCCATTGCCGCCATATGTCACCAACTCCTGGGGAAACTGAGGGTAAAGGGGGAAAGAGGGAGAAGGGGGAAGGAAAGGGGGAGGGGGGGGGAAGGAAGAAGAAGTGAGGGGGAAAGAGGGGGGAGGGAGGGGAAAAGGGAGGGGAGGAAGAAGAAGTGTGGGGGGAAGAGGGGGGGAGGGGAGGAGCATCAGGATAATTCTCTTCCACCACATCATATACACCCACCTGGGCAACTGTGGGGTTAAGGTTGTTCATGATCATGTGCATCATGGCAGCTGCCGACAGACATTTTGCTGGATATTGCTGGATGGGGTAAGCCCTGTTCATAGCAACGAGAGACCAAGAACGGGGAAAGTGAAAGCAAGCTAAGACCAAGTTTTGTTCTAGTTTCATTCACAAACGTCTTCTCATTCCTTCTCTGTAGCCTCACTATAGCCACACCACCCAAATAGCCTCGTTCCCAGGCCTTCAATCACAGGTGGAAAAACTCCTACGTAGAATGACGTCAGGTGGACGTTTGGTGGACATTTAAAGGTGTGGTACTTCCGTTAAACCGCGGTCATAGGTCTAGTCTAAGCTAAAGCAGGCGCTATCACGGACAGGCGTTCAACAACGACAGAGCAGTCTGGTGTTACTTCTTGGGTTCTAGGTTTAACGGAAGTACCACACCTTCAAATGTCCACCAAACGTCCACCTGACGTCATTCTACGTAGGAGTTTTACCAGGCCTTCCATTGCGTTAGCTGTGATTGAAGGCCTGGGAACGAGGCTACCACCCAAATGGCCAGTAAGACCATGTTCCATGCATGAGATGGGGTCTGGGAATGAGACTAGGCCCCAATCATAGGAATGGAAACACAATATCTAAGCAAACATAGATGAGGCAGCATTAAAAAAATGATTTCATCCTCACTTCATTTCAATAGCTGGACAGAACCGGTACATGTAGATGTGGCCATAGTTACGCAGCTCCTGCGCAAACTCTGCAGCCAATGTGGCATGTAGGTGGCAAGGAAAGTAGCGGAGGGCATTTTGCAGGGCCAGCTGGATAAAGAACAATTGGCACACAGCTCCACAATAAATGTCGTCATCACGTGCTCTTGCAGAACATAGCGGTAAAAAAGGGTCCATTAAATTCTTGACTTTCAGTTAGTAATTCCATTGCGGTAGTATTGGAAAGGGGGGGGGCATAGGTCACAAACCCAGACCTGAAGCATAATGGGGTTTGCACGCCTAAAACAATTGCAAATCACCTTCCTTTCCGCTGGGGTCAGATCAGGAGTCCTTGCTGGCGCGTGTGGCAAACTGGGGTCCCTGGATCGAGGGGGAGGAAGGGGATCCAGAGGCAGTCCCGAGCAAACCTCAGTCAAGGACAACGAAGACATGTTTAGCCTCGTTCCCAGGCCTCCTGGTTGGTGGTCTGGGAACGAGACTGTATAATGTGAGGGGTGTGTCGAGGGTGGGTGCAGGAACCTGCTGGTTCAGTTTATCCGGATTCTTAAGCCGGTAAAAAGCCTGTTGACAGTGTTGTGAACTTAGGATGTCGGCGCCGGCATTGTTACTCTGCGCTGAGGTCAAGAATAGCTGACACCATATATCTATGCTGACACTCAATATGAGAGTCTTCGTGAAGCTTTTCGACGAGGACGGTCGAAAGACTGAGACTTACGTGCTCGCTTGCAAAGATGTGTCGCGAGCCATCTCCAGTTTGAAGCAAGAAGCACTGGGAAAGATCGGCTCGGAAGTTGAGGATGGGGAGCGGTATCGACTGACTTTGGCCGGTAATGGAGCAACACTGCGAGAGACGGACACCATAGAAGACGTGCTTAGGGATGGAGACTACCTCTGCCTATGTACGTTTACAAGTTTACTACTCCTGTTGCTACTGACGAACTAGTCTGTTGCTTAGCAACCGAAACTACGAACCAAAGGTAGTCAGTCCCTCATAGTTCCCTAGATTGAACAGCATTTGCCTTTTAATAGCTCATGTTGCTCATCTGGGAAAATCCACAATGACACTGCCACAACTCTAGCCCAAAATTTGTGTCTGTGCTCTCTCACAGATGACCAGTTTGCCCAGAGGTTCATTCTGTTACAGTGGAACCCCTTGATACCCTGAAATTTGGACACCTGGTTAATCAGGACACTTGACTGAGTCCCAGCTTTATATAATGCACATTATTCTCCCTCTGAAATAAGGACACCTCACCAATTATTTTGGTTCCAAGGGTGTCCATATATTAGTGAGTGAACAGAATAGAGCAGCTGTTGTTGTTGAAAATGAACAGAACTGTTGACAGCAAACTAATACCGGGTAATGCAAGATTAGCACTTTGCAAACTCAGCTGGCTTGAATGAACCTCAGATAGGATATAAACAACAGAAGTGTAAATTTGATCAGTTGACAATTACAAGTGCCACTTGTGCTCTGTGGTTGGGGGGGAGGTTATCAGTCCAATTCGCCAAGTGAGAGGCTCTTGCAGCTGTATATCTATCTCCCACAGGTCCCGTACATGTTCGTTCAGAGGCTCAGGAGTGCAGTGGACAGCCCTCGTATGGACAGTATCCTGTATGCATGTGTGCACACACACACACACACACACACACACACACACACACACACACACACACACACACACACACACACACACACACACACACACACACACATACAGCCCTTGACTCTCCCTCAGTTCAGTTTCTCAAGCACTTGCTAACACCAAGACAGGAGAGGTAATATTATACCAATGGCGCAATCACTGTAGCTGCTATATAGTCACACAAGAAGGAAAAGGGTCTGTAGGTCATGGGAAAAGCATACAAGAGTATGCAGTGGTTTACAAGAGTGTGCACTAGTTTACAAGTGTGCACTAGTTTACAAGAGTGTGCAATAGTTTACAAGAGTGTACAGTAGTTTACAAGAGTGTGCACTAGTATACAAGAGTGTGCACTAGTTTACAAGAGTGTGCAGTAGTTTACAAGAGTGTGCAGTAGTTTACAAGAGTGTGCACTAGTTTACAAGAGTGTGCAGTAGTTTACAAGAGTGTGCAGTAGTTTACAAGAGTGTGCAGTAGTTTACAAGAGTGTGCACTAGTTTACAAGAGTGTGCACTAGTTTACAAGAGTGTGCACTAGTTTACAAGAGTGTGCACTAGTTTACAAGAGTGTGCACTAGTTTACAAGAGTGTGCACTAGTTTACAAGAGTGTGCAGTAGTTTACAAGAGTGTACTGTAGTTTACAAGAGTGTGCAGTAGTTTACAAGAGTGTGCAATAGTTTACAAGAGTGTACAGTAGTTTACAAGAGTGTGCACTAGTATACAAGAGTGTGCACTAGTTTACAAGAGTGTACTGTAGTTTACAAGAGTGTGCAGTAGTTTACAAGAGTGTGCACTAGTTTACAAGAGTGTGCAGTAGTTTACAAGAGTGTGCAGTAGTTTACAAGAGTGTACTAGTTTACAAGAGTGTGCACTAGTTTACAAGAGTGTGCACTAGTTTACAAGAGTGTGCAGTAGTTTACAAGAGTGTACACTAGTTTACAAGAGTGTGCACTAGTTTACAAGAGTGTACTGTAGTTTACAAGAGTGTGCAGTAGTTTACAAGAGTGTGCACTAGTTTACAAGAGTGTGCACTAGTTTACAAGAGTGTGCACTAGTTTACAAGAGTGTGCACTAGTTTACAAGAGTGTGCACTAGTTTACAAGAGTGTGCACTAGTTTACAAGAGTGTGCAGTAGTTTACAAGAGTATGCAGTGGTTTACAAGAGTGTGCACTAGTTTACAAGTGTGCACTAGTTTACAAGAGTGTGCAATAGTTTACAAGAGTGTACAGTAGTTTACAAGAGTGTGCACTAGTATACAAGAGTGTGCACTAGTTTACAAGAGTGTACTGTAGTTTACAAGAGTGTGCAGTAGTTTACAAGAGTGTGCACTAGTTTACAAGAGTGTGCAGTAGTTTACAAGAGTGTGCAGTAGTTTACAAGAGTGTGCACTAGTTTACAAGAGTGTGCACTAGTTTACAAGAGTGTGCAGTAGTTTACAAGAGTGTGCACTAGTTTACAAGAGTGTGCACTAGTTTACAAGAGTGTGCACTAGTTTACAAGAGTGTGCACTAGTTTACAAGAGTGTGCACTAGTTTACAAGAGTGTGCACTAGTTTACAAGAGTGTGCACTAGTTTACAAGAGTGTGCACTAGTTTACAAGAGTGCACTAGTTTACAAGAGTGTGCAATAGTTTACAAGAGTGTACAGTAGTTTACAAGAGTGTGCACTAGTTTACAAGAGTGTACAGTAGTTTACAAGAGTGTACTGTAGTTTACAAGAGTGTGCAGTAGTTTACAAGAGTGTACACTAGTTTACAAGAGTGTGCACTAGTTTACAAGAGTGTGCAGTAGTTTACAAGAGTGTGCACTAGTTTACAAGAGTGTACTGTAGGTCATGGGGAAAGTACTTTTAGGACAGTTGGTGTTATACATCTTGCCGCCTTGTGTAGCTTTCATCATTTCCAGGCAGTTTCATCAGCGCTCATTCTTTACTGGTAGTTCCATTATTAGTAGGTTTCTTATAAATGAAATTTCACAGCCACTAGTGCAGAGTGCATTGATTAGTATACCTAACCAGGTGAGGTGTAGTGACACATAATCCTTTTATCAGCCCGCCTGCATCCTGTACCATTTTCCAGGAATATAAACACAGGCCCTTATCTTTTGTGAAGTTAGGAAATGGAGTGTTCATGACTTGGGATGTTTTTTACTTGTTAGTGGATCGAGCTGGATGGTAACTCCCTGGAGGTTGAAGATCTGATGGGCATTGGAAGGGGACAGTACCGAGTGAAGGTGGGTTACAACTTCTGTGTGGGGCTGACTCAAAATATGGGCTTGCAGATTGTTTATGGTTTTACACACACACACACACACACAGCTGTCAGACGCCTCTGCTCAGGCAGTGCTCAAAGCGAGGGAAGTTGTGCAGGATGTTATAACCAACCAAAGAGGTAATTCAAAAAACAGGTTCAGAAGCGTTGAACCACAGCAAACTCATTTGAATCTCCCCAGGAAGGCCATACTAAGATACTAAGACAAAGAAAGGTACAATAATAGGCCCAAAATCTCCACACAGTTTGCTTGCATGGCCGTATACCTTCCTTCTCAAGTTCTGTCATTGCGTGCTTCACAGTAGAATCTTCTGACATCAAAGCGCGGACCCTTTCTCAAGCATATAGCGAAAGGTGGAGCCCAGGCATGACTTTTGCGAACACAGGAAGATAGCCGAAAGAACAAGTGATTCAACCTCCTGTGAAGTGCTTCCATCCATTACCATTAGTGGTAACTTGCTTTGTGTGCACAAACTGAGGAAAGAGACGGCTAACCATACTCGCAAAGATGAAAACAGCCTATAAATGACGCAATCCAATAGTTTGTCACATGGAAATACAAATATGGATTACAAATTTGTGGATACAACTTTATGCTTAGTGTATTATATCTGTCTTGAATTTTTGCAGTGGTGTACGGAATTACAACGGGGTTTGGAAAATTTGCTCAAGTTGTGATCCCCAATGAGAAGTTGAGGTAATACTCGTGCCCTTTGTGTGTTCCTAGACTACACACACACCTGCATGGTCTAGCTGGTCAATCAAACTGAATGGTGACTTGTTACAAGGCAACAATGTGGGGGCAGCCAATTGAACTGAACATTTTTCTATGTTACAGCTGCACAGGACAATGCCTGTTGATTGGGGTGGCTTTCTTTCTCCTCTCTCTCTGCCCCTCTTCTCTCGCACATCCTCTTCCTCCTCCCCCTTCCCTCCTCTCCCCTCCTCTCCCTCTTCCCCTCCTCCCCCTCTTCCCCCTCCTCTCCCTCTTCCCCTCCTCCCCCCTCTTCCCCCTCCTCTCCCTCTTCCCCCTCCTCCCCTCCTCCCCTCCTCCCCCTCTTTCCCCTCCTCTCCCTCCTCCCCCTCCTCCCACTTCTTCCCTCCTTCCCTACACACACAGGGAGCTACAGGAGTCTCTGATTCGATCCCACGCCACTGGGGTGGGCCCTCCTCTCTCCCCTCAGCAGACCAGACGGATGCTGGCCCTACGAATAAATGTTCTCGCAAAAGGATTCAGGTATGAAGAACGTTGGCGGAGTATACCTCACCTAGCCTCCAGAAGTGTAGCTAGTACATAGGCAGCCAAGGCAGTCACCTCAGTGAAACGCTTGCTCTTGTGTGTGTGTCCTAGGGTTGTGCACAGCAATATCTGTACCCCTATGAAGGTGGATTGGCATGTTGTTTGGAGCCTTAGATATGAGCAGGTTTAGTGTAATAGGGTTCTTCTCTCGACTAGTGGACAGGAGCAAGAGCAGCCATCCATCGTCCTTATCGTCTAATTTTGCTGAACTCTTAGAAATTGCTTGTAAAGTAGTACTTGCAAACTTGTGGGCTGTATTGCAAAATACACAAAGGTACCCCCTGACTAGCCTCATACCCCGACTAGCCTCATACCCCCTGACTAGCCTCGCACCCCCTGACTAGCCTCGTACCCCCTGACTAGCCTCGCACCCCCTGACTAGCCTCGCACCCCCTGACTAGCCTCGCACCCCCTGACTACTCTCGTACCCCCTGACTAGCCTCGTACCCCCTGACTAGCCTCGTACCCCCTGACTAGCCTCGTACCCCCTGACTACTCTCGTACCACCTGACTAGCCTCGTACCCCCTGACTAGCCTCGTACCCCCTGACTAGCCTCATACCCCCTGACTACCCTCGTTCCCAGGCCTGGGAACGAGGCTACCCCCTGACCACTGGAAATTGTAAGGAGAAATGCAACAGTTTTTTTTTATTTCAACGCTTCGCCCAAATATTTTCTCGGCATCTTGGCCTTGGTAAAAATAAGCTCCCCCATTGTTGTGGTTGTCTTTGTGGATTTCTTTGTGGATGGTGGTCAAACCACTCTAGCTGGTAAGGTTTCTGTACAAGCACCACTAGAAGTGCACACTAAAGGGTAATTCAGTTAGGAGAAGTTGCTAAGCAACCCTGGCACCTACTCTACCGTACAAGCATGGTTTGCTGTTATTGAATTATTGTTTTGACAGTGGAGTGTTATTGAATTATGCCACTGCCTCTTGTTTTGACAGTGGAGTGCGTTTGAAGACGGTGCAGCAGCTCCTTGATGCACTGAATGGTGAGTCTGTCACTGTTCTTGTAATGACTCTCTTCCATTCATCGCCTCAATCATAGCATCGATCCCAAGCTCTCAGGAGGAGAGAAAGAGCTTGATACACACTGTCTACACATACTCAGTTCCCCTTGAAATTTGAAAACCTGCAAACGCTATGTCATATGCTGTTGGAAAGGCAGCTATTGGCAACAGTGAATAAGTGAACCAGCTGACGACTGCTCTAACCTAACTTTTTTTTTTTCTTTTTTTTTTCTTTTTTCTATAATAATTCTTGTGATCATATTACATGATACACAAAGGACACAAGAAATAGCCATGGGCTAATACAAGCCTGTACCCTGTCATTTAAATTTAGATCTAGTTCTTGATGAAATGGGAGTCCAACTGGAAGTGCTCTTAGTTGTAACCCGGAGGCCTGGTTTTCCACTGTGAGGTGAGTAGCAAACATCAGCACCAGCAGCAATGAGCAGGAAGCAGTCCGAGTCAGAGATCTCGCCAGCACTAGAATCAGAAGATGGCAGGCTTGCACGAACATGTGGTGGAGCTCTCAGTCTGAGCAGGCGTGTTGGCACTTTATGCCGGCTCCTTTTTCCTATTACAGGGGTCCAACCTTCTTTTTCATCACAGATGAACCTCACACCATGAGCATCATCCTTCTGTTCGTACTCAACAGCTGTGCATGACTTGCTTGGAAGCAATGATTTCGTTCATGTTATGGCCATTTTACAGAAGATACAACAAAGCAAGAGTGCATGATGGCGTCATTTTTATTTCACTCCCCCCCCCCCCCCCCTGCAATAAAAATGACAGTCATCATGCACTCTTGAGAAAAGTAATCGTACTGGCCTGTTATCCCCACACAAGAAACTGGGAACAGGGTACAGCAGTTGAACCAACCGAAAACATGTTGGCACTTTTGCATTTCATTCTGTATCACCCACAGTTACTGCCCATTCTGTCCTTCCTTTTACTTCTTTCCGCTCTCCTCACTCCTCCTCCACCCCAGCTTCCTGCCTCCCCTATGTCCCCGAGCAGGGTACAGTGGGGGCCAGTGGAGACCTAGCCCCTCTGAGCCATCTTGCCCTTGGGATGATGGGGGAGGGGCAGATGTGGAGCCCAGAGTCTGGGTGGGACAATGCAAAGCAGGTGTGTGTCCAGCAGAAAGGTTTATAGCTTGTGTGAATGTGCTAGTCTCGTCCCCAGACCCCACCCTCTCACGAGGAAAAACGGTCTGGTGAACCAAGTCAAATTTCTTGGGCTAGCACACGCTTTTGTGACAGTGTCACTTAGCTACGCCAAACCCGCCCAAAAAGGATGCAGATACTCAAGTTGAGAAAGCTGTTGAAGGGAAGTGCTACAAAATAGTAATCTCATTGGTCTTTACCACTTTTGAGGAGTAAGCCCAAGAAATTCGACCTCGTTCACCAGACCATTTCTCGCCGAGAGGCACGCGCGGGCTGGGCACGAGACTAGAATGTACAGGAGTCGATAGAGAAGCATTGTAAGCATGCACAATCAGCTCCACAAGTCACAAGGGAGAGGGTTCAGAATCCATACTTAGTTGCTAATAAGTGGTTACTCTTTTACAGGTGTTGGAATCACATGGGCTAGAACCAATCAAGCTTGAAGCGAAAGAGGTATGTTGGGGACTGTTTCAAGTCACTTGCTACTGGCAGCTAAAGATGGCCTCTTGTCCAGGCCTACCCACTTTTCTGTAGTTACCAATTCCACAGAAAATATTGAAACTGAATGTTGTTGCACTTTTCAAGTGACACAGCAGCATATCTTTTCTCCTTTATCACAAAATTTCTGTGGAGCAGAAAAGAGAAGAATTGAGCAGAGAAATTCGGACAACTGCTGCGATAGACAATAGTTATAACCACCAGCCTCCAAATGTGTAACCTCTTCTACTCTCAAATTTATTATCTTTAACCTCTTCTAGTCCCAATTTTTTTAAGCTTTAACCTCTTCTACTCTCAAATTTTTTATCTTTAACCTCTTCTACTCTCAAATTCCTCTGCAAGGGTATCTCTCTGGTCAATGGAACACAGCTGATTACAGCTGTTGGTGTGGAGGCCTTGTACCGGGCAGATCTGGTGGCAAAGCAGGCAGATGTTGTAGCTGCCCTCTCTCTTGAAGCTCTGCAGGGAACCCCAAGAGCGTTTGACTATGGTTAGAACAAATACAGTGTACTGCAGTATGTATACTGAAATATACCAAGCCTGAGCACTAGTTGATTATTACAACACCGACTGACGTCTCTCAATAGGCTTTGCACGGTGTTCTTAGCTCTTACACAACTCAGATACAGATACACAACAGCAGCATGGCCATCTTCTGCCCAGCAAGTTGGCTGCCTTTGTATCATCTCGCCTCTACATGGCTTCAATTACCACCAATTAGCACCTTCTTAGACATACAGTGTTCATGCAATAGTACTTCACTCTACATGCAATGGCTATGCTTATTGTTAGAAGCTGGATTGTGCACCTAACTCCCTGTTCCACTTTTGCCCTAATCTAGCCAGGCTTCCACACTATGTGTAGCTAGTGGGTTAGCTTAATGACTTATTTATGGCAGGACAAGCTGATTTGTCCACCTGCATTCAAGTGACCGTTTTCTTTCCACTTGGGGTGCGGTTAGGCTCGTAAAAAAACAAACCAAAAAAAAACAGCCCAATATGAAGCTAAATAAATGGTAGATATGAAACTGATAAAGCTGATGGGTGAACAGTGGACTCGTCAACAATCCTGTATACGAAATACAATTGTGGTGCGGACTCACTTACAGCTCAAATGTTAATACCCTACTATCTAATAGAGGGCGCACATTTACGTCATTGCATCATGGCAACCGTTGCTATGCCGCCATCTTGATAGGCAAAATAGACAGGTTTTAATGGGACTTATGTACTAGCGTGTCGAACTCCCCACGCTAGCAACGATCCTACAAGCAGCATTCCTTTCTTGTACAGGTATGTTAACTGTCATTACTAGCTCTCTGCATAATATAAAGTTGAAGCTAAATGCATGCTCCATACCTCGAAGCGAACCCGTAGAATAGGCCTCGCCGTACGATTTTCTTATTCATTGCCTCTCAAGATGGCAGTGCATATACAGAAGTATGCGGAAATATGCAGAAATGGGCCTGCCAATGATGTCACATGCACGCCCTCTATTATTTACACAAATAAAGGATGAACTGTAATATTTTAGCAACTACAGGACCATTTTAGCCCAAAGGTGAATATGCCTATTGAACTTGTATACTCTCCTCCTCTCCACTCTCAAATCCACCAACATCACTGCAGACATCCATGCCAACCGGCCCCATCCTGGCCAGCAGGTGGTGGCAGCCAGACTGAGGGCATTGCTAGACTCTAGTGTGCACCCTTCTGAGATTAGGGGTATGTGTGTGCGTGTATAATGGTATCTTCTTCTCCTCCTCCTTGACTCTTGTGTGGTAACTTTCTTCCTCTTGTTCTCTCCTTTCCCCTCACCATTGTTGTACCACACCAGCGGGTCACATGGAATGCTCTCGTGTGCAGGACCCCTACACACTACGCTGCATTCCCCAGGTCCACGGAGTGGTCAGGGATACCATCAAGTTTGTCAGAGGCATCCTCACCACAGAGATGAACAGCGCCCTGGACAATCCCGTGAGCAATACATCACATTCAGGCTGGGACTAATAACATGCTGAGCTAAGAAGCAGAGTGGTCTAACCCACAAGCATTAAATTACTCTCACATCTTGAGATTACTGTGCAGGAGGTATTATCATACGTCTAACTCACGTGAATGTATGAGAGTCAATGGGGAAGCCTTGCAGCTGCACGCAGTTTATAAAAAGCCGTATCTTTTACTACAAGTCACGTGACAGTCTGTATCAGGTACTGCAAGTCACACACGCTACACCTGAACTTGCAGTGAAATCGAAAGTTTGATCATTATCACCATAGTACAAAGCTATACCGGAAAATATCACGAGTTTGTTGCCGTCTGTATTGTTACGAGTGTGCAGCACGAGTAACAATGCCAACGGCAACAAACAAGAAAAGCCTTACGTAGAAAAGCCTTACGTAGAAAAGCCTGAAACGTAGAAAAGCCTTACTGTCTGAGGAAGAGTCATTAGTGACGAAAGAGAGAGACAAAGTCCGCAAAGCGAGTAAGAGAGCTTCTGAAACACGTGAGCACTCGTAACAATACAGACGGCAACAAACTCGTGATATTTTCCGGTATAGCTTTGTACTATGGTGATACTTGTATGTTAGTCACTAAGCAGCTAAAAACTGTCAATCCATACGCTTTCCAGTACTAGATTTGGCTTGACTCACAATGCTTCTCAGCCCTATTATCCAAAATGTCCAACTGCTACATGTAAAAGAATGTCGATGTACTTTCAGAATGAACAGCACTGAAGTGCAGAACCCTCGGTGCAAGCTAGATGTGTTCGGTTCTGTTCTTGCCTGTGCAAAGCCTGCTCACGTGTTTCAGAAGCTCTCTTACTCGCTTTGCGGACTTTGTCTCTCTCTTTCGTCACTAATGACTCTTCCTCAGACAGTAAGGCTTTTCTACGTTTCATTGCGTTCTCAGGCTCCCCAACAGCAGTACACCGTGCTTTCCTTTTCTTCGATGCAAAGGCATGGCAACAGTCACAAACTGACCTCTTCACGTGCACTACGGTATTACACTGTGCGCATACCTTTCTCAGACACATAGACCTAATCTATGGTATTACACTGTGGGCATACCTTCTGAACCTCTCATAAAAGACAGTCACGAACGTCTAAGTTCGACGGAAAAACCACAATACTGCGTGCTCCAACTCACGTGATCACATATTTACTGTTATGTACGTGTTACGGAGAGGTATACGGAAACATTGCACATGAAGAAAATGGCTGACTTAGTCGCGGTAAGTTTATGTTAACGCTTCTAACTTTTGAACTAAGCAGTTTTAGAGAAAACAGCTTTTTAATTTTACTGCATTTTCCGCGCTGTAGCCGCTGATACCTCTCGTTGGACGCCTAAAAGTGCGAGAAGACAGAATAGAGAAAACGGACACACAGACACAGACACACACACAGGACAACTACTGTAACCCTCTCGTGCATGCACGCTGAGGGTTAATCAAACCACAAAGCTGAATTACAGAGACCTTTTATTAGGCTCCAAGGAGAGATGTCCCCCCCCCCCCCCTAACAATGCATTGGACATGTTAGGCTCCAAGGAGAGATGTCCCCACCCCCCCCCCCTAACAATGCATTGGACATGTTAGGCTCCAAGGATGTCAGACTAAACTCACCTGATCTGAATCCTTCAGATGGTTTTCTCGGGGCGAAACGAGATCATCTCTGGAGGGAACTTCCATGGAGAGTACCCAGCCAAGGTGAGCTATATGAGTCTACAGTAGAAAACCTTCCATGGAGCTGCCAAGGTGAGAGCAGGACGATGTATGGAGAGAGGGTATATACACCATTTTGTGTAATCCAAACAATAGATGCACATGTCCCATTTTTGTCTAAAGGATAGTAACTGAATAAGATCGTCATGGCAACCTGTAAAAGTCCTCACTGAGACAGTTAAGGGACTTGACTTACCACCAGGGTTCTCCTAGAAATCTACTTCCAATTGGTCCATAGTATAATAGGCAGGTATGAACCGCCCTCTCTACACACAGCTATTGAAACATTAAGTGGGAAGTAACTGCTATGGGCAGGGTTTAGGAAGTGATCCAAATGGTGCTCTTACCAAAATTCACCACATCCAAATGGTGCTGCAATTAACCAAATGGTGCAAAACCATCCGCTAAAGGCCTAGCGAGAACCCTGCTTATCACCCTGTTTACATTTGACCATCCATTTTTCTAAACTTAGACGAAATGGGGCATGTGTAAATTTTGCCAGACTGTACAAAATGGGCTCACAAGTAGAAAGTGAAAGTGAAAGCTCGTGGAGATTACACACCCAGAAGGTGAGAAGACTAATTTACAGGTGAAGGCTTCCATGGAATGTATGCGCTCATCCAAAGGTGAGGATCATTGTGAAAAGACAACAGCCTGGTTTCAGTATTTTATAAATTTTTGACTGTATTTTATTTGATGCATTGTTGACTGACATGGAACATTGCTTCTGTACCTTCCAAATAAGGCATTGGACTATCTGGCTATCGGAGTGCATGAGCTTGCTAACATGAGTGAGAGAAGACTGGAGAGGCTAGTTAACCCAGGTATCACTCCCCCCCACCTCCACCAGAGCTCCTCTGGAGATTCACTATCCCCCTGGGGTCTGCAGCTAGAAGAGAAAACTAAAATAGTTTTCTGTAAACAAACAAAAACAGTCAAAGGGTTCTAGCTTCTTGGTAAATTACACATCATGTTAGTCTTGCTGGCCTCACTCCAATTCACAAAAGAGAGAGTCTGGACGTTTGGTTCACTACACTGTACTGCTACAGTGTGGTCCAATCACAGTGCAGTATTCAGTCACATGACTGCTAACATTCCAGTTTGAAGAAGAGCTATGACACTACTCAATTACTGCAACGTATTGAAGAAACTTCTTTCATTAAAAAAAAAAAGGAAATTGCTGAAGTTTCCTGCAAATTATCCACTTGAAAACAAGTCCTTTTTAATCTCAAAACCACACCCACCTATTTATGTTGTAGTATAAATGTTAAACTTTGGGTGTACACTATCTCGTGCTGGTGTTCAAATGCAGATCTCTCTCTTTACTGGACTAAGTGTGGCCAGCAAGGCATCGCTTCCGCCGTACAAACCAATGTCAGTTGGTAGGACGTCTGGTGACAGTATCCCTTGTCCCCATGCAGCGTACAGTAGCTTGCCAGCCTTCTTGGTGAAGGAGGGAGGGCTCAACTCGGGGTTTATGCTGGCCCACTGCACTGCAGCTGCCCTGGGTGAGTGCTGTGTCAGTTTCTGTATTGACACATACACACACACACACACATACACACACATACACACACGCACACACACACACACATACACACACACACATGCACACGTGCACACACACACATGCACACGCGCACACACACACACAGGCATGTATGCGTAAATACACTCCCCTCCACACATGAACAGAACAATTACATCTCTAGAATCTCATATACACTCGCATATATAGACACATACAAACATCTGTCCTTACCTCTCACATGCACACACACACACACACAGTCTCAGAGAACAAGGTCCTCACACATCCCTCGTCTGTTGACTCTATCTCCACTTCGGCTGGTCAGGAAGATCATGTCTCCATGGGTGGTTACGCTGCCAGGAAGGCCCTACAAGTTGTGCAGCATGTGGAACATGTGCGTACAATATTGCTATGACGTCATTATGACATAATCGTGGGTCAAGAGCGCTTAAGAAAAGGCGGCTCGATTAAGAGCGTGTAACTCCAATAGAAGCTCGTAGTCTGGTCAAAATTATTGAACCGTACTATAAATAGAACACCCGTCACGTGCTTAGCAACAATAGCTTATGTCTATGCGCAGCTGTGCAGTACGTGTTACTATTTTTAGTACTGGCGGTGAATTCCAACCGGTTTCAGATTTGTACGGAGTTACACGCTCTTACTCAAGCCGCCCATTCTTGTAAGTTGAGAATAAAGTTGGTGGTTTATGCTTGGTGCTTGACGGGGTTCACCCTGGTAATTTTCCCAATGAACTTTCCCTCACAGGTGTTGGCGATAGAGCTACTGGCTGCCTGCCAGGCTCTGGAGTTTCATCGGCCCAAGAAGAGCACTGCTCCACTTGAGGAGGTGTACCGTCTTGTACGATCTGTTGTGAAGTGAGGGACTAGTGTGTGTGTGTGTGCGTGTGCATGTGTGTGTGTGTGTGTGTGTGTGTGTGTGCATGCGTGCGTGCATGCGTGCGTGTGTGTGGAGTTATCAACCTAATCTTGTGAAGTCTCTCTTCTGCCTCTCTTGTAGGCCATGGGATAAAGACAGATTTATGGCTCCCGATATGGAGGCTGCTACCATTCTTCTCCGAGAGGGGAAGGTAAGACCTTCAACAGTTCACTGTCATTGCATGTGCCATCTATACAAACAGGCACATCTACGTCTGTCATTTATCTGTCTGTCTGTCTGTCTATCTATCTGTCTGTCTATCTATCTATCTATCTATCTATCTATCTATCTATCTATCTATCTATCTATCTATCTATCTTATCTATCTATCTATCTATCTATCTGTCTATCTATCTATCCACCCACCCACCCACCTACCTATCTATCCATCTATCTTGTAGGTGCGGGAAGCTGTGAAGCCGTATATTGAATCCTACCAAGCACAGGCTACTGAACCTCCAGTAGCCTAGCTTCAGCCGAGCGCAAGAACTGTAATGCGCTATTTCTTGAATGGATGCTATGCAATCCTCACCCAGTCTTCACCATTGTGTTTTGTATGGGGCCAGGGCACCTCTGTACAGGTCCTCTGTTCTGTTGTTCAGTATGTGTCATGCTTTTTTTGAAAAGCTGTCAACAAAGCCACCATTACTGCGTCATGGTATATCCCTCTCATCTTTACGCCTTTTGTATTCAGCTGTTATCAAAAATACACCGTGGATTTTCAGTATGGTCACATGTCACATATTATTAAGGTTTCTGTTTCATCATGATTACAGATCACCGAAGTAGCAAACTTGTTCTTCCAGACACAAACTTGTTCTTCAAATTGTCTGCAAGGGGAATGCATCAAATCTTACAGCACATGCTAGCGTGAAGATGTGATTTATTAAAACCGGTCAAGACACCCATGATTTTTTTCTGGATCCATAATTATAGGAAATTGTTTGTAGCTACTGCAATGTGTGAAAAGCAGTTCTGGAATCAGCGAAACAATTAACCTTTCCACAATCTGTCTACGAAAACAAAATGCATGATCATACATGGATAGAATCACCCATCTACAATGTGAGCCCCATCCCCAGGCCTTCCCCATTTTTTTATTTTTGAATTTGTTCTTTGGTTTGCATTCAGTATTTATACCGAACACAAACCAAAGAACGAAAACGGGGAAGCCTGTGAACAAGGCTACTACAATGTATCCAGAGTTTGCTAAGCCTCGTTCCTAGGTCCATTTCCTCTCATGCAAGCGAGGGAGAAAGAGCCTGGGTACGAACAAGGCTAAGAGTTTGTGTGTGTAGTGGTAAGAAATACCAAACCTTTACATTTTATCTTCAAACAATTTTTGGTGACCCAAAGACAGACAGTAGTTATACCATATCAGTATAATATATCTGGAGGTAAAAAAGTGAAAGCATGTACATAGAGAGTGTGCATTCAGACCAGAGACGGTGGTTCAAGGTGTGACGAGTGTGTAGTGTGAGACAGACAGACAGACAGTTATAACACCAAGTCCCTAGCTATTATAAGAAAGGGCACCATACAACACAAACACGCATACAGGCCAGGGGAGGATGAAAAAAGAAAAGGGTCATTTGTATACATACTTGGAAAGAAAGGTGACAACATAAGAAGTTGTGTGAGTGTATAATACATGATATACACGTACACAATTACAAAATAATTTGGGGGAGATATAAAAGCGTGGGGCTATGTATCCGAAGTCTCATTGCTCGTTGAGGAAGAGGTAGAAACGTGTGATGTTTTTCGGGTCCTTCTTTGGTATTGACGGGCTCTCTGATAGGCCTGCTGCACCGATCGCTTACTGGCTCCACTCATAGCCACCTTGGCATTGTCGTACTCTATGTTAACCCCCAGGGGTTCGATTTTGTCGGGGGGTAACCATTGCCTGTGAGTGTGAACAGACAATGAATGATTTTCAGATCGTCACTACAAAATGTGTCGCCCAAGTTTTAGCTTCACCATGTCTTTCAAGTCCTTGCAATATCCAGATGAGAACAAGGCCCATCCAATCAAATTACAGAATTTTTGAATTCTGTTTTCTGATTGGTTCATATAGCTGACGCTTTTGTAACCGGAAGTTGCAAGAACTTGCAGTACGGAATTTCATTTTACAAACTATCACCATTTTCTTCTTACCATGTCCGTCTGCCATCAAAGAACCTCACAAGGTAGGTGGCGGATGGGTTCTTGTCTCGTATCTCCATGACCTCGTCTGAAGGTGCCTGGATCTTCTCCCCATTGATATTGAGGCCACGGGAGGGAATGTCAGGGTCAATCACCTGCGTGAGAAGAAATTTACTGCTTAAATCCAACCGTATTACCCCACAGGAAGTTGTAGACGGAACTATCCACTCCATACAGTCTGTAAAACCTTCAGTTCACTAACGCACAACTATAGCTTCTACCCTTGTACCCAGGCTCATGAGGTGGCTTCAGCTTGGTTTGGTGCATGTACTAGCCTCGTACCCAGGCCACGTGTCTCTCCTCCCACACAGCCTGGGTACGAGGCTCAAAGGCATAACTTTAGTGAAATCTAGCCTACTGTGTGATTATGTACGATATTCACCAGACCCCTCCTCTCTCGTGTGCGTGTACCGTACCGAGGGTCTGGGAATGAGACTAATCTCCAAGCTGATCAGGAGATAGAGGCTGCTTTCTCAAATCACATTCATACACTGGCCACTACTTAGCCTCGTTCCCAGACCAGTACATGCACGCAAGACAGGGTCTGGGAATGAGACTAGCCACTACTATACTATAATGCTTACCAGTGCTGGGTAGGGAGGGTATCCTCTACATTTTGCCCACACAAGGTCCAGCGGTTTGATTTCATAACTCTCCCCTCCATTCACAAGCCCATTGATGTTTTTGAAACTATCCAACTTGGACTCTGCATGCTGCTTCCTTCTCTTCTTCACCGTACCCTCGCTGCCGGAGCTCTGCTTGCGTTTCTTCCCCCGCTTCCTGGACTGCACAACAAGAGGCGGCTTCACCGTAAGATCCTCCACGCTACTAGCACTCGGAATCGCCGTCTCAGACGAAGACCCTAATCTTTGCTGAAATATTTTGTCTACATTGCTGAGCTCCTCTAATGGTGTCTCACACATAGAAGACGAACTTCCGGGACGAGTTCTTAATGTTTCTTCGGATCGGTGTTGCCTCAAGGAACTGGGTACTCTGCCTTCAGCAATGCCGTTAACTGGAAGATCATTCTCAGATGTACTCGTACCTGTACCGCTAGGTAGTCTCCCACGAGAGTGACGAATTGGTCTTCTACGTCTAGTTTGAGGCCTTCCAGGACCTTGGGCAGGTGGTTTGGTGTCCCGTTGCATTTCATAGCTCTTCTTTTTAAACTTCAAGGCTTTCTTTTTGATTTTCGCAACGTAGGAATCTGATTTGCTCACACGAATTCCAGTTCTTGGTTTGGGTGGCCGACCTCGACCTCTTGTTTTCTTTGGTCCTGTAGATTCAGTTTCGCTGTCAGCAACTTCAGCAACAGGTTCCAACGGGTTTGGGTCAAGCTGCTTCACTGGGTCTGAACCACTGGCTACAGACGAGGCAGGTTCAGCTACTGGTTCTGAGTAGGACACGTCTTCCTGAAGAGTGGAAGCTCTTTCCTCCAAACTGATTCCAGAAAAAGAGAGGATTTGCTGTCGGCTTGGGGTGAGTCTAAGGCTACCGTGGAGAACGTGGCTGGCTAGTTCCTCTGCATTTCTGGTGATAACCTGGGGTTGTCTTCTAGGAGAGGCAGTCTGGTCGTCCGACTCTGTACAGCGGAGAGAGACAGGAAGGATATGGTACTTTACGAGAGAGCAGATGTCATTGGACAGTCATATCTACACATAAGTAACAATTTGTGGTATAGGGAATAAATGAAGGCCGCGGAATAGAGTGGTCTAACCAAAGACAAGAGAATTCAATTAGCTACAAAAATTAAAAATAATAACAGACATGGAAATGATAGGGATTTTACCTAGGTGCAATACCTAGTCTATCAAGCCAGACCCTCTCTCACCCTCTGGGGGTGAGAGAGGGTCTGGCAAAATTAATGTCAAATGTCGCAAAATGTCAGCTACAGTCCAAAATAACTATGAAATGTCAGCTACTATCAATAAGTGTCAGCAAGAGCGCATAAGAACGGGTGGCTAGAGTAAGAGCGTATAACTCCAATAGAAGCCCGTAGTCCGGGCAAAATTATTGAACCGTACTAAAAATAGAACACACGGTCACGTGCGTGCTTAGCAACAATGCATAATGGCTTATGTCAACGCAGCATGCGCAGGGCGTGTTACTATTTTTAGTACTGGCGGTAAATTCCACCCGGTTTCGAATTTTACGTAGTTACATGCTCTTACTCTAGCCGCCCATTCTTATGCGCTCTTGGTGTCAGGTATCTTACCTAGAAATGTTAGGTACATATCCTATAGCAGGTACACATGAAACTGTCAGGTATTGAAATGTCATAAACATGGCCTGTAGCAGGTATACATGAAACTGTCAGGTATTGAAATGTCATATACATGACCTGTAGCAGGTTAGGCTGGAATAACACAGGAAGCTTAATGGCCCTTTGGTGAGTTAGCCCACCATGGTTCTGAGCCCTTCATTAATGATTCGCTCTGATTGGTCAAAATGACGCTGTTCATCTCACCTGACCCCCTGGACCTCCTCTCCTTCGTCATCTGTCTCCTCAGAGCAAGCAGCTCTTTCTTGAGCGCCTTCTCACGACTTTTCCGTTGGTCTATAGAGAAACAAAAGAACATGATGGCAGTCACACTTGGCTGTAGCAAGTTTCCTACCAAACAAGACCAATCATGTAACCTCATACCCAATCCACTTTTATCCAAATGGGTATGAGGCTGGTGCAGAGTGGAATGGGTATGAGCCTATGGGGGTACGAGCATATGGGGGAGTGGAATGGGTACGAGCCTATGGGGAAGTGGAATGGAGATAAGCTGCTAACGAGGACTTCACTTACTTCCAGAACACTGAGACTGCAACACCTCGAGTTTCTCCTGAAGGAACTCCAGCTGCTCCTCTAGCGAGACCACACTGGTGACACTGCTCAATCGGCCTCTCATCTCTGCTTCAGCTAGAGGGAAGAGAGGTGAGTAAGGGAGAGAGAGAGGAGAGAGGGTGAGGAAAGGAAAAGAGAGGAAAGGAGAGGAGGAGAGGGGAAGGAGGGAGAAAGCAAAGGAGGGGGACGAAGGGAAAGAGAGGAGGAGAGGGAGGAGGAGAGGGGAGAGAGAGGCTAAACTGTAAACCGTACCACTGCAAGGAATATTTCACTGTACAAGATGTAATGCTACAGACCTCTAAATCACACATGCAGTTTCTCATCCCACCTACACACATGTACTAGCTTCATAGAGAGAGCTGGCGACTTGTCACCATGCAAACGATGCTCATCCCCACCTGGTTCTCTGCAGGGACACTCGCATGCCCTTCCTCCACTTACCTGTCTCAAGGATCTCTGCTGGTTGTTGGATGGTGGTGCTGGGGGTGAGAGGTGGGGGCTCCAGGACCTCGGGTCTGTGCAGCCCGGTGTGATGGTCTACTCCAGCACTAGCTAGCTGGTGCCGTGCCTGCTCTAGGATCTTGTAGCCTGATGTTGTGTGTGTGTGTGTGTGGGGGGGGGGGGGGGGGGGGGGGTGGGTGGATGTGTGTAACGTTTTTGTGTGTAATGTGTGTGTGGTGAGATGAGTGCATAAAGGGACATACAATGTAGAACCACAACAAACAAATAAACAAACAAACAAACAAACAAACAAACTTGAGGTTGACAAATATATGCACAGGTTTTGTGATGTCATATGGCAGCTATAAGCCCTTTTAACCCTTTAAACCTGCACTTTTGGTTACATCATATTGTGCACTGTGCAGAAAAAATAGTCTCTGCATGCTGCGCGCGCAGGTTCTGCGTGAGCAGAAAGGGTAGGACAGGGGGAGGTGGGAGGGTTTTAACTTAATGGTGTTCACGCTTGCAGCCAAGTACATGCACAAATGCATGCACACACACACACACACACACACCTGCCTCCTTGACCCTGATAGCAGCACGATAGTAAATTGTGTCTTTGTGATTATAGATGGTAGCGTTACGCCAGACAAGGTAGAAATCCTTCTCAAAATCGTTCAGGGTTGAGTACGCATTCTCTTCCACCTTCTTCTTCATCGTACTCAAGTCCATTGGGTGCTTGATGACATCATAGTAGTCCGGGACCTGCGGAAACACAAAAACATCAACACAAACAAATATTGCAGAGCACCTTAGCATCTAATCTTGCAGTGTAGGATGGTTTCAGCTGGGTGTGGCATGTATGTGCACAAACATCCGTCATGGTTAAAAATAAATTTATCCCTCCTGCTCGAGTGTGAGCGTTGAGCTGCACAGGCAGTCCCATTGTTTGGTCAACACAAGCCCTCGAGTGCGAGGAGGTAGTTCGACTGGTGCAACACTAGTCCTCTAGTGCGGGGAGACAGTTTGACTGGTGCATGAATGAAAGCACAGAAAGAGAGCTAAGTGTAGCCACTACCTCCCAGAGCCGTTTCATCTGGTGGGAATGAGCAGCGGTAAGCAGACTAAGGCAGACGGTGACAATCTCAATGCGAAAGCTGTAGGTATATCAATAGTGCAGACTTCAGTTAACTTTCTTTAAGTCTGTTTGGCCAGTTCTTCCTGTGTCAGCTGTACACAAGATGTCTGTGTGAGGCACACCCTGTACATGTGTAGCCTTGTTCCCAGGCCTCCCCTGTTTGCGTTCACAATAATACATGGCTGGCGAAGAACGGGGAAGGCCTGGGAGCATTCATCACGTGAATGATGTCAGGTGGACGCGAGGTGGACGTAGGGGGGAGGGGCCCAACTGCCAAAACAATGCACTGGATCATCCGTTCGAGCGCTCCATTGCAGTTTTGGACTCCAGACATTAGCATGATCAAACTACTCATCTTGACCAGTAAGAAACTCGCTTTCAAGTTTAGTACATACATATTTGAATATCGGCCCCTCCCCCCCCCCCCCCCCCCCCCCCCCCCTACGTCCAACTTGAGTCCACTCACGTGATGAATGCTCCCAGGCCTTCCCCGTTCGCCGGCCACTCCCATGTATTATTGTGAACACAAACACAAAGTTAAAAATGGGGAAGCCCTGGGAATGAGGCTAGTACATGTGTATACCATAGTCAGTGTAGAGCATGGGTAGCAGATATCACAAGTAATATATAAACCATAAACCACCCGAGCCGGAGGGCACAGCCCAAGGGCTAGGGTTGTTTATACAAGTAAAGTACATGTTTGGTACAAGATGAAAACAAGGCTGGTACAAGCCCAGTATAAACTGACAACGGTTTCTATGGCAACAAATTACTAATATGTTTACAAGCTGTAACAAACATTCTAGCCTGCTCCAGTTTTTGATTATTTGTCTTTGGGTCAAATACCGGAGATGAATAAGACTTTGGAGTGTAGTGCTTCCTCGCTCATACAAGTTTATTTTGCTCCCCAAACGTGCATGCACACACCCAGACACACTCAAAGCCTCTCACAAAAAAGTGAGGTTTCTAAACAACCAGAAACAGATGGTCCACTCGCTTGAGGTCAGAGTAAACAAAACAAAACTCAAGTAACCAGGCACCACCACTGGAGATATAAAATTGTCTATCCCCTCCCCAGCTTCTCCTATGGTATGGGAATGAGGCTACACCCACCTCTTCTAATGACACAGGTTTTGCAAAGATGTTGGCGGGGTCTTTTCTTCCAAGTCTGTCCAGGATGCGTTTCATGACCATGTTGAGTGGGCGCAGTTGGAGCTCGCTGATCTGCTGGTACATCCGCAACTGCATGTGTAGTGTGTGAGTGGGGAGGGGGGAGGATGTGATTGTGAGGAGAGGTTCTTTCACCGTAGTACATATTTAAAGTTTCTGTAATACGACCGTAGTATATATTTAAAGTTTCTGTAATACGTCTTATTTATGATAAGGAAAGCCAGTAAACTATACTCATTCCTTTATAGTGGACACTTTTTGCCCTATACTCTGCTTTCTTATCTTATACTCATTCTTTCTCATGGCGGAAACTAATAAACTATCACTCGATAGTATGAATAAAGGCAAGAGTTGTGAGTAGTGTGGGAGTGCACACTTATGGAGCTTACACACATCAGGTGAGCTCAATTACAAGTATTAGTAGAATCAATCTGCAATTGAAACTGAACTAAATATGGATTGTTTGGTGAATGAAAATGGACCGTAATTCTTGGATACCAACAGCATCATGATGCACACATCGAGCGGCAGTACATCAACTTGGGGAGAGACGCTAATTATGTCTATGCTACAGTTGTATTTGGGTGGGGCTACATTACACAGGTGACCGCTTTGTAGCAACATACATGCACAGAAATTGTGGTAACATAATTTGGAACTATTCCAAGTTGACTGCTATATCAAATTAAAGAAGGGGAGGGGGGAATTCCCATGGCTCTAGGCTACTGTATTGCACAATGGGCTGGTGTTACGCTTGTTGTACAGACGCATGCCCCTGTTCTGCAATTCTTTGTCTTAAAAGAAGTTTCTCTCCAAAGCTTCATACAGGAGCCTAGAGCCGTGAGGATCTTCGACTTCGAAGAGATGTTTACCTGTTCCCGTTTGAGCTTCTCTCTCTTTCTGATGAGCTCCACGAGAAGTCGTGCCCGCTCCAGGTCATGGCGGAGGTTCTTCCAGGCACTGAGCTGCTCTGATAGCACCTCCCTCTCCTCCTCTGTCAAATTCTAGGGGAGAGTGTGTGTGTGTGTGAGGGTGGAAGGTAGGGGGCAGAGTATGGTGAGGTGAGTGTGTGAAGGTGGGATGTGTGAGGGTGAGATGTGAGGGTGGGATGTGTGGGGATGGGATGTGTGAGGGTGGGATGTGTGGGGATGGGATGTGCAAGGGTGGGATGTGTGAGGATGGGATGTGTGGGGATGGGATGTGCGAGGGTGGGATGTGTGAGGGTGGGATGTGTGGGGATGGGATGTGCGAGGGTGGGATGTGTGAGGGTGGGATGTGTGAGGGTGAGATGTGTGAGGGTGAGATGTGTGAGGGTGGGATGTGTGAAAGTGGGTGTGAATATGGAGTGTATGAGGAGGAGGTGAGGTGGAAGGTGTGATTAGTGAAGGTGTGAGGTGGTGCATGAGTGCAGGCGTAATGGTGGAGCTACCAATACAACAATTCAGGACTATAGCTGCTAGGTAAGATGAGACAAATAGCATTACAAGCACTCATGTCCACCCAGCAGCCTTGGCTAATGACATCAACCATTCATTCTTTATCGTTGGGCAAATGCCATCGCCTCAATGCAAAAGATGAAGATCAGAATGGTGGAACGTGGTACCCTGAAAGGTACCCAACCCAGTTTACCCAGGTGCAGTTGATGTAAAGTGGATGTAAACAGTGAGAAGTACACTACGAAACTGTGGAGAATGCAAGTTAAAACTCATTCTCACTGTGACCCACACATGCACACATACCCCTCCCTCTCGACACTCACTGCTGCACTGGTCCGTTGTCCCTGGTTGCTGGCTTGTAGTCTGCGGAGGAGGGGGACTCCATTGCGAGACTGTCGTTTGAGTTTCCAGTAGCTGACCAGTTTTGGGATGAACTGTGACTTCTTGTGAAGGCTTACACGACTAATGATGCGATCCAACCTGCATGAAAGGATGAGGGGGTAGGAGGAAAAGGAGGGAGAAGAGTGGAGGAAGAAGGGGGAAGGAGAGGGAGGGAGGAGAGGGAGGGGAGAGGAAGGATTAAACCTATGAGTGCAGCACACATGACATCATGCTATGACTTAATGTACACACAACTCACCGATGTTGTGGCACGTAGGGGATGTTGACAACTGGCTGCAAAGTGCCCTTCCGTTCCTCAATCATCTTTCGAGCCCTTATTACTCCCCTACTCTCTCCCTTCTCTTGCCGCTTCCCCGGCAACTTCCCTGCACCAGCACCATCTATATCCTCCTCCATCTTCTCACTTTCACTAGCCACGTTGGACTCCTCCTCCTCTTCCTTCTCCTCCTCCTCCTTTTTCTCCTTTGCCTCCTCCTTCTCCTTTGCTTCCTCCTTCTCTCTCTCCTTCTCCAGCTTTTTTCTCACAGACGGTGGAGTGTGGGAATCGCAATACGCCAACTTTCGAACTTCACCACTCTTTACAATATCTAGCTTCATATACAGGCCAGCCTGCTGTGCACATGTTACGTGGAATGCCACGTAGCAGTTGGCTTTCGCACACTGGATGCAAGCGCCCATCCTTGTACGGCAGATGTAGCACGTCAGTTTCCACCGGGCAGACGGGATCTCCTTGATTCCATCAATCGGTTCCAAGAACACTGGATTAGCAAACTGCACCTCTGGGATCCAAATGGCACAAAGCACGTGGGCCCAACAACTGTCCGCAGTCTGCTTGAAAGCTCCACCCTTGTTTGGACACAAGACACAGTCAACTCCTCTTGAGGGGGAATTCAGACACCGACGACATAGCCACTGTCCCTCGGGGATGTAGGGGACGCCATAACACTCTTGGTGGACAGCGAGGTTGCACATGTCGCAGAAGAGGATGGCATTGGTGTTGTGACACTCACCATCATTGCAGATACAACAGACAGCGTTCTCATCAATGTTGTACATGTTGGAGTCGGTCGTATCTCCCACTGTCTGGCTCTCAAAGAAGCACTCCTTCTCTAAACGATCCATGAGAATCTCAAATGCATCTTGAGGAACAGACGTGAGGCCCTGGCTCTTGCGGTCCTCGTTAACAAGTGACAGCCACTGGTAGTCTTCCTCATCCATATCGTACTCAACCATTTCATCAAGATCCTCTGCGCTTTGAGCTACAAAGCGGAAGTACGTGCTCTCTCGTGTTGGAGCATCTGGAAAATCTAAGCTCTCCAAAATGGTGCATTCTGCTACCGGAAGTGGTATAGGCTCCCCCTGACCGTCCTTTGTTTTGAGCTTTGATTTCCGCTTGCCCTTGTTTTTTGATTTCGCCGATCCCTTTGGAGTGTCCACCTTGCCCTTTTTCAGTGGTGTTCTAGGCCCGGCTGATCTTCTAGAGCTCCCAGACCCTCTCCCACTCCTTTCACACTCTTCAACGTCACTCGTCACACTCAAATCTAAGCTGTTATCAATCTCAATCCTCCGGTATCCATTCTCAAACTCAACTTCAACCAATCTTTGTGCTTCAGCCCATGTCAAGTCCCTCCGAGGTGTCTTCCGTTTCAAGCCTCCAGGCGATGCTGGTGACAGCTTAGAACTACTATGGGGAGTATCATCGCCCATCATACATCGAGGGACCTTTGTCGGGGCTCCAAACTGGCCAATATGGTACATGATCCCAGTTATACTTCGGTACTCCTTGAGACACACGGGGCACTCGTATGGGGGCTTCTGCCCCTTGAGGCTCTGGGCAATTTCCCTCGTATCTACCGCCCTTCCGTCACTCATGGCAATCCCCTGCCGTCCAAGACTATTTAAAGCACATGGATCATAAATCTGGCTTTCAATGAGCTAAAAAGCTTATTTCAGAGATCTGCTAAGTTGACGTCTACAATCAAAGTCATTCACTTCTCACAGCTTAGTTAGGCTCAGCGCCGTAAAACCAAACCTGTACAATTGCAGCAATGGTAGAACACTCTTGTCAGGGCGAGAATACAGCAAAATAACAGTCACTCCCAGAATTTGAATTGGCGGCCATTTTTCACCACCTAAATAAAGAAACGTGAGCTCACGTGCATAACCCGATTAAAAGTGACCACACCCACCACTTCCTTCGTTACCAGGCCGGTACTCGGTATACAGCTAGCCCTTGAAACGTCGAAAGGAAGCAGTTTACCTGTTTGGCATCCTTCCAGTATTACTGAGCTACTTATTTCTGCGCTCTGCAAAACAGTCGGCAAATATGAGTCTGTCCGCAGCCTCCAAGTGTCCATTTTTGACCCGTGTGCCTTCAACCTTTCTCCGCAACTGCGGTTCTTCCATCGGTATGTACGGCCAGCGATGCCCCGTGATGTCCAAGCTCTTCCATACCGCAGTCGGAGCAGCCAGGCAGGGCGCTAACCGCAAGCCCATCACCCTTGGTAAAGCATGCCCTAGGGCTATGAAAGCTTGCAAGCTCAATTATATTTTTTTACATTCTCTTTACAGAGAGCTTCTATAAGATGGCCCATCCTATTGCTCCTCGCTCCATCGGTGGAAAGTGTCCGTTCCGAGCTGCCCTGCAGGCCCAGTCCTTCCACTCCTCGCCCCTCGCCTCCACCTCCACTTCTCCACCTGCCCCCATCTTCAGCAAACAGGAGGGCAAGGAGGTTGCAGGTGGGAGTGAGTGCAAGTGTGTCGCTGATGGACTGCGACCTAAAGGTTTGTTGGTTCAATTTTGCATATATTGTTTGTTGATGCATTTTTTCCCTTCTCTTTCCCAACTCCCCCTTTCTTCATAAGACCACTGCAAATGATTTTCATATCTCCCTTTTATTTTGGCCTGCATGCAAGCAGGAGCTTATGCAAGATATCGTATAAAAAAAAAGTACCATGTATGTGCAGTCCTAAACCATGGCACATACGTAGCAATGTTTGACTACTGATAGAGAACTAACTACAAAGGTGAGTTACGGCTATTGATTTGTGCCAACGCCCTTTTTAAAGCTATTGCTCGCTTACACGTGATCTCTACAGTGAAGGGGATGAGAAACCAAAAAATTTAAATTGGAGTGGCATATGAGCATTCTGCATAACTTGCAGCGAATTGTAGTTGCATCGTTGAGTTTCGCATTGTGTTATGATCTTACAATGAATATCAGTAGAGCTATAGCTGCAGCTAATGTGCAGAGACCAATGTTTGTTTTTGTACAGAAAACAAACATTCTGAAAACTGTTTTACAATCTATTTTCTCGATTTCATTTCTCTGCAGGCAACTGTCCTTTCCGCTGGACTGACTTCATCACGAACACGGTGAAAGAGTCCGTGAAGAAGACCTTCAACCCAGCTCCTCAAACACCGCCAAAGGACCACGTTCCCATAACTGGTATGTTGGATTTCTGCTTTCGTGTTTACAATGTTTCAAACAACTTAAGTTTCATTTTTGGGCGCTACAGAATACACACAAGTAGTAGTTTCTGATGTGAATTGTATGCCTTCCAAACTATACCAAATATACACCTTCCTGGTGTAAATTGCATGTCTTCATGATGAAACTTTATATGGTGTTGCGCATGAGACGGCCAGGGGTGCTTACAAACAGAACTGAACATAGAAGGTCATGAACAGCCTTATGAGAGACACATGACAGTATTACCTTGGAAGGTTTCTTGGCAGGGCTGCAGCATTGGCTTGCCCTTACTTCCTCTCGTGTAGTAAACTTTGGTAAGTACAACACAGTACACATCTGGCTTCAAGGACACAGTATCATGGATTGTGGTGTGTGTTTTAATTTGGTTTGTCTTTCTGTATTTCTGTTTAGTCTTGCAGTTACGCTAAGCACAGCCATAGCCTTGTTCCCAGACAGTTTGAAAGAGAAACTTTTGTTTAACAGCCAAGTACAAGGCTAAGTGCAGCAAAAGACTCTGTGGTAGTTAAAATCAACTCTCATCTCTCTTTTGCATGCAGCCGATGGAAAGCTTGACTACGATGCCCACTTTGGCCACAAGCTGCAGGCCAAAATTGATGACAACTCGTACAGGCGCTTTCGTGTGCTCGCTCGCTCTGCTGGCAAATTTCCCTCGGCCAAGCATTTCACCACTCCAAATGCCAATCTGGATGAAGGAAGGGACATCACGGTGTGGTGCAGCAACGACTACCTAGGGATGAGCAAGCACCCCAAAGTCATCAAAGCTACAACGTGAGTTGGTTTGAGGCAGAACAGAAGTATGTAGGGAGAGAGGAATTGGGAGGAGGACAGGAGGGAAGGAGGGACAGATGAATGAAGAGAGGTAGAGAGGGAGGGAAACAGCTTGTTAAGTCATGATTAAGACTCTAAACCATACCCTCCTTAAACAGCTTGATTAGTAGCAAGGGCAATTGATTGAATTGTGTTTGAGAGAATTTCAAGTGGATACACTTCATCGCTACACCCAAACCCTTAGAAGTACAGGATGTGGTCACATGACACAACTCACCACTGCTTACCCTCTCCTCTCCTCTCCTTTCCTCTCCTTTCCTTGTCTTCCCTCTTCCTTCCTGTGTGCAGGGAAGCCATCCTGAATCATGGAGTAGGGGCAGGAGGGACACGAAACATCTCAGGGACGAGCTACTACCATGTCGCTCTCGAAAAAGAGCTCGCAGCTCTCCACAAAAAAGACAACGCTCTCATTTTCAGCTCCTGCTACGTGGCCAACGATGCTGCCCTCACAACTCTGGGGAAGATGCTGCCAGATTGTGTCTACTTCTCTGACGCTGGAAACCACAATTCAATGATTGTCGGTATCCTTCACAGTGGAGCAAAGAAAGAGATCTTTCGACACAACGACCCCGAACACTTGGAAGAATTGCTGAAGAAGTACGATCCGATGCAGCCGAAAATTGTGGCCTTCGAGTCCGTTTACTCTATGACTGGCGACATTTGCCCCATGAAAGAAATCTGCGAGGTTGCGCACAAGTACAACGCGCTGACATTCATCGACGAAGTCCATGCCGTGGGTTTGTATGGTGAACATGGCGCAGGAGTCGGAGAGAGAGATGGGCTAATGGATGAATTGGATATTGTTACGGGCACACTTGGAAAAGCGTTTGGCACCTGCGGGGGCTATGTAGCTGGATCCAAAAAAATGGTGGACATGGTACGAAGCTATGCGGCTGGTTTCATCTTCACTACTGCAATGCCGCCAATGCAAGCGGTAGCCGCTCGCCAGTCGGTCCAGATCCTGAAGTCGCAGGAGGGGAGGGAGTTGAGGGCTAAGCATCAAGAGAGTGTTCGGAGCCTGAGGAATCTCCTTCAGGAAGCCGGTCTCCCGGTTGTCCCCAGCCCCAGTCACATTATCCCCCTCCATGTAAGGATCAGAGATGCTCTTATTCTGTGTGCAACGTCTTGCAGACACTAAGTTTTGATAAAGCTTTGTGATCAAAGTTTTCAACTAAGTAACACTACACTCTAAAGGACTTTTTTAGCTGAGGCAAAAACAACTCTAGCTTCTGTGAGCCTTTTAGAGCATAGTGTCGGGCTAGAGGTGGCAAGGGTAGTGTAACGTAGCTTTGAACCCAGGCTTTTTCTGCTCCGGATTTTGTCTCGCAAAATCTGGAGCGGAAAACCAGGCAATAATGAGCCCTTGTAGAATGTGACATAGCCTGATTAGAATATGTGAAACTGTCGATAGAAGCGCTTGATTCAATATTGCTCCTGTCATGCTGTGGCAGTGCCCACACAGACATTATATGTCTCTCTCCCCCTCCCCCCCCTCTCCCCCTCTCCCTCTCTCCCTCCCAAACCAAATTTGCTGGTATAGGTTGGTGATCCAAAACGCTGTACCCAGGCCTCTCGTATGCTGATGGACAAGCACCGCATCTACGTGCAAGACATCAACTATCCAACCGTTCCCCGTGGAGAGGAGAAACTTCGCATCGCCCCCACACCCTTCCATGTCCCTCTGATGCAGGAGCAATTTGTGAATGCGGTGGTGGATGTTTGGCACGAGCTGGATTTGTCGTTTACAAAGGTGGAAAACAATTGCGGCTATTACCAGCAAGACAGCGAGCCAGCCCTCGTGGAAAGCATGGCTTATTGAATGAACTAGCTTACTGAATTTGACTGAATGTTTTATAGTGAACATGAACATTTTATCACGTGTCATGGATCAATTTTGTGCACTAATGAGCAATCATATAGCTAATATGTGATGATACAATAGTTTGCATGTAAGGATAAGAGTAGCCTCGTTCCCAGGCTCTCGTGCATGGGAACCTGGGAATGAGGCCAGCTAGGCTCCCATTCAAAAAAAACCCGAGCCTGGGAACGAGGCTAACCTCCATATGTACTCAAGATTCCCTCCCACCCTGTAATCAAATTTCACTAGTGATCCAAGATCCAGGCCTCCCATATTTTATGTCAGTGGACAAACACCACATCTGCATTCAAGAACTATCCAACTGCTTCCTGCGGGGAGGAGATGCCCCACACCCTTCCGGTGTCCTCCCACGAGATCAATTCTTAGATACATGACACGTGATACGTGTCATATGGACGTCCGGACGGGGTAATAATTAGTCTCGTGACCAGCCGGAAACAACTTCCGTAGGCTAGGCTGTTTCCGGCTGGTCACGAGACTAGGTAATAATGTATTGCCTTTTATGCACAATCACGTGGCAAGCCATGGTCATATGATCTGAAGCTGAGTAGTAATACGCATGCGCACTTAAATTTCGTCATGTGATTTACCTACTAGACCAATCAGATTGTAGGTTACGTAAGGAAGAACGGGGTAACATATAAAAGAGGCCATCTTTGCTGTTTCTCCAGTTGCTTAGCTGTAGCAGTGACTGCACGGGCAAGCTCGCTTTTTTCAAGACTATTACTGTCAGCGACCGTTCAAACACCAACTAGACTACTAATCTTCCTGAAAGAAAAGGAACAATGGCCGAGTCTCAAGTGCGCCAGAACTACCACCGTGAATGCGAGGATGGGGTCAACAAGCAGATCAACCTCGAGCTGTACGCCATGTACACATACCTCTCGATGGTAAGTCGCTCTTCCTGTGTCTATCTAAGCTATCAACCTCCACTATTTTTCTTTTGACTTGGTGTTGATTTATCTTTGCCTTCTCTTCCCCCCCTCAGTCTTACTACTTCGAACGCGACGATATTGCTCTGAAAGGCTTCGCCAAGTACTTTAGGAAGGCGTCCAAGGAAGAGCTGGAGCACGCCGAAAAGCTCATGAAGTTCCAGAACGACCGCGGCGGGCGCATCGTCTTGCAGGACATCAAGCGTCCCGCCAAGGACGAGTGGGGAACAGGACTCGATTCCATGCAGGCGGCCATGGAGCTGGAGAAAACCGTCAACCAGGCGCTTCTTGACTTGCACAAGGTGGCCGACAAGCACAGCGATTTCATGGTGAGTTGTGCTTTATCACAGAATCTGGTATCAATGGCTGTATAAACAAAATTGAACTGATAGGAAGTGGTATGGCGTCAAGCTGTCTGTTGCGTTTCACCGAGAAATGGCTTCTCAAATGTGCCAGTACGAGTGGGTGGATGCAATATCTAGGCCTGCCCCAGGGGGGTAGGACAAGTTCACGTATGAGTGGTTGTCGCGTGTAGTCGGACTATATGGATACAGGGACATTGTTCATCTGTGAACTAATTCACGACTTTATACCTGTTTTTTTTTTTCCCTAGATGGCCGACTTCATTGAGGGTAACTATCTGCACGAGCAGGTGGAGGCCATCAAGGAGTTGGGTGATTACATCACCAACCTGAAGCGTGTTGGGCCTGGCCATGGTGAATACCACTTCGACAAGGAGACCCTGGGGGATGACTAAGCTTAACTACTGAACTATCCAGACTCCATTTATTGGCTTCTGTAGAACTATGTTATATAGGTCGCTGTGTGTAGTAGTTTGTGCTATCTTCACCCCTTTAGACAAAATCGAGAGAGAAACACCTTTTTGTACTCCCCCTTTTATTTGATACCCCCAAAATTTGAGATATCTGATGTGACAAAGGATATGAATAATAAGGGGTACAAGGCTAAATTTTAATGGAAACTCCCAACATCCCCATCAGGCTTTCTCAAATGAGCTGGTCATAATGATTGGGGGGGGGGACTGAGATTTATAAGCTGAAGTGGCTATGTAGGTGATGTGGAACTGATAATCACTGTTCATGGTGTACTGGTAATTACTGCCCTTAGCATAAATTATGCAAAATTGAACATTAATTTTCAACCTCAGTATTCCTCCATTTGTTACAAACTAAGATCCGATGATGTGGACATAAGACTTTAACCAAATCTGTGCCAGCATGATGTGATACAATTTTACAGATTATACTAGATGATGACTGCATACAGTGGTTTCATGATGACATAATCATAATTCCTCATTGGCTAGGATATCCATCATGGTGATACTGGGGCGGGGGTTGGTGAGCCGGTCACGGGAACAGTCGCGGGGGGGTGTTCCCTTCATGATTGCAGAATCAGGAGAGAAACCGAGGCTAGCGCTGAAGAAGAGGGTCGAACTCGTGCATGCATCAGATATTCTCCGCTCAAAATGGCTTGAAATGTCAAAGTCCAAATCACTCAGGGTGGACAGGTTACTTGTGTTGGGGTCAGACTGGAGGGTACGACCATCATCACTGACGTAATCTGACGTCTGTGGCTTGATCTCCCCTTCAGAAGCTGCCCTAAAGAGATCGAGGTCAGCTGTATCATCAGACAGAAGATCACAGGCTGATTTTGCCTTCATGTCCTTGCTACGAGAATTCACATAGTGGTACGAGGCTGGAGAAGCATTCCTGGGTGATTTTGCACAGGGGCTTGTTCTGGTGTGGGCAGTGGTAAGTGGACTTGTTAGTGGACTTGAGCCCCTGCGGCTGGCTCCTGGTGTGGACTGTGAAGATTGCGTCACACCATTACGGAGTGGAGAAGTACGTATCCTGCGTTTCGTTGGCTCGGAGCTGGGTTGTAATGGCAGCTCCTTAAGATGTCTAGCTGCCGGAGCAACAGGCACATCCCCTCCTCTCCCCCGACTGCTACTCTCTTCGTCCAAAAGATTTAAAATGGAGTAGCTCTTTGGATGCATGTCTAATTCAAACTGAGTGGATACGTCCTCTGAAGGGATGGGGTACTCGTCTGCTGTCAGATCTGGCATGGAGTAGGCAGGAGGGCTGTCTGGGGTCAATCCGTTGGAATACATGTGTTTATTCTGCATTGAGCCAGTCGAGACCTTGTATTTTGGTACAAGTGGGATGGGGCTTCGCTGGTCATCAATACGATCTGAGCTGGTAGATGAGAGAAGGTTGAAAACATCCTCCATATCGTGGGAGAAAGCTCTTTGGTCTTTTTTCTCTGTTTTCTTGGGTCTCTCCTCTGCCACTGAGGTCCTAGTGGAGTTTCTGCGCAACAGCCTTTGTGTGTGTGTGTGTGTGTGTGTTACAGTCAGAGTCAAATTTATCGTCTTCTCACTCACAACAGACATACCATGCTCACGTGTTGTTGCATGAGCACGGTATGCACAATACATTGTGGTAACAGTATAGTATAGCTAGTTGATATCTCCGCCGCAAGTTTCTAGAGTCAAGATTGTCCGCTCACTTGAACACTTCAAGTAGCTAGCAGTTGCTTTGTTATTGTCAAGTAGTTGGACACTGTGAGCATTGCACCGCAAAGGCAATTTCAAACCTTTAATTAAGTCTCCTACACTGCTACTGGGACATACATCCTTCGATCTCATCTAGTTTGTATCGCAGAAGGTATTAGCTCTACATGTAAATGACGACAATCAACTCAGGTGTGCAGTCAGACTATGACACATAATTGAGTAGATGATACGTACCGTGGAAGTGATGCCATTCCATCCTTGGAGAACAGGCTGAATGACTTAAGCCGTCTGTCTCTTTTCTTGTTGTTGAAATCTGCACAAGTGACCAGAACATGGATGAAGGAGGGGATGTGTTTGTGTGCTCATATGCTAGGACATTTTGGGATGCTCTCTCTCTCATAAGTGAGCAAAACTTTGACTTGAAGCTAACCCTGGGAATGAGGCTGTGAGAAACCTGTGTGTTGCTTAAAATCTTGTCCTCCTATGTTCTGCATACACTGTACAAGACTTAGGCTTTTAACACTGAGATATGGTTCATTAATTGTTCATGTACACTGCATTTCTAGTTTCTGTTCCTCCCTCTTCAGACTGCAAACAGGTGATGGTGACCATTGAGGGAAAACATGCACACGGCTCCGATCAATGTAGCCGTGGGGAAGACAAAACCACAAACCGTGAAGCCATTTGTCAATGAAGTGCTCAAGCTATTGACAAAAACTGACATTGAACTTGCAAATGTAGGACTTGTCCAATCAATGAACCACATCTCTAGCCTCGTTCCCAGGCCCCGCCCAGCTTTCCGTCGCTTGTAGTACGGAAAAGCGGGGCGACAGAAAGCTGGGCGGGACGGGGCCTTGGAACGAGGCTACCACATCTCTATGTAAAAGAGCAGGCCTATATAGGTGTTATGCAAAGTCTCCCACTGGACAGGATGTGTTTCGGTCAATATCAGGTCTGGGACTGGTACGTAGCACACACTTACTTTGTCTCAAGGTGACTTCACTCGTTGGTGCGACATCAGATGGATGCACTGCCCTCTATGTGGACAATACAGGATTTGGCCATTAGTCACAGCATTATGGCAACAGTTTCACCAACTGAGCTACCAAGGGACGCATAACCACACAAGATTATGTACCTGGCTCTCCTCCACCAGAGGAGGTCGGACACGGTTGAACTTTACTAATTAAAATGGCTGAGGTCACACTAATTGATTTTTCGTATCTCAACAGACTAGCTCTCTCGACTTTTACTGAGGGGGGCCCCAGCTTTCAAATCAAGATTCAAGGCTGGGGCAAGTCATAGAAAAAGCTAAAAAGCTTTCTACCTTACAATATCCAAGATCAATTAGTGTGACCTCAGCCATTTTAATTAGTAAATTTCAACCGTGTCCGACCTCCTCTGCTCCTCCACACTACAAATGAGGAAAAGGTGGGTGGGAGGCCGGACTACCAAAGTAATGGACAGTTTACTCAACTCAATTAATTTGCTCCACTGTTAGCCTCATTCCCAGTCTAGTTGTCTTGACATGGAACGAGACTAGCACACTGCACATTACTCACCAATGGAGCTGATCTGGGGGGATTTCCCTTCATGCGAGGAGAGCTCTTGGCTGTCATGTCTTCGTAAGCTACCATGGAGTTTGATGGTAGCTTGGTCTCTCGAGGCGGGGGGCTGCTAACTGCGCAGGAGTTGACTGTGTACAAAGGAGGGGAATCTTTGTCTGTGTGTGAGTGTGTGTGTGTGTGTGTGGGGGGGGGGGGGGGGGGGGGGAGTGGGGGGAACGGTACAATATAAATAATCGTGAGTCTGAGTGTTTAGTTTATTCATACCTCCACATTTTCCTTTCTCTTCACTTGTGGTTGTGACCTCCAGGCTGCCACGAAGGTCCTTCAACAACCCAATGGTACCTGCACACATGGAGAAATTCACTGAAATTTTGTGAACACTTCCATTCTCCCATGTAGCCTGGGAATGAGACGGCATCAGTGATAACCAATAAGACACTAGCCTCATTCCCGCCCCCAGTTTTTGATCGCCGTCACGTCTACCCTCATGTCTACCTGACGTCACGCATTTGACTCTTTCCCCCAGGCCTTCCCCCTCTGTCTTAGCATACTGCAAGCGATCAAAACTGGAGGCGTGAACGGCCTGGGAACGAGGCTAATAAGACACATTTATGGCCGCGAAGGCTTACGTTCAGGGTCCAGGGGGCATGTGGGTTTGAAGACTTTCTGGGTGATGAGGGTCACGAGTTGGCTAATGGTGTCATGGTGATTGTCGTCATGGTGATCATTGTCATGGTGATTGTCGACTGTGTGAGTGTTAATGCTGACACCACCATAGGGGCGGGGGGAGAGGAGAAAGGTCTTAATGGAGGGAAGCAAGTGCTGGTTCCACACACTACATAGCCAACTGTAGTGTGTGTGTGTGTGTGTGTGTGTGTGTGTGTGGATGTGTGGATGTGTGTGGGAGGAGGGGGAATGATGTGTACACAAAGATAACATGTATGAATTTTCTCGAATACCAACTCATTTGCAGTGCTGTCTGGAGATTGTAAGTGTGTTACTTAGCAACCATTATGACACACCAATTTAACCTGTACCCGGTGTGTTATTCATGTTCACAGTTTTGGTTGCTAAGCAACAGACAACAAAACATGTCAGTATCTTCATTATTCATATGGACATCTGTTCATGTACAACATGTAAGCCCAAACAAAGCTAATTGGTACCATGGCGACACTGTAGAGTACATGTACACACATGTAGCACACAATGTGTGTCGGTGACAGTTCGGTGTAGAAATCAAAAGGATAATTATTCTGTCGTGTATTTCAACTGCAACGCCACATTCAAAGTGCCGCATCGCCAAACTTCCATTAAGGGTGATGCTCGTACACATTCCAAAGGTGCACACTTATTTATCATACGTCTAACTCACGCGAATGTATGGGAATCAATGGGGAAGCCTTGCAGCTGCTTGTTACTGCAAGTCACGTGAGAATTCATATCAGTACTACAAGTCACGTGAGAATCCGTATCAGGTACTACAAATCATGTGTGCTGCATCTGAACGCGCAATGAAATCAGTGTTTCGTATGATAAAATCATTATCACCATAATACTGGTTTCTAGTACTATGGTGATCTCATAGCAATACAATACGCAGCGGAATAACCATCAATTTTGCTACATTTGTACATGTATGTAAGGCTCATGTAAACACGTGCACAAACCTGCACACAGTAAGGCTCATGTAAACACGTGCACAAACCTGCACACAGTAAGGCTCATGTAAACACGTGCACAAACCTGCACACAGTAAGGCTCATGTAAACACGTGCACAAACCTGCACACATGTATGTAAGGCTCATGTAAACACGTGCACAAACCTGCACACATGTATGTAAGGCTCATGTAAACACGTGCACAAACCTGCACACAGTCTCTGGATCGCTTGACTCCACAGGACAATGAAGAAAGTGCCTCAGGCCTGCATGCATGAGAAGGTCAAAGGTCATATCATACATACTGCAAAACAGAATAGACTTGTTGGTACATACATACATACATGTATCAACACGTCTTCAGCGAAGTTGCAATTACCATATAGTGCTAAATTTTCGAGGGTCTAAATTTTCACGAATGGCGGTTTTTGAACATTTCGTTGAAATAATTTCGCGAATTCGCTGTCTAAACCATGCGCACGCCGCAACGTAATGTAGTATGGGCGTGGCATACAAGCAAGTTCTATCTAATACGCACTGTCCACACCGTCGTCCACGCTCGAGCTCGCAGCTGTCAGCAAAGCAATGCCTACTTCGAAGGTATCTCTTTGGAGAGCGTCCCTTGCGGATTCGGAAGTATAGCCCCGGGATGTTGTCTATCGACGCTCTTGCACGTGAAAACTGTAGTTTACGTGTGGAAAATTTTTGTTGAAATAATTTCGCGAACGGTTGAAAATTCACGAAATTCGCGAAATTAAAGACCCACGAAAATTTAGCCATAGCACAATAATCAGCCTTGTCGAAGAAAAGGGTCTGGATATTTTCACTAGAAAAACTAGATTAGTACATACAGTTGTAGTAATTGTAGGTGTTATCGGTTACTAGTAGCATAAGTCTTGGGCCCCAAAATCTGTAAGGTGGCTATCTGTGGTGACGTATAAGCTTAGTTTCTTCTCTGAGCAATCTGATTGGTGCGACAACATGCTGATACGCTTTATAATTAGGCTCCAGTTTCCCCAGCGAAGGTGTCCAGATCCTATTTTTTGACAAGGCTGCAGGGCACATGTGAAAAATTTGGCTAACCGGTAGTTAGTTCTGGAAGATTGAGGCGGAGCATGAGGTGGTTGTACAGCTGCCACACCTCCCACACCCACTGCACCACCTTGTTGAGGAGGTCAGACCTGTTTGTGTGTGTGAGTGTGTGTGTACGTGTGTGTGTGTGTGTGTGTGTGTGTGTGTGTGTGTGTGTGTGTAGGTTCCCATCATTGAGATAGCTGCTAGTCAGTCATGTTATCTAAGGCTCTCCATGTGCACAAGTGGCTGCAAATAAGGCTTATGAACTTAGAAGATGACATGACTTGATCACTGATCATTTTCATGACTCACCTGTGTGGCTTGTCTCCGTGCATGGAGTGGATCAACCTGCTCACGAGGTGTCTGTGCAGGACGCCACTGCACGGCTCCCCCGTGAGGCCCAGAGAGACGTGCACAAACTGTTCCATCACTGCTGACTGCAGACCCTCGCCACTAGGGGGTAAGTATGTACATACACAGTACTACATAGGAACTTGTAGGAGAATAATTTCACAAAGTATTCAACAAACCTGTTACTTTATTTCCCAGAAGAATTTACAACTTGTGCTGTTAGCTGTACCACAAAGGAGGAGGAGGAGGAGGAAGAGGAGGGAGAGGAAGAGAAGGAGGAGGAGGAGGAGGAAGAGGAGGGAGAGGAAGAGAAGGGGGAGGAGGAGGAGGAGGAGGAGGAGGAGGAGGAGGAGAAGGGGGAGGGGAGGGGAGGGGAGGGGGAGGGAGGGGGAGGGGAGGGGAGGGGAGGGGAGGGGGAGGGAGGGGGAGGGGAGGGGAGGGGAGGGGGGAGGGGAGGGGAGGGGGAGGGGAGGGGAGGGGGAGGGGAGGGGAGGGGGAGGGGAGGGGAGGGGAGGGGGAGGGGAGGGGAGGGGAGGGGAGGGGGAGGGGAGGGGAGGGGAGGGGGAGGAGGAGGAGGAGGAGGAGGGGTCATCACTGTGCTGCCTACCTTGCATGTGCTCTTGTGGCAATGAAATAGCACTTTTCTTTGAGGTAGTATTGTCCAGCTGGGTAGAGCAGGGTCCCATCTTGCCGGCTGTATACTGCGTCCACCCACACAGGGTAGTAAGGTCCTCGGTACTCCAGAGCTGTCAGGAGTTCTGCTAGGACACTGGGGGTGGACACTTGGTCCATGTCATCCAGGACGACCACATGGGATCTGTCGAGTGTGTGTGTGTGTGAGGGGGGGGGGGGGCTCCAATGATGCAGCATGCACAGTACATATACTCCGTGTGTGTGTGTGTGTGTGTGAGGGGGGGGGGGGGCTCCAATGTTGCAGCATGCACAGTACATACACTCATTGGGTGCTTGTAATCCCTACTATATGTTGAAATTACATGTGTTACATGCATTAGTATGTGGTGCGCATACTGTGCTATTGAAAATTTTGCGCGGCAAGCTTTTTTGGGCTTTCACGAAATATCTCTGTGAAACTTACAACCATGCAAGGACCTTTATGTATATTCAGGAGGAAGACTGACGTTGGTTGGAGTGTGCTTGTTCTGGAGCTCTTGCTCTCTTTCTTCACATCTCTTTCCTGGCCATCTTGGGGAACCAGGAGATCTGTACACGGGAGGGAAGGGCAGTGAATAGTCTGTCTGCCCTGTCTGTCTGTCTGTCTGCCCCGTGTGTCTGTCTGTTTGTCTGTCTGTCTGTCTGTCTGTCTGCCCTGTCTGTCTGTCTGCTAGTCCATCAGTGACTTACTGTTCAGGTGCAACAGTCTGAAGAGATCGTCTCTCTTGAAGCCAGGGTGTAGGGAGACATGGATGATCTGAACCCTCTCAGAGTCGTGTTTGCACTGAAAGAGAAGGAGGAGGAAGGATGGGTCCTCATCTGCATGTACCGTGGCCTCATTCCCATGTACAGAATGGGGGAGCCTGGGAATGAGGCTAAATGTGGCCCACTTGTACTAATTAGTTTCCAGCTACAAACCCACCTTGATGAATTCAGCCAGACTTTTGGCAAGAAATGTCTTGCCACTGCCCTGAGGACCATACAGCATGACAGTTTGGTTGTCTTCAACCTGGGGTACAGTGGTACAGTATACGGCTCACACACACACACACACACACACACACACACACACACACACACACACACACACACACACACACACACACACACACACACACACACACACACACACACACACACACACAAACACACACACACACACACACACTCACACACACACAAACACACACACACAAACACACACACACAAACACACACACACACACACACCATCTCCACATATTCCCTGAGTTTGGCCACCGGGAACATGAGATCAAAGGCCAGCTGGTCCACACAACCCTCAGCAGCACCTGCACACAGCAAACACCATGTACTATGTATAGATATGTGATCTTGCTCTACATTGGAGTAACCGAGCCCAAGGATATTGTGTACCGACCCCTGTAACGCACACATTTGTGGAAATGTTCCGGAAACAACTCCCTACCCGAACTTTTACCCTACCCTTTTTTTCCAGAGCCAATTAATAGGATGAGGTAAACTATACTTCCAGGCAGAAGTTGTCGCTTATAGTACAAGAAAGTAGCCTCGTTCCCAGCCCCCCTACCCCAAGTTTTCTATCATTAGCACCTGGGTGGGGACCAGGGTTCTCGCTAGACCTTTAGCAGATGGTTTTGCACCATTTGGATCACTTCCTAAACCCTGCCAATAGCAGTTTTCTATCATTAGCAGCTGGGGGGGGGCTGGGAATAACACTATATGGAAGGCCTGGTACATTTTACGACGAATAACACTATATGGAAGGCCTGGTACATTTTACGACGAATAACACTATATGGAAGGCCTGGTACATTTTACGACGAATAACACTATATGGAAGGCCTGGTACATTTTATGACGTATGTTACACTGTACATCATGGCCATTCTTCTTGCTCGTAGTATTTTTCTGGTGTGTACCTTTCAAAGTGACTGTCACCTCCATTGTTTTTGTGCTCCTTCCAATCCTGCTGATGGTTCCCTTGGCCTCACCGAACATGCCAAACAGGTTCTTTGACTTCATATTTGGCAAGAGCCCCCCAGCCTTCCAGCTAAAGTTACCAATGCGATAGCTGGCAATATTCCTCCCTGACAGATCCATCCTTGATAGCGTGTAAAGTGAGTTCTTCAAGACACTGAGATGACAGTCAGAATCTTTGTGCAACTCTCTCTGGAAAAGTTCAGAGAGAGAGTTATCATCGCTTTTGTAGGTTCTGTCTTGTGGGTCGAGTGTAGACAATGCTGATGAGCTATCTGAGGCTATTATTCTCCTATGTTCACTCAAGGAGTTAGAATACTGTTTGAGTGCTTCGTCGACAAGTGGCTCAAGATCGACAGTTTGTGATGTTTTAAAATGGCTATCTTTCCCACGGCTACTGATGATAGTTGATCGGAAGCGTGTGCATGTTTTCTCTCAATGATCACCACCACCTGTTTGTGGTCTGAAGAGGGAGGAACAGAAGTATGTAACTAGAAACGTAGTATATATGAACAACCAATTAACCATATCTTGTTGCTACAAGTCCAAAGTTGTACTTTGCATTTCTCATGCATTGTACTAACAGCTGCACTTTTTGTCCTACCAGGAATGTTTTATGAGGAGCAATCAACTTATGGTGTTGCTTAGCAACAACAAACATGTCCGCCACTTAATTGGCAAGAGTACATACGTAAAGATTGAAACAGAAAAGAGATAAATGATAAGTTTCTGAGCTACAAATTCTTACGATGATTTAAGGGTGCACCTGTTACTGTGCAACATGGGGGGTTACTGACAACTCATAAAGACACCTTTGTCATCTTGCCAGACAGAAAGTTTTGTGGCTTAGCTAGAAACTATAGAATGGTAAGGTAACATGTATATATTGGATTTTAATTAAGGCAGGATCCCTTTCAAGGTGTATACCGTACTCAGACGTTGTTAAGTAAACAAGCACATATTTGCTGTCGCTGTTAAGCGCTGGTTTGCATGCAGCACTCAGAACAAAACACACATTGAGTGCACCTCACTGTAGCATGTTTCAATGTTAGGTGCTTATTCCCGTGGAGGTGTAAGCATATGCACTTAACATGTAGCGCTAGTTTGCATGGCCTCTGTTTCTCAAACCTAGACAGTAAATATTGGACGTTGTCCTCAAACCGAAACCTTTGATCTAGGGTACTGACTCGACACTCTCATCTAATTCAAGTATTTCATCCATATGCTGTTGTAACACTGATTTGGCCTCAAGTCTTGGCAGTTGAGTTTGGATGTTGGTCCTCAGGACAGACCTTTTGTCTGCAGGAGTTGCCTGCAGTCCTCTGTGGAGATATCAAGGGCAGTTCTGTTCCACCTATCCCGTAGACTGATGTCTACTTCAGGCGAGGCACAAAGCACTTCCACACAACTCTGGGTGGCAGGAAAGGGAGGGAGGGAGGGAAAGAGAGAGGGAGGGAGGGAGGGAGGGAGGGAGGGAGGGAGGGAGGGAGGGAGGGAGGGAGGGAGCGAGGGAGCGGGGAAGGGAGGGGAGGGAGGGAGGGAGGGAGGGAGGGAGCGGGGAAGGGAGGGGAGTGGAGGGAGGGAGGGAGGGAGTGGGGAAGGGAGGGGAGTGGAGGGAGGGAGGGAGGGAGGGAGGGAGCGGGAAAGGGAGGGGAGTGGAGGGAGGGAGGGAGGGGAGTGGAGGGAGGGGGGAAAGAGAGAGCAAAGAGAGAAGGAGAGAGGATGTTAACGCTACACTTTGGAATCCATTCTCTTGGTCTCTATGCTATTCAGACTGTGATCGTGAATCCTTACTTTGTATCCTCTGGAGGCAGCAAAATGCAGAGCAGTGCTCCCGTCCTTGTCCGTGTAGTTCACCACCTGGATGACCTCTGACCTCTCCAGAGACGTGCGGAGGTGCACAAGCAGCATACGGAGGGTATCCGGCAGGTTGCCTGAGACTGCTGCATGGACGATTGTGTAACCCGACTGTGAGGGTGGAGGGGGTGTACATGTGCATGAAGAGATGGCTAGTACACTAGATACAGCACCTATTCTTTCCTTCTCTCCCTCCCTTCCTCCCTCTCCCCCCCTCCCTCCCTCCTCCTCCCTCCCTCCTCCTCCCCTCCTTCCCTCCCTCCACTCCCCTCCCTTCCCCGCTCCCTTCCCCGCTCCCTTCCCCGCTCCCTCCCTCCCTCCCTCCTTTTCTCCCTCCTTTCCTCCCTCCCTCCCTTCCTCCCTCTCTCTCCCTCCCTCCCTCCTCCTCCCTCCTCCTCCCTCCTCCTCCCCCTCCTTCCCTCCCTCCCTCCCTCCACTCCACTCCACTCCCCTCCCTCCCTCCCTCCCTCCCTCCCTCCCTCCCTCCCTCCCTCCCTCCCTCCCTCCCTCCCTCCCTCCCTTCCTTCCTTCCTTCCTTCCTTCCTTCCTTCCTTCCTTCCTTCCTTCCTCCCTCCCTCCCTCCCTCCCTCCCTCCCTCCCTCCCTCCCTCCCTCCCTCCCTCCCTCCCTCCCTCCCTCCCTCATTTCCTTAAAGAATACTCTTTTCTTTTGTGGCACAAATAATTAAGTGGGGTACAAGTGGATTATGCTATGTCTACTTGGCACTCAGCTCCGATTACAAAAGCATTCCAGTGGCAAACACAATTAGGCTCTTCCTTATCTTTGAAAACCAATTCCTCTAGGTTTTCATAATTGGAAATTAAAAATGGCAAAGAACGAAAGTCATAATAATAATTATTTGAGGGTAGCTCTTTCATATCGTACCTTAATCCGATCAACTTTGCACCGTAGCCTTGGTCCTAGGCCCCTGCTCAGAACTTTTCTAGGCCCCTGCTCAGAGCATTTTGCTGCTTGCAGTATGTTAATTAAAAGCTGGGGAGGGCCTGAGAACGAAGCTATTGTTTCTTGTATGAAGGTGCTACAAGCCACTACATGTAGGTATAAACATGGTTTACAACGTTAATACAACACGATTAATTTACCCAACAATGTAATTTAAGTGTGCAATAAACAATCTCTAGACCACACAATGCTGTGTGTGGCCATGTTATTATCAAGATTTCATCTCAGATTTGGGAAGAAGTATTGTGATAGCCACAATATTCAATGAACAATAGGTCTTAAACTTTCACGGGTAGTTGGCAAAATGTTTATGTGTAACACCTCTTGAGAAAACTACCACGAAAGCCTTAGACCCATCGTTCATTGAATATCGGCTCAGACAGAAGGTCCTCTGTCACCAAATTGAAATTGGTTAGCTGACGATTCGACTGGTGTTTCAGTCATTATCAGGGCAAAAGTGAAGAAAGTTTGTTTCTGTTACTATCAAATTTCATCTCAAGAGGAAAGAAGAGGGGCTTTATTTCCCTCTTGTTGTAGTTCTAATTTCCCCTGGAGGTGCTTCCAGAATCTAATTTGTGTGGACTTCAAAGGGGGAAAATATGAAACCAAGAGGCTGCCGTAACTATGTGGATCACCTCATTATCCTTTCAGTTGCATGGTGAGGTACTGCTGTTGTTAGAGCAACACAAAACTGGAATTTTAATATTTCCCAAATAAGGCCTACTGTACTGCAACATGCGCTTTAGGCATGAATAATTAGAGCACCATTCTAAAATCTGACTTCAACAGAAGAAGGATGAAGATATCAAATCTGTGTGAGACTTTTGTTATAATTTGATAAAGCTTAGACACAGCATAGCGTTTGTTTACAAATAGTGCACTTTCAATCAAGGCTGCGTTTTGGCCCATAAGCCTTTTAGCACACGTGGGAGAAGCAAAGAGTGTACAAAATGGAACTTTGTCTACAAAATTAACTTGTGGCAGGGCAACCATGTACCCAGGCTCTTCCTAACCGCATGGAAAGAGAAATAAACCTGGGTACAAGGCTAACAAAAAGTGGGTATTGTATCATCTGCAGAATTTGTATTGGCTTGATCTTTTTCATCATGTGCACTGTTGATGTCTGTTAGGGGTGTTGCAGATTCTTCTAAATGCTGAGTCTATCCTGTACTGTTGGAAATTGGGGGTTTACCTACATGTGATACTGTACAATATGGTTTACTAGCCTCATTCTCAGTCCTCTACCATAGCTATCGTCACTTGCAGTGCGAGCAGCGCTACTCATACTGCAAGGGACAATAGCTGTGGTACAAGTGCTGATAGCTGTGGTGGAGGACTGTACTGGGAAAGAGGCTAATGGTTTACTGTCAACTGTGAATGTACAAGTGCATGTACATTTCAATTAGAGCTTGCTGGCAGCTGGGCACACACAAGAAGAGATAGAGCTGCAGTAGCAACACAAGGATTCTGAAATAGTTTGTGAAGCACATGTTTACGTGAGGTCTCACGTCATAATTTAATATTATAATTGGCTTCCATAAATGGAAAGTTGTAAGGTGAAATACGTGCCTACGAACAGTTTTGTGTAGCAACCAGCACTGTGCATCATCATTCAAAATATAGGGTCAGCGGAGCAGACCTTTCAATGACAGTAGAAAAACCAGAGAGCAAGATGAAGTGGAAAAGAGGAGGGAAACAATTTCATGAGCATGGTATGAAATTCCAGATGCAATCAGACCCAACAAATTGCCTTTGACCTCCAATGACGTGTAACCCGAGTATTTGTGGCTACAAATATAAGATTTTCAGAGCATGGCTTCTCAGTTGGCTCCTCATAAATGAAGAGGAAGGTTATCTGATACCAACTTGCTGACGTTTCGTTCAGTTTCGACTAGAGCATTCAGTCAAAACGTTGGCAATTTATTTTCCATGCTCAAGTTGGTAACAGATAACCTTCCTCTTAAATATTTACATATTTTTTACTTGTGCCCTGATATTGACGCATTTCAGTCACAGAGAGCCTTTACACAGGTGCCAGATGAGATGCCATCACTTAGCATCTACATGAACAGCCTCTACCCTCCACAGACCAGCTTGCTTATCCTTATCATCTATGTCTGCTCTCCTCCCTCACCACCTTCCCCTCCCTCCCTTGCTTTACCCGCCTCCCCCCTCCTCCCCTCCTCCCCTCACCCCCACCTTTGTCACTGCCTGCAGTGAGCTGCCAGCATGTAGCAGTCTGTCTGCACATCCTTTATGTCCCTCACAGAGAGCCAGGAAGAGCGGAGTATGCCCCTCACTGTCCTGCTGGCTGCCACTCACACCCCATTCCAGCAACAGCCGCAGAGAGCTGTGGAAACAAAGAGAGATGGAAATTCTGAGTCTTCAACAGCCAGCAAATTGTGCTACCTCCTTAGTATTTGTATTCATATTCGTACTTTCACCCCCTCTCCTCTCTCTCCTCCCTTCCTCCTCTTCTTCCTTTCCCTCCCTCCCTCCCTCCCTCTCTCCCTCTCTCCCTCCCTCCCTCCACTAACCCTCCCTCCCTCCCTCCACTAACCCTCCCTCCCTCCCTCCACTAACCCACCCACCCACCCACTCACTCACCCACCCTCCCTCCCTCCCACCCACCCACCCTCCCTCCCTCCCTCCCTCCCTCCACTCCCCTCCCTTCCCCACTCCCTCCCTCCCTCTCACTCTAAGTGTCCATTCCTGGCGGCTAGGTGTGTCGGTGCCATCCCATCTTCTCTACTGCTGGCACTGGGGCTACAGCCACCATGGAGTAGCACCCTCACACACGCCGTATGACCTTGTTCACATGCCAACTCCAGCAACTTCTGCCCATCAGCTCCCTCTAGCAGCTCCTTCCCCAGTGAGACAACACATTGTTCTAACTCTCGAGAGTCGTTCACCTTCACTGCCTCCATCGCTTTGGTCAGGGTGTGCTTGGAGGGAGGAGGGGGCGCTGAGAAGCAGATAATATTGCATCTTAAGCCAACAAACAAACAAACAAACACACAATAAACAAACAAACAAACAAACAAACAAAAAACACACAATAAACAAACAAACAAACAAACAAACAACACACAAAAATATGAAGAATGCATACATATTGATTCCTTGCAGATGCCCAGCATTTCCTGGAGGTCGTTGGGTAGTTGGCTGAAGACGGAGGAGGAGAAGTTGAATCCAAGAGAGGGTAGCTCCAAGGTCTTCTCTTTCTCCTCCGGCATGACTTTGCTCCCCATGGAAGTGGGGATGCCCCCATCATTAGTGATCTAGATGATTTTGGACATGGACAGTTGATCATTACGAATAATTCTTTATAGCTGCCCACAATTCCAGTTGTAGCATCGTTTTTTCAGACCCCCTCGGGCAAGAGTGGGGCCAGGAACGAGGCTACTTCAGCTTTGGCCTACTTGCTGGGCATGGCTTACTACATTATCATTTCCAGGAAGCAAGAGGCGTGGAATGTAGCTGCATGCAACGTACGTACAAGCACAGAAGCACATGAGATACAAGGCAAAAGGTTGGCTGTACTGCTGCCAATTTGCTGTAAACTAAGCAATGTATTGTAAACTTGTATACTATCAACCACCACATCACATATATACATGCTCATAATTATAGTATACTGTAAACTAGGCAAAGTTTATGATTAACTAGGAACAGCATGTTTTCTTGCACAATTTGGAATTAATAGCACTCATGAATGGCATAATTGCACTCGGCTTTGCCTTGTCAGCCATTCACTGTGCCAAATCTCAAATTGCACTTGAAACCATAATGAACTACCCTGCCCATTTGGAAACCATCTATTGGGCAGAGACAGCAGGTAATGGACTCACGGTGGTCTGATCACAGTCTGGGCACAAGACTAGTGATAGACAGGCCTCACAAGAGGAATCAGTACCTCAACTCACAGCAGTTGGCTAATTAACTTGTGAAATCTACTACCTTTGGTGCTAGCAGACACTTATAACATTGTTAGACTAATCAAGCCTCTATGTGTAGCCATTTTTGCTACTTTGGACAGATGGTGAATGGCATTCTTGGGTCATGCTCTAGCATCAGAAACCTGCCAAGAACAGAGGCGGTGTCTGGGAATGATTCACTAGAAGGTTAAACAATCACATGAAATCACATGTAGTTAATTTATCCTAATTTCACACTCTGGTTGAAGTTTGAAATTAACCAAAGAAAGTCCAGGTTTAGTGATTTTGATTGGTCAATTTGAATCATTAATTTGCTTGTGTATAGCCAGCCTAAATGTCACAGTAGCCTACCAAATGATCTCCATGTGACAATCACATGTCTCCATGCGTATGACTTGAGGGTCATGGTAGCAGTGGTGCGTAATTTTGCAAAGTCCGACATTCGGACATACAATGCCGGGAGTTTCTCAAACATTTCAAGGATACTATGATCACCATCAGGCAAGAAAATGGTTTAACACTCCATTAAACAACTGGATGAAGGTAGCCTCGTTCCCAGGCTCTCCCCTCGCCCCGCCAAAAAATATTTTTGTTTCACAGATTCACTCTGTCCTGTTTTTGGTGAAACTAAAGTATCAAAAGTGGGTAAGGTTCACATAATTATTCTCCAGCTTTTGCTTACAAAAATATGGTCCTTGTACGTTTTTGGTTTTTGTTAACTAGCAAAAATTTATCACCTGCCCACTTCTTGTTTTAGTTCATTTGTGGCTGCTGTTTTTGGTCAAGCTGTAAAGATACAAACAACATTACTTTGGTATAGACTGCAGACTCATTCCCAGGTCCTTTTGACGCTTAGGGAGAGTCTGGGATGAGACTACTGTGAGACATTGTGCAAGGTAGCCAATGTCCTTGTGCTCGTTAATCAACTAATAAGCTCCAGTGGCCTGATATAGATCTTATGGTGTAATTACATGTGAAGCGGATAGTGGACGGACATCCAAATACTTTGCTGCCATTTTGAGTGGCAAAAGAGAGCACTTTCAATGCAGCATAAGTACAGCAGGGCAGTTTGTGAGCTTCTTCCCCATGAGCACAAGAAACGTTCACATTTCGACCCAGAATACACAAGGCATCAACAGGACCTGCAGCTCACTGAAGCAAATAAGCTTACCTGCATGCCTCATTGCTGGTGTGAGCTAGCAAAATGCCCCACTGTACTTACACTCCATTGAGCATAGTTTTTCTTGCCACTCAAAATGGCGGCTAGCATCCAGATATCTGTCCACTTCTGTTTCACGTGTAAACAAGTGCATGTCTACATGTCAATAAAAGGAAAGATTAACCTGTTGTTATGGTAACGGCTACCAAAAGCGTAATTAAATAGAGCACTCTATTTTACCAGGAGGATGAGCGTCATTAGCCTAGTCTGAGGCCTTCCCAATGTCTAGTTTTGATCACTTTTTTTTGGATGTTGTAAGCAATGAAAAACTGGACGGTCTACCTGGGAAGAGGCTAGGGTGTCATGAATGGAGATTGTGTCACTGATTATCGCCACTTTAAGCTATAGCCAGCTAAAAGGTGCGGATATATTAAAGAGAAGTGTTTACGGCATAGGCATTTTGAAACTCAACACAAAGTAGACCCAGGGAAGAGGAGAACTGAAGAAGCCTTGATACAACAAGTAGACCCAGGGAAGAGGAGAATTGAAGAAGCCTTGATACAACAAGGAGTAGCCAGGGGATTCCACTTAGACAAGGGGAGTGTTGATAAAACAATTGCTTTTTGAAACTAAAACTAAACACAGGGGAAGAGAGAAGATTGCAGTGACAGCTGAACTTACCTTGCTGTCGGTGTTGGTGTGTGGTGAGAAGGCAGGATACAGTTTTGCCCCTCCTTCCTCTTCCTCCTCCTCCTCCTCTTCTCTCAGACAAGATGGCACCAGTGTCATCTGGCTCGGGCTGGTGGGGCATGTCTGATGTAGTTGCTTCTCTCTCGATAGCAGCTGCCCCAACTCAAGGCAAGCCTGTTTTTCGATCTCAGAGTCTTGTTCTGCTCTCACCCTCCTCTCTCTCTCCAACTGGAGCAGGCGTGTAAGCTCTGCTTCTCTCTCCTGGAGCCTCGCCAGCTCCTGCCTCAGTTCAGCCTCCATTACTAATGCATTAAAAGAACCAAAACGAGTTTCAAAACTATCATCTTTAACACCAGTCTTTGCTCTAGTAGGGAGCCGTTCTGCAGCTCTCGGCATGCAGTTTACAATCTACAAACCTATGTTGTTCAGTTTTTTTTTTTGTTTTGTATTTCAACTATTTGCACTTTGCCAAGAGCTTTTTTGAGTCCTTACGCTTATACTCTACACTGCAGTGCATCATATTCTAGAAACTGTAGAAGTCAAATGGCGCTCTATTTCATCGTCCTTGGGGAAGTACGGTATTTACTCACAAAGGTAAAAGTTGCCCCACTTCCTTGCAACCACATGTAACCTAACACAACATACATGACTTACCTATTGGCTTTACGCTCCGTGGTACGGTTTTCTTTGAAATTTGCAAGCTGCAGTAAGCAAGTTCATTCCATTTGAAGAACTCGGACAGCGGATTTTAGTACTTATAGGTAGTCCTTTTGTCGACTTCTTTACTCTCGCACTTTCTGTGAATTCCTTGCCTTGAGAGAATGCGAAAAGCTCAGCTTTTGCAAAATATGCTGCACAAAATTAATGCAGGTTTGCAACACAGCTGTATATTGCCAAAGGGGGCGTGTCCAGACATGCTACGAGCTAGTTACACATGTATTTTTAGGGAATTTATGATGTCATGTCAACAACACTATGAATACACGTGATGCACCCACTTGTTGGTTGAGTCTGGCTGTGCGAGACTACAATGGACTCGAGTGCATTCACTAATGCCATGGTGAAAGTGGTACTGAGCAGCAAAGAGTCTGATCGAAGACCCTTGCTGCAGACGTGAATTACTTTGCACTTATGCACTATATGTTCTGCTATACTGTAACGCTTTATATATAAGGCAGTAACAACATTATGTATAAAAACAACCTTGTACCTGTACAATGCTACAATGCCTTTTAGGCTGTGGGCCATTAGCAACTGTGCTTATATCACAGTCGTCCAATTCTAAAAGTCTCTTGGAGTTCTTCACAAGTGGAGTATTGCAGCAGGGTGCGTAACAACACGAGGAGACTGCTTCACTACACTGCATACATGCATGGTAGTTATATGGTGAAGAGGGCCAAGGGGCTTGTGGTTGTATGTTACATGAGCAGTGACAGTGTTGGTGACACGTGTACGCAGGTGTCCCAGGACACGTCATCTCTTCGTGCAGATAGCAGCAGTGCTGTGCAACAGTTTGAGTGCTGAGTGGTGAAGTAACAAGCATTACCTTCAACTTGGTTTCATTCACGGGGCACACAGGTTCATGGGTGGGGGGAGAGGCAGGGAACGAAGCTACTTTCTGTTCATTGTCCTCAGAACTGGCCTCATGTTTGTTTTGATTTCCGCAACTTTCGTAGCCACTCTGGGGGTCACAGAAGTCGCTGATCCAAGCGGGTGACAAGCTCACAGGTGTAGTGTGAGGGTGGAGTGATGTTCTGACAGACACTGTTTTGGGATTGTCATTCAAAGAGCTGTAAAAATTAGTTTCTTTCTGTTTGACCCTTTTCTGATGTGTTTTTTCCTCTTGCTCCAAGTTGATCGTTTTCTTCAGTTTCACTCTCTTCTCATGTAGAAGAGCAGTGGATTGAGGCACCAGGTCCTTCTCATCCTCATCCTCAGAGTCAGAATCATCTCGGCAAAGAGCCTGTTTCTGCTTGACCCTCTCCTGATGTTGTCGTTCCTCTTCATCCCAGTTGACCTCTTTCTTCACTCGCACTACCTTCTCACGAAGGAGGTCGGTGAGTTGAGGGTCTGGGTCATCATCGTCAGAGTCTGAATCATTGGAAGAGTTGTAATGAAGAGCCTGTTTCTGCCTGACCCTCTCCTGATGTTGTTTCTCCTCTTCATCCCAGTTGATTTCTTTCTTCACTCGCACTACCTTCTCATGTAGGAGGGCAGTGAGTTGAGGGTCTGGGTCATCATCGTCATCAGTATCAGATAGGCTGATGTAATGGCAGGGCGGGGCTGAAAAAATGAAACACCAGTAAACTCCATGTACTGAGATATAATTGCAGTCCAGTTACAGGGTAAAGAGATGCTTGCATTGGGCGGCTAGAGTAAGAGCGTGTAACTCCGTAAATTTGAAACCGGGCGGAATTATTGAAACGTTAGTAAAAATAGTAACACGTACTGCGCAGCTGCGCGTAGACATAAGCCGTTGTTGCTAAGCATGTGCTGGTGTTCTATTTTTAGTAACAGTTTTGCCCGGACTACGAGCTTACATTGGAGTTACACGCTCTTACTCTAGCCGCCCGTTCTTATGCGCTCTTGGTTTGCTTGGGTGTGAGGCGAAACAAAGTGGTATATCAGAGGTTAAAACACTACACCTGACCTAGTTCAGGAATAGTCTCATGTGGCCACGCAAGATTAAAGGCTACGGAAATCACACTGATACCATGGTAGCAAAGAACGCTTACCTGTCTTTCTCTCCTTGCTGAATATCTGATCAAGATTATCCATCTCCAAGTCTAACACCTCCCCACCATCATCCTCAGCTTCAAACTCACGGTCATACTGCAGGGAGTCAAATTTGGAGGGTGTTCAGGTGTTGTGTCATTTCATCGCTTAGTTTTAGCAGGAGCTTATGAACCGCTATGCGGAGCTCATAAGCTTCTGGTTTTAGCCACCCGTTTGCTGAATATCACCTACGTACATGTACGTATGTACCTTCTGAAAGATTCGCTCAAAAATTCCGGAAAAGGCCTTTCCGTTTCTAAGGATCCCCTTTTCAAGAACGTCGTCTTCACACATATCGCCCGCTTTCTTCAAAGTTCGAAGTTGAAAGTCTAAAGTTCAAAAGCGGAGTCAACAAGTATGAGTGGCGGGTTAGCTCCCAGCAAGAGCACTGTGTACGTTAGCAACCTACCGTATGAACTCACTAATAACGACTTACACAAGGTGAGCCAGCTTGTACGGTACGGAGTAGAAGTGGCTGTCAATTTTGATTGTATTGGTGCTCTCTAATTAGAGTTGTTTTCACCTCTTTTACTAGATATTTGAGAAGCATGGGAAAGTTGCAAAGTAAGTATGCATATAGAACTAATGCCCTTTTAGAATCTCAGAATATTTTAATTTCTCAGAGAATCTCGGAGAAAGAAATTCAATGTTATCCAAAGGAGTGATGATGCACTCTTCATGTAGAATCTGACTTTGCGAGAGTCTCACAATAATGCTTCCCTACACTATAAATTGTTTTCTAGAGGAGGTAGACCCTAGAGGCAGCACATATGCAATCAATTTCTCTATTTTTAGTGCAAATTCATAGCCTCTGCATGACCTAGAGTAGCCTCGTACCCAGGCCACTTGGGAGCTAGGATGGAAAAGTGCACTTTTCCCTCCTCCCACGTGGCCTGGGTACGAGGCTAGACCTCGAGTAACCACACCCTTTTCATTTGTTGCCAGGGTAACCATCATGAAGGACAAAGTGACACGGGAGAGTAAGGGGGTAGCATTCGTATTGTATGTAGACAGAGCAGCTGCTTACAAGTCTGTACAAGCAATGAACAGAAAAGAGCTCTTTGGAAGGCGTTTGAGGTGCAGTATTGCCAAGGATAATGGACGTGCTTCAGAGTTTATCAAAAGACGCTACTATAAGGACAAATCCAGGTGTTATGAGTGTGGAGAGTGCGGACACCTGAGTTACAAGTGCCCTAAGAACGCTCTCGGTGATAGAGAGCGTCCTGTAAAGAAGAAGAGAAAGAAGAAGGAGGGGGAAGGGAAAGATGGTGATGCTCAAGATGTTCAGTCTGATGAAGAGGAAGAGGAGGAGGAGGAGTTGGATGACGATCTCACACTCAGGGAGGCTATTAGGTTAGGTTTCAATCCTATAGCCTTGTTTCCAGCCCCTTGCCCAACTTTCTGTGGGTTAGGCTACAATCATAGCATTTCTGGCCATATCAACCACGTGCTTTGGCTGGATTGGTATGCTAGTTGCTGGACTACGGGCTTCTATTGGAGTTACACGCTCTTACTCAAGCTGCCCTTTCTTATGCGCTCTTGTTATATGTATTAGCCAAAAAATGTCCTGTGCAGTGGATGACTCTGGGCCTGTCCTTTGATAGTCACGTCCCCAGACACCAATTTTTTCGTGTGCTCCCTGTGGGGCCTTGTCGAAAAATAGGGTCTGTGGACACCTTCACTGGTAAAACTGGGGCGCAATTATACGAGTGTATCAGCATTTAGCCATGCACCAATCAGATTGCTCAAGTAAACTAAACTACATTTATGTCATCACAGATAGCCAGCTTGCAGATTTTTTTTGCACCAAAGCAAACACTACTGGTTGCTGATAACGTAATTTTTCAGCATGCAAGTCCATGGGACGTGCGAAAAATTTGATCTAGGGGAGAAAGTCCTTTGACAGAGGGATATGGTTTGTTGATTGTACATTTACAGATTGAGGTATGTAGGCATGGTTACACGTAGTGATAGCTACAGGATACCTAAACATTTTTTACCCAAGTTAATAGTCCGAACATCCTAGTCACCCATGTAGTTACAGCTGTAGGATACTTTTTATACAAGTTACATGCAGTGGTCCATATTTTCCTAGTCATCCAGTAATGGATTGGTCTCGAGTCTGAACCCTCCTGGAGGAGGGTCTGGGAACAAGGCTAGTAGCAGATAATAGTTGGTTTGCCCTGGTATCTTCTTGGCTTGCCTCTATTTTAGTGTTTGTGCACACCCTATGCAGGTTATGCCAAGAGATGCGTGATCATGATGCTCCTTCTCACCCTCACCCCTCTCCTGTCCCGGACTACCAGAAACACCTGGACAAGTCTGGAAGGAGGAAGACAATCAGGCCGGACTCTTACTTCAGCGACGAGGATGCAAGTGACTGAAAACAGTCAGCTCTGGGCATCTGTGGCACTGGATCAATTGGGAGGGGGAGGCATGTGTGTACAAATACAAGACTGCATTTGTAGCTTCTACTCTGCCCCTGCATGCTGTCCCACAAAATGTGTGCACCGTAAATTTTGTATATTGTTCCAAATTTGAGAAAACTCTGCAATATACAAATCACTGTTTCTGATGGTTTGTTAAACATTGTTAATGAGATACTGCTTTGTGCATGCATAAATTAAGGTCATTACATAATACATACAGTTAGCTACAGGCAATCTGCCATAGATAGAGGCAAGAGCGCATAAGAACGGCCCGTTCTTATGCACTCTTGATTGAGGCTATACACACTGGAAGTCTGGAAGCTAGCAGCTAAGAGAGCCTGGGAATCACTATAGGTGCAAACATGGCACTAACCAATGCTTCTTCTGGATGTGTGCATGAGATATGTGAAATTTTGCAAATTGAGGTGTAATATTTATTTAAGGGAGTTACAACACTATGTATTGCAAAAGCCATTGCTACAATGCCTTTAGGCTGTGTCGAACAGCACCTGCAGTACCGTGCAACAGTTCCAATGAGAAGCACCTGCTTACAGCATGCTCTGAGTAATTCACTGTCACTAGGGGTATATGGATGGGCACGAGACTAGAGAGACCCTGTTGTACTGGTTATATGAGAATGTCATTTTCATTTTCCATGCATGGGCATTTAATTGGCTATGTGCAGCAGATTGGAAGTCTTGCAACAGGCAAAATAGTGGAAAACCACCATTAATTTAATTTTCCACACACAGTAAATCAATTGTGGTTTTCCACTGTTCAGCTTGGTTGTTGCAAGACTTTTGCAGTCTGCTGTATCATGCAACTCCACAACAATAAAATAGAACTGGTTTTTAGTATAACAATATCATGAGGGCACACAATGCCTTTTAGGCTGTGGAACATCTTCTAATTGTCTTTTACAGCTTGGAGTGCCGCCACCTTCACTATCATAGCCACTTTGATAGCTTTCATAGCCACTCTGAGGGTCATGTTCTTCAAGATCGTCCCAATTAAGCTCCTCCTTTATTTTCACAACTTTTTCATACAGGAGCTCAGGGTAGTCAGACTAGAGTCTATGGACTCTAGTCTTCCCATAGACTCTAGTCTTCCATCAGAGTCTGCATGATAGTCAAGTGGGGCTAAAAATGAAGAAAAAGGTGAAAATATTACACAGTAAACATAGTCAGGTTCCAGGTGCCAAAGGGGAGGGAAGCAAGCCACAGCAAGTCTCACTACAGTGCCACCCTAGCAACAATCATTGCTTACTTGAGCTTCTCTTCCTAAATACTTGGTCCACGTCATCTTCTTGCAGGTCTACTACTTCCCCGCCTTCATCATCTTCCTCAAACTCACAACCATACTGCAAGGACAAATATCAGCCATCGGATTAGGTTGTTCCTAAAAAAAAGAAACCTTTACTCAAACTACTTTAGGTTGGTCACTCATTATGTCATCCACTTCATCACGGTTTACAAAGGCATATGGGGACTGACTTCGTACCCAGGTCCGTCAGGCAGCCTGGGTAGAAGGCTAAATGGGGATCTACCATTGGTAAGAAGCAGCTTGCCATTGTGTTGGCTATAGCTTGTCTACACTGTCAACCCTCAAAACGTCAACTCCTAAAATTTTATATTTTGACAAACTGCATACATTTGATCAAGCCATTTCATAACCTACAATGTTGGTCCACAAACAGAAAGTTTTGATAATATCAAGCTCACTTTCACAATTCATGTGTATGGGATGGGGCTGACAATCATGATAATTTCAAGAACTACTTTGAGTCCACATAAATGAGAGGACAACTATGCCAATATTGGTACATGTGATTTACTCACACGAGATCAATTTTCATGAGATCAACTCCCACATGGTCAACTCTTACAAGATCAACCATTATGAGAGCAACTTCAATAAAATCAACTCTTACAAAATCAACTCACAAAACTGATGAAAAGGCATTACATTGATCCACTAAATTCTAACTAAAGTCCAGTAAGGTGCTTGATTGCTCCTAGGTATTCATTGAGGGATATTTCACCTGCGTTGAAGCGGTCAAAAAGAGTCTGTATCCTCTTCTCCTTCATACTGCATCTCCGTAGCCGAGCCGTAGCTCCAGACCTGAAGCTCTGAATCTTGGCTTTGGTCACTGCCTCCTCTCTTTGGATGAATTCAATCCATGCAAAGATGTTTGGATGAGGCTTGGTGATGACTTTCTTCATCCTGGAATGCCACCCTTCAACATTGTCGTTGGTTCTGGGCATGTGTTAATTAAAATAGTTCCAGTGATTTGGTGGGAAGTTTCCATTAATCCATGTGGCGGTGAAGTAGTTGACCAGCTCATCCACTCTTGGAATGTTTGTTGGATGGCAAGCCAAGCTGTTCTGACATATGTCAGTGGACAAATGCCACCGATGCTATCATTTGCACAAATGCCTTCAACTCTCCATTGGGGTTGCGGTACGTGACAACACACTAACACACTAATCAAAGCCTGTCAACTGACCCATCAATACCTGTCAAGCCTTGGCATGCACTAATTGCTCAAAGAGTTGATTTCAGGAGTTGAGTTGATCTCGTGTGCACACACCATACATGTATATAGGTGGTATAGATGTGAATGCATGTGTACAGGGGTGGGTGAGAGGTGTCATAATTCTTAGCCTTGTTCCCATTCCTCCACCATAGCTATCCTGTATATAGCATGTCACATGTTATGTGTTCCACTATAGCTGTATAAGTCTCATCCCTAGGTGGTCAGCTAGTGTTCTGGGAATGAGGCTGAAAATATTATCCAGCACCTATGTTGGACTGGGAACAAGGCTACTTGACTCCCAAGTTTAATATTTATGAACATTTAGCTATGTTAACTTTGTTTAAAAGCATAAAATATATATTTGGTTGAAAAAATTACATAGCTACGTTACTCTCTGCTTGGAACACTAGACAGTTATACAAACTAATGTAGAAAGTGTACATTATCAAACAATGCTGGCAAATTCTACAGTATCAGTTCCCCAGCCACTAGGTATATCGCCACCCACTACCATGAGTTCATCGTGAGGGAGGACTGCCACTAGACATCGAGACCGACGAGTATTCATGTAGCTGATGACCTCCCAGGAGTTGGTTGTTGGGTTGTACATGTGAACAGCATCTGTTGTTTTATCATTTGAATAATCTCCACCCACTGCCAGAAGCTGTCCCTGCAGTGAGGTACATGTGGATGAGGTCACTGGAACATCGACTAGCTGGTGCCACACTATAGGTTCACTAGACATCCACTGTGGCTGGCAAGACTGGAGGAGGGCAGCTAGTGAGCAGGTGAATACTGACTTTGCTGGTTCAGCATTACGATCCAAACCTCCCAGCATGTAAATCTGGTCTCCACAGACCGTTGCTGATGCTTGGTAGAGTGAGTGTGGGAGGCTGCTGGCTGTGGACCACTGTAGGGTCTCTGTGTTCATCACTTCAACGATACTTAGTTTGTTTTCTCCTCCTCCCTCTCCTCCTGCCACAACCAGAGACTTGCCACTGCACACTGCAGTAGTCAACTGGCGCTTGGTTGGCATGGGAGGGAACCTTTCTGTCCATTTGTTATCAGTGAGGCTGAGAAGTGAGTTGGTGACTTCATTGGTTGGTGTCTTTCCACCACCAATGGCAGTGAGGAGACGGTTGACCACTGCTAGACTGAAACCGTAGTTAGGACACTTGGGAAGTTCAGACCATTTGTTAGTTGCTGAATTGTAGGCAAATGTAAATCTTGACATGAGATCTTCTGGTAGAAAATATGCCACTCTCCCATCCACGGTAGCCACTTCTCCAATCATCTTACGTGGTGCCTTCCCACCATCTATCCACTTCAGCTTGATCCTACCCCTACTTGCTGCTATGCCACTAACTTCCATTTCCTCTTGTCTTTGATCATGACCTCCTCTCTGCCTTGGCTGCTGTTGCAGTTCTTGTATTTGTCTGTGCTGGTCTTGGATTGTCTCCTCCTCCAATAGGAACCCTGCAGTCACCTGCTCACTGTGCATGGATTGCAGCTGTTGTCTGAGTTGTTGAATCTCTTGCTGCTGTGTGACTATGACCGCTGTCAACAGACACTACAGCACAGTGACAGCTTCAACCTGCATGGATACAGTCCCTCATCTTTATACGTAGCTGCCTCTTTTAGCCAAATGTCTACTGGGACGACCACAATGGGGGGCGGTAGGTTGGGAAATGTCTGGGGGAGAGGGATTGAGGTGAACAGTTCAGTGTTTATATCAAAACTAGCTTCGTTCCCAGTAGGTTTTTAGTACAAGGTTGATTTACGTATAAGCAATTTACAACACTGCATGATTGTGATAGTCCACAGCATGTTCCAATACAACAAAGGTAGGCATCCTGATTGGAAAGTTGCCAATTGTGTACCTCATGTACTGGAGTATGCATTCAAGTTAGCCTCATAACCAGACCTTTTTGTTTTTCAGGAGGGTCTGACTATATACATTCTAGTTGTCTTCTTTAAAATTAATAGGCAGCTACTTTAGCTACTACCTGAAGAAAATTCTGTAAATGAGTCAATTTTTTTCATTCATAGATGGAAAAGTGATAGGTTTTACAAAAATTATGATTATAGAAAGATATTGATTTGTTCATAAAATTAAATGTCATTGTATACAAACATTTCAATGATCATACAGTTAGCTACGTATAAAGATGAGGGACTGTATCCATGCAGGTTGAAGCTGTCACTGTGCTGTAGTGTCTGTTGACTGCCATTCAACCTCAATCAAGACCAACTCCTTCACTGCCTCTTTTAGCCAAATGTCTACTGGGACGACCACAATGGGGGGCGGTAGGTTGGGAAATGTCTGGGGGAGAGGGATTGAGGTGAACAGTTCAGTGTTTATATCAAAACTAGCTTCGTTCCCAGGCCCCTGTCCAGCTGGGTGGGGGTCTGGGAATGAGGCTGTTTCAAAACCTTAGCCAAATACTTAGCCTTGCACAGGACTAACTAGCTCCAGTCTCAGTTATGCAAATGACCCGGATAAAGCAACCTAAAATGACTCAAAAAATGATCGATGCTTCATTCTTGACTGGTTCATAACCTCTTCCCCAGAAAAAAAAAAAAAAAAAAAAAAAAAAAAAAAAAAAAAAAAAAGAGAAGGAGTTTAGTAGAGTGCTGTAGTGTCAGTAGCTGTGAGTAGTGCGTGATGCCTGCTTGTGAAAGCAAGCTTGTGTCTAGAAGCAGCAGAAAGGCCACAGTGGCCAAGACTGTATTTGTTGAGTAGGCCCAGGTCTCGCGGCCGTATGCCTAGTCTAGTTGATGACCGTGGCCAGGTGCTTCGAGTGCTGGGCTGGGCTTTAACTAGAATACGCAATTTATCGTTTGTGCTACAGTCTGACAGACAAGGGAGCTGAACGGTGGCTGTGTGTGGAACAGAGCCGTGAGTTGTTTAGCGACATAAGGGGGAGAGGTGGGGCTAGTAATGCTTGCTTCCACTCGTGAATGAGCCCCTCCCGTAGACAAGCTGTGAATTTTTCGAAATGTGCATTCATTTTGGTGCAGTCAAAGTTGTCCATTCCAAGAGTAGTGACAAACATGAGTCTAGCCTGACTTTGAGAGTAGCTTTGAACAAAAGCTGGCATAGATTGATTTGAGATACATTGGTGGTTGGGACGCTACCTACAGTGAGCGTGTAGATGCGTCCATCGAGTGGCAATTTTGGGTTCATGAATATATTAATGAGCTACTAAAACCCTTTTTAAAATTAGGCAAAGCAAGATTGCCCTAAACCAAACCCTAACCCTGAAACTAGGAGTAACCCTGGTCCTGACTGTAACCCAAGTTTATGTTTTCGTTAACCTCCGCCGAGGGACGACCGTGCCACCTTAAAAGGCCATACTAAAAGATGTTTATTTAAAGTTATAGTTAACTAAAAACTATAGTTAACTGAAAGAACACTTGTCTGTTACTTTATCATCAACTCCATAACAGAAAGCTAAAATAGGTTTTTAGTACAAGGTTGATTTACGTATAAGCAATTTACAACACTGCATGATTGTGATAGTCCACAGCATGTTCCAATACAACAAAGGTAGGCATCCTGATTGGAAAGTTGCCAATTGTGTACCTCATGTACTGGAGTATGCATTCAAGTTAGCCTCATAACCAGACCTTTTTGTTTTTCAGGAGGGTCTGACTATATACATTCTAGTTGTCTTCTTTAAAATTAATAGGCAGCTACTTTAGCTACTACCTGAAGAAAATTCTGTAAATGAGTCAATTTTTTTCATTCATAGATGGAAAAGTGATAGGTTTTACAAAAATTATGATTATAGAAAGATATTGATTTGTTCATAAAATTAAATGTCATTGTATACAAACATTTCAATGATCATACAGTTAGCTACGTATAAAGATGAGGGACTGTATCCATGCAGGTTGAAGCTGTCACTGTGCTGTAGTGTCTGTTGACTGCCATTCAACCTCAATCAAGACCAACTCCTTCACTGCCTCTTTTAGCCAAATGTCTACTGGGACGACCACAATGGGGGACGGTAGGTTGGGAAATGTCTGGGGGAGAGGGATTGAGGTGAACAGTTCAGTGTTTATATCAAAACTAGCTTCGTTCCCAGGCCCCTGTCCAGCTGGGTGGGGGTCTGGGAATGAGGCTGTTTCAAAACCTTAGCCAAATACTTAGCCTTGCACAGGACTAACTAGCTCCAGTCTCAGTTATGCAAATGACCCGGATAAAGCAACCTAAAATGGCTCAAAAAATGATCGATGCTTCATTCTTGACTGGTTCATAACCTCTTCCCCAGGCGTTCTCCACCTATCCTACGTAGCCTCTTCCCCAGGCATCCTCCACCTATCCTACGTAGCCTCTTCCCCAGGCATCCTCCACCTATCCTACGTAGCCTCTTCCCCAGGTGCCATCCAGCTGAGACTGTTTCAAAACCTTAGCCAAATACTTAGCCTTGTTCCCAGGCCTGATACCAGCATTTGTCGCTTGCAGTACTAGCGCAGTGGAACGCCTGGTAAAATTCCTACGTAGAGTGATGTCAGAAGGCGTGGCACTGTACTGGGCCTAGCTAGGTGCCTAGCAATTTACCGGAAGTGCCACGCCTTCTGACGTCCACTGACATCACTCTACGTAGGAATTTTACCAGGCCTTCCATTGCGTTAGTACTGCAAGTGACAAATGCTGGTATCAGGCCTGGGAACGAGGCTACTCATACTCATGCTTCCCTGCCTGGTGGAGGAGCACAGGAACGAAGCTAGTATTTAATGTGCCTAGCGTCATACCCAGGTAAGATAGCCTGAGAATGACAGCTAACATACACAACTTATCTAGCTCCAATTTCAGGTTCTCTCACACCCACAGCTAATTCATCAAGAGACGCTGTGAGCGTGAGAGAGACTATAACCTACCAGAGTTGGGTCAGAAACCAGTTTGGTCACCTCTCTCCAAATGGGCAGCAGCTGTACAAGAAAGAAGTGAGAAAGCAAGTCAACAACTGTTCAGTACCCGACCATTTACAATTCAGAATCAGGGGATCTAGCCTTGTGCCTGGGCTCATTTTATCTCACCACTTGATAAAGAGCCTGGGTACAAGGCTACAGGAGAGCAGCTGGCTTACCAATGAGTAGGAGGCAAGGCCTACCCTTCGGACCCTCGTGACCACCCAGTCGTTGAAGCTGTACACAATGTCCCTGTGATACTGTAGAACAAACGTTTACACACCAATTTTCTCCACACATTAGAACCAAATCAACCCCCCTCAGCCATGTTCCCAGGCCTCTCACGTCCACCTGACATCATTCACATGATCAATGTCTTCAGGCCTTCCCCACTTTTGTGACTCTTCTAGCCTCGTTCCCAGGCCCCTGCCCAGCTTTCCGTCGCTTGCAGTTAAGCAACAGAAAGCTGAGTGGGGGCATCTTCCACTTTCACGAGGTGGACAGTAGGGAGAAAATAGGGTATAGTGCATGGTCTTCAGATGGACAAAGTTAGCCTAGCCTCACTCCCAGTCTCCTGGTATAGGCCTGGGAATGAGGAACTAAGACCCCAAAATCTTTTTCCATCAAAACGAGAATGCCTTGCTATTCAGAGCACATTCTTGGCTCCACAAGTGTCCAGGCGAGTTAGCTCTAGCCTCGCTTGGCAGAACAACCTGTAAGGCTTACGTTCTCCTCTGTGTGGTTAGAGGTGACCAGCTCTACCAGTTGACGCATGAACTTCTGCCAGAACTTCACAATGAAGACAGTTGAGTCGGGCACGTAGAGCTCCATATAGACTGTCCAGACCTGTAAGAGACAACCCAAAACAGATTCCTAACTGCACACACATGATGTAAGCTTTAGAGAGAGAGAAAGAAAAATCCACAGGGATCCAGCTGGGAATCGAACCCGGGACCTTCCGATTACTAGTCGGACGCTCTTACCACTGAGCCACTGGACCCATGGCAGAGGAGCGGAAGCAAGTCTGCATATAACAGCCATGCTAGAGGCCTCAGCCGACTCCAGCTGTCTTTCTCTCTCTCACTGTTGGAAACACTGCCTAGTTTTTAAGTGGAGATCCCCAGCGGATGGAGTTACGGGCCTGGGGTGGACAGGCACCTTGCCTGAGCTACTCTCACTATCCACCACCCCAGCCTCCGGCTCAATTATCATTTATGTTATTTATGTGACTTACAGCAGTGAACATGAATGTCAGGTAAAGAAAGTCGCTGTTAGGCTGTGTAGAAAAAAAGGAAGAAGCATTAACAGCTGTACTTATCCCAGTTGATTGATTGGTTGATTGATTGATTGATTGATTGATTGATTGATTGATTGATTGGTTGATTGATTGATTGATTGATTGATTGATTGATTGGTTGATTGATTGATTGATTGATTGATTGATTGATTGATTGATTGATTGATTGATTGGTTGATTGACAGAGATATTACACTGCCCACCTCACTAGTGATGTTGAGCTTCTGCAGTGCCCCAGTAGCGAGGGTAACCACCCCACGTGTGTTGACCTCCATATATGTGTCCAGGCTCCCAAACAGTTGACATAGCCCACTCTCCATCTTCACCTCCAGAGCAGCTGCTGTGGTGTCGATGGCATTGTGGCACATGGAGCCCAGCATGAGCCAGGTGAACATGTGGAGGGCAACGAGAGATTCTTGCCAGGGAGGGTGCAGGGCTACCCTGCCCCCACCAGACTTGGGGCTGGTAGTGTGAAGAGAAGAAGAGAAGGAGGGGGTTAATGTGTTGGTAAGTCATATGCCCTCCTCCCTCCCTGCCTCCCTCCCTCCTCCCCTCCCTCTTCTTTTTTCCCTCACTTTGCTGTGGTAAGAGTCCTGATTTCCCCCCGAATGATCTTCCTCAGTCGACCCACAGGAGGGCGGCCATGCTGAACCCTCAGGGCCACCAGCTGGGCCAGAGAGAGCTTCAGCTGGGGTAACATCTATAGTGGGAGTAATGAGTATGATGACATAATTATTACATAATGATGATAAGAATGTTTAAGGCCAGTATTGTGTTGGTGTACGAACTGGTCTGGCCCTAATTTTGGCTAAAACAAACAAACAAACAACAAACAAAAACAACTTAAAACATGAAGGGGGAGGAGAAGTGGGAGGGGAAGATAATGAGAGGGAAGTGGGAAGGGAGGAGGAAGGGAAGGCAAAGGGGAAGATAAGGAGGAAGAGGAGGAGTAGGAGGAGGGAGGGGGGGGGGGGGAGGTGAAGTGTTGTCAGTTTGTCAAGATATCACATACTCACCTTGGATGGCCAGTGGTGGCTGGGGCTACTCAGGAAGTGGAGGGCATCCAGAAAATCCCATTGCATTCCGTCAATCACCCCAAGACAGTGCGTCTCATAGGTGTATTTCTGTGGGGACGAGAAAATGTGGGTCAAAATGGCTCTCACACGCTTTCTTCCATATTCTCACCAGCTCTGGAGCATACAACCTTCTCTCTGTCAAGCCATCCACGTAACCAAGGTAACCATGCTCCTCCAACAGTAGCACCTGCAGCATCAATAATAGTGTTGTATACTGAGTAGTGCTGCGATAATATACCGAGTAGTGCTGCAATAATATACTGAGTAGTGCTGTGATAATATACCGAGTAGTGCTGCGATAATATACCGAGTAGTGCTGCAATAATATACTGAGTAGTGCTGCAATAATATACTGAGTAGTGCTGCAATAATATACTGAAACGTCATGCAGTAGGCATTCTGTGTGTGTGTGTGTGTGTGTGTGTGTGTGTGTGTGTGTGTGTGTGGTAGCCTTGTTCCCAGGTCTTCCCATTGTCCAAATGGTTCACAATTTGCACAAATATCATCAGATTCTGTGAAATTTTGACCCTGACCCAGAATCAACCCTGTATGATGACCTGTTAATTTAAAGCCATACTAATGTCAGTATATCACATGACCTCATTTACTTTCTGGTGGTCAATCACAAAAGGTTGGAAAACATGATGTTTTAATGATAATAATTATGTGGTAGAAGACACCTGCAAAATTGTCAGAAAAAGAAAATTTGCTTGGAACACTATACAGTAATAAAAAACACAGGTAGGTCAATATGATAGCCACATTCCTAGGCCTTCACAGCATTCACAAATTTTGTACCGCACACAACAAAGTGTGAAAAAGCCTTGGAATGAGGTTCTCGATATAGCCCAATTGTACGTAAGTGCATGCACTATCAAACAATGGTGGCAATTTCTACAGTGTCTGTCACACCGCCTGGTGTTCGGCCACCCACTACCATGAGTTCATTATGAGGGAGGACTGCCACTAGACACTGACACTGAGGAAACGCCATGTAGCTGATGACCTCCCAGGAGTTGGTTGATGCATTGTATGTGTGAATGGCGGTTGTTGTTTTACGATATGAATTACACCCACCCACTGCCAGCAGCTGTCCATGCAGTGAAGCACATGTGGAAAAGGTAATTGGGGTATCAGCTAGCTGGTGCCATACTTTAGGTCCACTAGACCTTTGTTGTGCTCCCAGGGACTGTGGCTGGCAAGACTGGAGGAGGGCAGCCAGTGAGCAGGTGGATACTGACTTTGCTGGTTGAACATTACGATCAAAACCTCCCAGCATGTAAACCTGGTCTCCACAGAGTGTTGCTGATGCCTGGTAGAGTGAGTGTGGGAGGCTGCTGGCTGTGGACCACTGTAGGGTCTCTGTGTCCATCACTTCAACAGTGCTCAGTTTCTTGCTTCTTCCTCCCACTCCTCCTGCCACAACCAGAGACCTGCCACTGCACACTGCAGAAGTCACCCAGCGCTTGGTGGGCATGGGAGGAAATCGTTTTATCCACTTATTATCCGTGAGGCTGAGAAGTGAGTTGGTGAGTTCATTGGTTGGTGTCTTTCCACCAATGGCAGTGAGGAGACTGTTGACCACTGCTAAACTGAAATCACAGTTAGGGCACTCGGGAAGTTGAGACCATTCGTTAGTAGTAGAATTGTAGGCAAATACACATTTAGACTTGTATAACCCAGGCAGAAAATATGCCACACTCCCGTCCACAGCAGTCACTTGTCCCCAAATCTTGCGTGGTGCCCTCCCACCATCCCTCCACCTTAGCTTGATGCGGGTATCACTTGCTGCTGCACCACTAGCCTCCATCTCCTCTCGTCTCTGACCTCCTCTCTGCCTCAGCTGCTGTTGCAGTTCTTGGATTTGTCTCTGCTGGTCTTGGATTGTCCTCTCCCTCTCCAGAAGGTTTTGCTGGAACTCTGCAGTCACCTGCTCACTGAATTGCAGCTGCTGCTGCATCTCTTGCTGACATGCAGTCATGGCTGCTTCCTTCTGCTGTAGCTGGTGGTCTTTGCCAGCTAGTTGCTGTTGGAGTGTTTGCAGTTGGTCATTGGCTGCAGTAAGCAGTAGTCTCAGGTGGTGTCGTTGGATATCTTTTTCCTTCCCTTCCCTTTGTGTGTGCAGCTGGTCATCTTTGGTGTATGGCTGTTGTTGAAGGTCTTGGATCTGTTGTGATTGTTGTATTTCTCTCTCTCTGCTTTCTCTGTTGGCACTCTGTGTTGGTTTGGTATTCTGAGACTGTTGCACACTCTCAGTGTACCTGGGAGATGCTTTCAGTGTGGACAAGTCATCACACATGGCCTTGCAGACAGCACCATATGACCCAATGCCAAGAGACTCAGTTTTGAGGAGTTCAACTCTTTGATAGTGAAACTCATACTGGGGCTGGGGCTGCTGAGCCATTGCTCTTCAAAACCTGCAAGTGAAAGTTACAGCTGCAGTAATTTATACATTGCCTACTGCTACAGGTTCTAGGTTTGTGATAAGAACCCAAAATACTGGAACAAAAAAATAGCTACACACATTTCTGTCATAAAAGTATAATGTCCAATGTTTGTTTTAACTACTTGCAAAATTGTTGTAGTTAAACTCCCCCAGCTCTTCAGTGATGTGTGGTAAATAGTGACAGCCAAAATGGCAGACAAAAACTTGTTATTACTCTAGATTCCATGCAATAGAAGAGTGCACTTGTGTAGGGATGCATTTCCACACGTTTGAAGGACATATAAAAGTACCTCTGACAAGTGCAATATTCGGTATTGCACAGAAACTAGTGTAATAAAAGATTAATTCTATTTTTTTAGACTTGTTGTTATAAACACTGGTATCATGCTCAAATTAATTGTTGTGTTTACAGTACACAACGTACAACAACTACACATGCAGAGCCTATATTTACAGTACACTATTTTAACACTACCCATGCAATAATAGGAGAGTATACATGTAAACAATTTGCACACCTAGAGTATAGAGCAATTAAGAATGCTGTTAATGACGACCCCCTTTCACCATGAAAATACTATACACACGTACAGACAAACTCCTTACCTTGGTTGTGTACAAGAAGACCGAAGATCCCGGATTCGTGACCAGGATAGACTTTCCTTGCTACAGGCTGCTCCTGTTTTCCTAAACTGCCAAAACTAATATGCCTCACAAATAGCACCATAGCAACAGATTCCACTACTACCTTATAAGGTGATAACGATAAACATATCTATAAATTTCAACTTAATGAATTTGGTACAATGACAGGAGGTAGCCTTGCTCCAGACCCCACCCAGCTTTCTGTACTGTGAGTGACAGAAAGCAGGGTGGAGCCTGGGAATGATGCTGGACAGGAGGCTTGAGTTTAACCTACTAACTCATATCATCATTGATCGCTCATTAATAAAGTACTATAAATATCACAACTCTAAACCACACCCCAGGATGTTCCCAGTGACTGCAGAGTTCAGTGTTAGTTCACCTTTGCTGAACAGCTCACTGCTTCACCCTCAGGGCTCAAGGGAGGAGCCAGACATATGTTTACTTGACATAACCATTACTAAAGGCTAAGAAAATAAACAAAATCACATGAATCTACTAATATATGCAATGAAGGAAGCATGTAAAAATTGATGAAGGTCCTAAAGATTACCGGCCTGTTAGAATAAATCTTTTTTGTTTTTTAGCTAAGTAGCTATAGTCCTAGCCTACTGATGAAGTGTTGTGGCAAAGAAGAACCGAACTCTGAACTGTTCTAGGAAAATCTGCAGCACTAAGCCCTAGGTTCTGTGAGCATCTTGGGTGTGGTTTAGACTGGATAGCAGCATATTGAGAAATGATGCGTGATGTAATATACCGAGTAATAATATACCGAGTAGTGCTGCAATAGTAGTGCTGCGATAATATACCGAGTAGTGCTGCGATAATATACCGAGTAGTGCTGTAATAATATACTGAGTAGTGCTGCGATAATATACCGAGTAGTGCTGCAATAATATACCGAGTAGTGCTGCAATAATAATATACCGAGTAGTGCTGCGATAATATACCGAGTAGTGCTGCGATAATATACTGAGTAGTGCTGCAATAATATACTGAGTAGTGCTGCGATAATATACCGAGTAGTGCTGCAATAATATACTGAGTAGTGCTGCGATAATATACCGAGTAGTGCTGCAATAATATACTGAGTAGTGCTGCAATAATATACCGAGTAGTGCTGCAATAATATACCGAGTAGTGCTGCAATAATAATATACCGAGTAGTGCTGCAATAATATACTGAGTAGTGCTGCGATAATATACCGAGTAGTGCTGCAATAATATACTGAGTAGTGCTGCGATAATATACCGAGTAGTGCTGCAATAATATACTGAGTAGTGCTGCAATAATATACCGAGTAGTGCTGCAATAGTTTTACAAAGCCTACATTGCAACTGTACCTGAATGAGGCTGAGGAAGTTGTCCGCTCTGATGGACTCTCCAGTGCTGCGAGCCTTGAACGCCTTTCTCAGCTCAATGATGTACAACTTGACAAACTTTTCCGATTCCTGTGTGTGCGTGTGTGTGTGTGTGCATTGTGTGTGTGTGTGTGTGCATGTGCGTGTGTGTGTGTGTGAGTGTGTGTGTGTGTGTACCCATACCCAAAAAGGCTAGAAGCTGAATTTCTCAAGACCATAATGACACACAATCACATGTATCATTAAGATTGATGAACTTTGAACTTTCCAAAATTAATATACATGTACTGCATAGAATCCTGTATTAGCCATTGATAATTACAGTCTCATGCCCAGACCAGACTGAAGTCTGGGTATGAGACTCAGACAATCACCCACACAAGATGATTACATAAGACTTCACTCCTTACGAACCTAGTCTCATGCCCAGACCAGACTGAAGGCATGAGACTCAGACATAAGACAGACTTCACTCCTTACGAACCCAGTCTCATGCCCAGACCAGACTGAAGGCATGAGACTCAGACATAAGACAGACTTCACTCCTTACGAACCTAGTCTCATGCCCAGACCAGACTGAAGGCATGAGACTCAGACATAAGACAGACTTCACTCCTTACGAACCTAGTCTCATGCCCAGACCAGACTGAAGGCATGAGACTCAGACATAAGACAGACTTCACTCCTTACGAACCCAGTCTCATGCCCAGACCAGACTGAAGTCTGGGTATGAGACTCAGACAATCACCCACACAAGATGATTACATAAGACTTCACTCCTTACGAACCCAGTCTCATACCCAGACCAGACTGAAGTCTGGGTATGAGACTCAGACAATCACCCACACAAGATGATTACATAAGACTTCACTCCTTACGAACCCAGTCTCATGCCCAGACCAGACTGAAGTCTGGGTATGAGACTCAGACAATCACCCACACAAGATGATTACATAAGACTTCACTCCTTACGAACCCAGTCTCATGCCCAGACCAGACTGAAGTCTGGGTATGAGACTCAGACAATCACCCACACAAGATGATTACATAAGACTTCACTCCTTACGAACCCAGTCTCATGCCCAGACCAGACTGAAGTCTGGGTATGAGACTCAGACAATCACCCACACAAGATGATTACATAAGACTTCACTCCTTACGAACCCAGTCTCATACCCAGACCAGACTGAAGTCTGGGTATGAGACTCAGACAATCACCCACACAAGATGATTACATAAGACTTCACTCCTTACGAACCCAGTCTCATGCCCAGACCAGACTGAAGTCTGGGTATGAGACTCAGACAATCACCCACACAAGATGATTACATAAGACTTCACTCCTTACGAACCCTGTGGGAATGCTGTTGGAATGCCTTGTACCAGAGTCCTGCAAGCTGTACGAGTCCTCCTAGGGGACAGTAGACATTGTACAGGGATGTCTCCACCACTGCTGATAGGGACAGCATGAAGGATTGCACTGCATGGGCGTGGTAGGCTGAGACAGAGTGTTGTGCCTGGTGTGTGTGTGTGTGTGGGGGGGGGAGGGGAGGTTGGGAGAGAGAAGTAAGGAGGGAGGGACATATGGTATATACAAGTGTGTGTGTGTGTGTGTGTGTAGTAACCTGAGTTTTCATGATGGCACTGAGCAGTGCAATAATCACTCTTAAGAAAGAATGAACCGCTTTTGTGTCTCTCAGAAGCTGGACATGTGGAAAATTGGTGCACATTTAATACAATATTATAGTTTGCACAAAACTTGCATGTTGTACCAGAATAGTTGTACCAGAATAAGTTACACAAAATTGTTTACTGTCTCAAAATGGTATAAATTGGATATACTATCTATACTCAGAGTATAAACATGACATACTCCAGTAGATTGTTTACCCTCGGCTGTGCCTCCGGTAAACCGTCTAGCGGAGTATATCTGTGTTTACATATAGGTAGTATATCCAATATATATTATACAGCTAGCTAGCTGCTCACTTCTGTGTGACTCTTAAGCTTCTTGCAGAATGTGTCCCAGAGTGTTATCTCCCTCATCAGCAGTGGGACGGTGGGAGATAAGTTGTCGAGGGTGTCGACGTACAAGGCCAGGTTGGTGAACGAGTAACGACGCACTTCCTGGGTGAAGTGTGCAGAAGAGAGGGCATCCTGTGGGAGGTCATAGGTCAAAGTAACTGCAGAGATTCAGCTAAACAATAAACATAGCTTCGATGAGAGAGCTAAAGAAATTCGTCTTTCTCTCCCCGTTCATAGCTGATAAGATGATACTACCCCACTAAATGGACAAGACCAGCCACCTGACTGTATTTCTTGCATGAATTAGCAGTCCCCATCTCCCGGCCACCCCAGCTGATGAGGCCTAGTATTGGCCGAAATGTGTCGTGCGCTGTGGAACATCTAGGCCTGCCTTTTTAGGGAGATGTGCTTCATTGGTTGTTCAGACATACATTGTACGCACCTGAAATAAATACTTCATGGGAGAAGGTGGGGACAATTTTCTCTCCTCCCTCTCTCCACCCTCTCCCTCCCCTTCAGGCTTGACCAGCGATTCTGCTATGGCCGTAAAAACAATCTCGGCCTTGGTGCCAAGATTGTGGCCAAACAGGTAGAGGAAGAGCCTCCTGTCTGCAAACTGTGCCAGGATGCTGGCAAGGAAGTGCTTGGAGACGGCCACTGCGGAGCCGGGTGGTGTATCAGAGCCTTGAGGCAGCTGCCAGGAGTAGGAGCCTGGGACAATGACTCTGTGGGTACAGAGGAGGAGAGTGCAAAGTGTAGTTCAACCTTGTTTCTAGGTCTTCTCTGCCTCCAGTATTTGAGTACTGCAAGTGTCCAAGTCTTGGAGGCAATGGACACCTGGGATGATGTTCAGTTCTTTATGCATACACGCACACACACACACACACACACACAGCATGTATGCACACACACACACACACACACACACACACACACACACACACACAGCATGTATGCACACACACACACACACACACAGCATGTATGCACACACGCACACATGCACACACACACAAACTCGCTCACTCACTCACACATCACATGTGCACACACACACACACACACACACACACACACACACACAAACTCACTCACTCACTCACACTCACTCACTCACTCACTCACACACTCACTCACTCACTCACACTCACTCACACACTCACTCACTCACACACTCACTCACTCACACACACACACTCACTCACACACACTCACTCACTCACTCACTCACTCACTCACTCACACACTCACTCACTCACACACTCACTCACTCACACTCACTCACACACACACTCACTCACTCACTCATTCACACACACACACTCACTCACTCACTCACTCACACACTCACACATTCACTCACTCACTCACTCACTCACACACACACACTCACTCACTCACTCACTCACTCACACACACACTCACTCACTCACTCACTCACTCACTCACTCACTCACTCACACACTCACTCACACACACACTCACTCACTCACTCACTCACTCACTCACTCACTCACTCACACACACACACACACACACACGCACACTCACTCACTCACTCACTCACTTGGCTAAGACAGGTATAATCCTCGATACAAGATAACTGGACACAGTGTGTGGCATTCGATGAGAACACGTTCCCACGGCAACAACACATTGTGCAATCACCTCCTCTGTGTACTCATTGGTTGCCATTCCACAGATGGAGCAGAGCCCTACAGGGGGGTTAACATGGGAAGATAGCTTAAGGCTCTCGGTCACACTTGTGAGGCTGCTAATGGTGCTCCCGCTTTCTGTAGCTCTGACAGGCTTGTGAAAGGCTCCAGGGGCAGATTTGTGTGTCCCTAATAGCTCCACATCTTCGGGTACTGGGGTCAAGGGGGCCCCCTCCCTCTGCTGCATAGGTGGTGCCAATCTTGTTGGGGCGGTTTCGACTTCAAGGACAGGAGTTTGGGGACCACTGGTGGTACTGCAAGAGTCAAATACTGGTGTTTCGTGTGTTGGGTCTGACGTGGTAAGGAGGGGGCAGGCATGGGGGTTGGCCTCCAGAGCGTTGAGAGTAATCTCCAGGCACCAGCGGAGCAGTATAAGTGCCTCATGGTCACTGGGCTCTGATTCAGAGAAATAGTGAGAGTGCTGAGTGTAGTGTGGAGAGGGGAGGGAGGGAAGAGGGGGAGAAGGAGGGGAGAGAGGGGGAGTGGGGAAGGGAGGAATGGGGGGAGGGGGAATGGGAGAGGGGGAGGGGAGAGAAGGAAGGAGGAGGAGGAGGAGGAGGAGGAGGAGGAGGAGGAGGAGGAGGAGGAGGAGGAGGAGGAGGAGGAGGAGGAGGAGGAGGAGGAGGAGGAGGAGGAGGAGGAGGAGGAGGAGGAGGAGGAGGAGGAGGAGGAGGAGGAGGAGGAGGAGGAGGAGGAGGAGGAGGAGGAGGAGGAGGAGGAGGAGGAGGAGGAGGAGGAGGAGGAGGAGGAGGAGGAGGAGGAGGAGGAGGAGGAGGAGGAGGAGGAGGAGGAGGAGGAGGAGGAGGAGGAGGAGGAGGAGGAGGAGGAGGAGGAGGAGGAGGGAGACAAGAATTGGAAAGCGTTGTGAACAGGGAGGAGAATGAAGATGACATTGTCACTATCTCACCACACCTTGTAGAGGATCACAAAGAACACTCGGAGCCATGGTGCCTGCAGTTTGGGGGACAGGGAGCCCAGTGTGTAGAAACACTGTCGCCACTTCAGCTGTTTGTCATCCATTGTCATGTGGGGGAAGTCGGTCTGAACAGGAGCAGCGCTGTATCCTAGCAACCGTAGTACAAATGGTATGAGACCTTTGTTCCGGCTAAGCTCAGGGTTGTGATCCAAAGCCTAGAGAGAGGGGGGAAGGGAATGGAAAGAGAGGGAGAGGGGAGGGAGAGAGGAGGGGAGGGAGAGAGGAGGGGAGGAGGGGAAGGGAGAAGAGGAAGAAAGGAGGAAGGGGAGGAAGGGGAGGAAGGGGAAGAGGGAAAAAGGAGAGAAGAGGGAAGGGGTGGGGGGGGGGGGGGGGGGGGGTTGGGGAAGGGGAACAAAGGGAAAGATGGGGGGAGGGGGGAGGGAAGGAAAAAAAGGAGAGAAGAAGAGAAGAGGGAAGGGAAGGGGAAGTGAGGGAAGGAACAGGGGAAGGGAGGGGAGGGGAGGCTAGCTAAGTCATATACAATCTACAGACACCTCCAAACACAGATGGGGCAGAGGAGGCAAGACATAACGTCCTGTCCTGCCTCCTCTGCAGATGGCAGTGGTGTTACCGGAAATATGTGGTAGAGGAAGATTTCAAATATGCCACTCCGTCTCAGGTTGTAGGGCGTGCAGTAAAAGTTGCGACACACGCTGTCTTTCAATATTTCCACAAGCACTTCAGGAGTGTCCTTGTGTGTGTGTGTGTGTGTGTGTGTGTGTGTGTGTGTGTGTGTGTGTGTGTGTGTGTGTGCACGTGCATGCGTGTGTGTGCGTGCGTATGTGTGTGTGTGCATGTGTGTGCATGTGGGGATGGCAAAATGCACTTACTCATACATCACCAGTTACAGTGTACTATATTTTACCTCAGCACAAAGACTGATCTCCCAAGAGATCACGTGCACACACACACACACCACACACACACACACACACACACACACACACACACACACATACACACGCACACGCACGCACACACACACACACACACACACACACACACACACACACACACACACACACACACACACAAACACAGACATTATCTACACTGTAGGATACAACTGCTGGGATTTGAAACCAGGGACTTTTTGGTAGTCTTACAGAAATGGCAGGGGTAGCGTAGCGTCCCATGATCGTCCTCCTCTTTTCTTTTCTGTGCTTCTCCAGTTTCCTGACAGACTCCTGGCAGTCTGACCTCGGATTACTGATGTACTGGAATCAGGACAAAACAACAGTGGAATGGAACAGAGCCATAGAGCATGGGATGGAATAAGTTGTTAAGAATTGGAATGGAATGGAACCTAGGACTAAAGATTTGGTGGTATGATACGAAACAGAACCTAGGACTAAAGATTTGAACCTAGAGAACTGGAACAGAAAATGTAAATGCTTTCCGATAAGATGGTAGCTCACTCTGAGCATCAGAGAGACAATCTGTTGGACAATTTCACTGTCTTCCAGAGGTGCTGACATGGAGGTGACCGTAGAGGGTTTGGGTGTTGCCACCCGCCCACTCAGCGTGCTTACATCAGAGAGCTATGTGTGTGTGTGTGTGTGTGTGTGTGTGTCATGCAGCTGACAAGCAGCCCCAAACAGAACAACACACAACGCAGACCAACTGATTTTGATACCTTCTTTATGGTTGCACACACTACAGTAGACTGCAGTATACTAGTGCACACACTACAGTATACTACAGTATACCAGTGCACACACTACAGTATACCAGTGCACACACTACAGTAGACTGCAGTATACTAGTGCACACACTACAGTAGACTACAGTATACTAGTGCACACTACAGTAAACTACAGTATACTAGTGCACACTACAGTAAACTACAGTATACTAGTGCACACACTACAGTAGACTACAGTATACTAGTGCACACTACAGTAGACTGCAGTATACTAGTGCGCAGACTACAGTAGACTACAGTATACTAGTACACATACTACAGTAGACTACAGTATACTAGTGTGCACACTACAGTAGACTATGGTATACTAGTGCACACTACAATAAACTACAGTATACTAGTGCACACTACAGTAGACTACAGTATACTAGTGCACACACTACAGTATACTAGTACCTTCTTTATGGTTGCTCCCTCTTTGAAGTGTGTGGATGTGGTTACACACGTGAGGAGTTTGTGGAGAAGCACCATGCTGACAAAGTGGAGCTCCGGGAGGGTGGAGTCCAAGAGGGAGAGCGTCTGCAGGATGAGGGTACGGTGGGGGGCATGGTCGGTAAAGAGAAGCACAAGGAAGTTCTTTAGAGCCTGTGATGTGAGTGTGTGTGGGGTATGTGTGTGAGGTGTGTGGGGTGTGTGTGAGGTGTGTGTGGGGTATGTGTGTGAGGTGTGTGATGTACGTGAGTGTGATGTGCGTGGGGTATGTGTGTGAGGTGTGTGTGTGTCTGAAAGTCTGAAATCTTACAGTAAGTGAACGTGTCTCGCATACATGTACTTATATCTCTGACCGATGCCAAGGTATTGTCTTTGTAGAGTATAACGCATACTACAGTAAACTACAGTATACTAGTGCGCACACTACAGTAGACTACAGTATACTAGTGTGCACACTACAGTATACTACAGTAAACTAGTACACAGACTACAGTAGACTACAGTATACTAGTGCACACACTACAGTAAACTACAGTATACTAGTGTGCACACTACAGTATACTACAGTATACTAGTGCGCATACTACAGTATACTACAGTATACTAGTACACAGACTACAGTAGACTACAGTATACTAGTGCGCACACTACAGTATACTACAGTATACTATTGCGCACACTACAGTATACTACAGTATACTAGTGCACACACTACAGTATACTACAGTATACTAGTGCACACACTACAGTAGACTACAGTATACTAGTGCGCACACTACAGTATACTACAGTATACTAGTGCACACACTACAGTATACTACAGTATACTAGTGCACACACTACAGTAGACTGCAGTATACTAGTACACAGACTACAGTAGACTACAGTATACTAGTACACACACTACAGTAGACTACAGTATACTAGTACACAGACTACAGTAGACTACAGTATACTAGTACACAGACTACAGTAGACTGCAGTATACTAGTACACAGACTACAGTAGACTACAGTATACTAGTACACACACTACAGTAGACTACAGTATACTAGTACACAGACTACAGTAGACTACAGTATACTAGTGCGCACACTACAGTAGACTACAGTAGACTATGGTATACTAGTGCACAGACTACAGTAAACTACAGTATACTAGTACACACACTACAGTAGACTACAGTATACTAGTGCACAGACTACAGTAGACTACAGTATACTAGTACACAGACTACAGTAGACTACAGTATACTAGTGCGCACACTACAGTATACTACAGTATACTAGTGCGCAGACTACAGTATACTACAGTATACTAGTGCGCAGACTACAGTATACTACAGTATACTAGTGCGCACACTACAGTATACTACAGTATACTAGTGCGCACACTACAGTATACTACAGTATACTAGTGCACACACTACAGTATACTACAGTATACTAGTGCGCAGACTACAGTATACTACAGTATACTAGTGCACACACTACAGTATACTACAGTATACTAGTGCACACACTACAGTAGACTACAGTATACTAGTGCGCACACTACAGTATACTACAGTATACTAGTGCGCAGACTACAGTATACTACAGTATACTAGTGCACACACTACAGTATACTACAGTATACTAGTGCGCACACTACAGTATACTACAGTATACTAGTGCACACACTACAGTATACTACAGTATACTAGTACACAGACTACAGTAGACTACAGTATACTAGGCGCACACTACAGTAAACTACAGTATACTAGTGCACAGACTACAGTATACTACAGTATACTAGTACACAGACTACAGTAGACTACAGTATACTAGTGCACACACTACAGTATACTACAGTATACTAGTGCGCACACTACAGTATACTACAGTATACTAGTGCACAGACTACAGTATACTACAGTATACTAGTGCGCACACTACAGTATACTACAGTATACTAGTGCACAGACTACAGTAGACTACAGTATACTAGTACACACATTATGATCAAACATACATCTATGACTGATGCCTTGAGAGTGGAGAGGCAGTATCGTGTCCTCGTATAGACATTGGAGTTATCGTCCTGTAAGAGCAATACCAGCTGGCAGAAGCCGTGGGCAAGAGTGATCTGAATGGCACTAAAGCGCTCAGTTCCAAGTGATTCATGACTTAACATGAACTGTAGAACTGTTGTGAGCTTTTCCACTAGGGAGGGAGGGAGGGAGGGAGGGAAGGGGAGGGAGGGAGGGAAGGGGAGGGAGGGAGGGAGGGAAGGGGAGGGAGGGAGGGAAGGGGAGGGAGGGAGGGAGGGAGGGAGGGAGGGAGGGAGGGAGGGAGGGAGAAGGGAGAGAGTGAGACGGTTCACAAACGTTACATGATTTTTCACTTCAAAGCTCAGCTCTTTCCTCCTACATTTAGTTTAGTTTCCCCCTCTCCACCCCTCCCCTCCTTTCCTCCCCTCCCTTTCTCTCCTCTCCTTCGATTCCTCTCCCCTTCTCCTTCTTCTCCCTCCCTCTTCCCTCTCCTACCTGTCTTAAACTTTGTCGACCACTTTGAGGTGGTCAGGCCATCCTTGAGCATTCTCCAGAACGGAGAGGACTCCACCATCTGTGCAGTGTCGGAGGAGAGGAAGTGGACACAGTCCAAGAGAAGCACCACACACGAGTGAGCCATGGATGATGTCTCACACTCAATACATTGCCAGAGTCTTTGGAAAGATAAGATGTGTGATTGTGTGTGTGTGTGTGTGTGTGTGTGTGTGTGTGTGTGTGTGTGTGTGTGTGTGTATACGTGTGTGTACGTGTGTGTGTGTGTGTGTGTGTGTGTGTGTGTGTGTATACGTGTGTGTACGTGTGTGTGTGTGTGCGTGTTGTGTGTGAGTATGTGTGTGTATACGTGTGTGTACGTGTGTGTGTGTGTGTGTTGTGTGTGAGTATGTGTGCAAGTGTATATTTTGTGTGTGTACAAGTGTATGTGTATCAGTAACTTGGTAAAACTCAGGATTCTCCAGTAATCTACTCACGTGTGAAACAGATCATTCACATCGCTGACAATGGTCGACTTTAGGTGGGTGAACTCTAACACTTTTCCGCTGCGCACAAGACAAGACAAGCATTGGACTATTCGCTGCAATGTGTCTGGGTGAAGCTTGGGAGTCAGCTTCTGCAGAGAAGAGCATAGATATCGAGTGTAGAGTGAAAAGTTATACGGGAGTGAGGGAGTGAGGGAGAGTGAAAAGTTATACGGGAGTGAGGGAGGGAAAGAGGTGGGGAGGGAGTGAGGTGGGGAGGGAGTGAGGTGGGGGAGTGAGGTGGGAAGGAAGTGAGGTGGAGAGGGAGTGAGGTGGGGAGGGAGTGAGGTGGGGAGGGAGTGAGGTGAGGAGGGAGTGAGGTGAGGAGGGAATGAGGTGGGGAGGTAGTTCAGTGGGGAGGCAGTGAGGTGATGGGGAGGGAGTGACAAAGCGAACAAGATGGGAAGTGAGGGAGGAAAGGAGTGAGGGAAGGGGGAATGAGGGAGGTGGAAAAGAAGCAAGGGAGGTGGGTGTGAGGGAGGCGAAGAGCGAGGGAAGATGGACACTTACCTTGATACAAAGCTGGAATATCTTGTAGATGGGTGGGATGATGTCTTCCTGTGTCTCTTCCTTGTATGCCGGGGGTAAGGAGGGAGGGGTGAGCGCACCTGCACCACCGCGACAACTCACCACTTCAAATTCCGAATGTGACTGTATTATTGCCAACTTTCTTGGCCGATCAGGTTGAACTTTCAACTTTTCTTCCAAAGGTGGAGTTTCTTGCGGTAAATCAACACTACCCTTCCCACCTTGCGGCCTGGATGCTTCAAAATCTAAAAAGTCTACAGACTCTCCAGAAACCTTCTTCCATTTGAAAACAGCTGCTATCGTACCTTCGGTCATTGACACGGCTTTTTTCCGCTTGTGTGTGGTGGGAGTTAGGCTCTTTAGTTTCAGGAAGGATCTACGTCTGATCACAGTAGGTGACCCCAAGTCTGTTCCCTCGTCGTGTCCTCTATTCTCCATCTCCCTCTTGGTGTATTCTTCAATAAGCTTTCTAACAAGGCTGAACCATAGTGCCATGGCTCGACAGAGGAGGCACATATTGCTGGTGTCGCGGTGGTCTGGGTAGGTGTGGAGCGAACCCCAGGACCTCTTGAGCATGTGAACTACAGTTTTCTGGAGAGCAGTGTAGTCCAGGGTTGGGATCTTGAATTCCAACTGTGTGGTGTGTGTGTGTGTGTGTGTGTGTGTGTGTGTGTGTGGATAAACACATTACGTGCATATCCACATGCACATCTGCATGGCACAGATGCACACACACACACACACATTCTCTCTCTCTCTCTCTCTCTCTCTCTCTCTCCCAACCTGTGCCAACCATACATCCAACATAAGGATGAACCGGCCGAGGGATGAATTCAGACTGACCACCTGCTGAGTGTCAGGCTGCTCAAAAGAAGATTGAGAGACTAGGGCAGACTCAGATTCATAGCCACTGAGGCTGTGCATGTGTGTGTGTGTGTGTGTGTGTGTGTGTGTGTGTGTGTGTGTGTGTGTGCGTGCGTGTGCGTGTGCGTGTGTGTGCATGTGCGTGTGTGCGTGCACGTGTGTGTGTGTGCATGTGTGTGTGTGTGTGTGTGTGCGCACGTGTGTGCATGTGTGTGTGTGTGTGTGTGCGTGTGCGTGCGTGTGTGCGTGTGTGTGTGTGTGTGCATGTGCATGCGTGCGTGTGTGCGTGTGTGCATGCGTGTGTGTGTGTGTGTGTGTGTGTGTGGAGGGTGAAGAGAACAAGGGAGGATGAGAGTGACACATACAAGGAGGAGGGGAGCGAGTAGAGCTAAAAAGGGGAAGGGATGAGGAGGGATGAGGAGGAGGGAGAGGAGGGATGAGGAGGGATGAGGAGGGATGAGGAGGGATGAGGAGGGATGAGGAGGGATGAGGAGGGATGAGGAGGAGGGAGAGGAGGGAGAGGAGGAGGGATGAGGAGGGATGAGGAGGGATAAGGAGGGATGAGGAGGGATGAGGAGGGATGAGGAGGAGGGAGAGGAGGAGGGATGAGGAGGGATGAGGAGGGATGAGGAGGGATAAGGAGGGATGAGGAGGGATGAGGAGGGATGAGGAGGGATAAGGAGGGATGAGGAGGGATGAGGAGGGATGAGGAGGGATGAGGAGGAGGGAGAAAGAGGGGAATTACAAGGAGAGGAGAAGACTCACCTTCCACTGCTCCCTCTCCGGTTCATCCTTGGCATGGCGTCACTCCTCTCCACTTCCTGGTCAAAGGAGGAGGTGGGTTCAACTAGAGCAAGCTTCTGGGAAGCGTGTGTTCCTCCCCTTCTCTCTCTCAGGGCATCTTCAAACATATGTGGAAGGTAGGCAATTGGGACTTTTAGCCGAGTGAGATCCTGGGAGGTCAAAGGTACAGATAAGAATAAAAGAGCACAGTATACCTGTATACCCTTGTATACTCCTGTATACCCTTGTATACCCTTGCATACTCTTGCATACTCTTGCATACTCTTGCATACTCTTGTACACTCTTGCATACTCTTGTACACTTGTATACCCTTGCATACTCTTGTACACTTGTATACTCTTGTATACTCTTGTATACTCTTGTATACTCGTGTACTCTTGTACACTCCTGTATACTCTTGTACACTCTTGTATACTCTTGTATACTCTTGCATATTCCTGTATGCTCATAGAGGTAGGCCATGTTTCCTTCCTCCTCTCTTCCAACATGAAAGACAAAAATGGAGGTAGGCCATGCTTCCTCCCTGCCCTCTTCCAACATCTAAGATGAGAGCTAGTCCACTCTCCCCTCCCCCCTCTCCCCCACCCCAACATGAAAGACACAAGTGAGCCACACTACCTGCAGCCAGAAGAGAGCTTTCTGTCGGTTCTCCGAGTTCTTGCTACGGAACCTCTCCCAAATGAAATCGTAGATCTTCAGTCCTTCGTCATGTGTCTCATATGACACGAAGAGTTGCCTTAGAGAATGAAGAACGTTATAATGAACTTCATAGAGGGTAAAAAAAACATGAAAAATTAATTTAGTGCAATTTGTTCAATTAAAAGATATTTGATAAAACAATTATTTGAATATATTGAAGTGGACGTTGCAGAGGGGTGGGAAGGAGGGAGGGGAGGGATGGAGGGAGAAAGGAAAGGGAGGGGGGGGGGGGGGGGGAGAGATGGAGGGAGAAGGGATGAAAAGAGGGAGAGAGGGAGGGAGGGATGAAGAGAGGGAGGGGAAGGATAGAGGGAGAAAGGAAATGGAGGGAAGGTGGGAGAGAGGGAGGGAGGGACTTACATGAGTTGGTCCTGAAACTTCTCCATCTTGCCTGGCTCTGTTCTCAGCTGCACGAGCAGGTCCAACCAGAGAGGCATCACGGTGTGGAAGACCCTCATGAACGTCTCCTCTGCCAGCGACTTCTCCCGAAACAGCTGGTAAAGGAGGAGGAGGAGAGAGAGTGACCTCTGTTGACGTTCAAACATGGGGTGGGATTTGTTCCTGGGGGAAAAGAGGAGGGAAAAGGAGGTAGAGAAAGGGAACAAAATGGGGACAGAGGAGGGAAGAGCAAAAAAAGAAGGTGAGAGGAGATGGGATGGGAGATGAGAGGAGGGGAGGGGATGGAAGATGAGAAGAGGAGATGGGTGAGGAGAGGAGGGGAGAGGGGAGAGGAGAGGAGGAGAGAGGAGAGAAGGGAATGGGAGAGCAGAAGAGGGGACGGGAGAAGAGAAGAGAGGAGAGGAGGGAGTTGATTGAAGACTCAACAACAAATTGATCATGGTTGGGTATATGGGTATATAACAGTTTCGTTCCCAGTCCTCCACCACAGCTATTGTTGCTTGCCGATGAAATAGCAAAAATGACGACAGCTGTGGTAGAGGACTTGGAACGAAGCTAGATACACACGTCTACCTACGCACCACAGACTTCCCACTTGTGCACAATCCCTCAAGCTGGGCTGCAGCGTCTCGGAGACACAGTCCACATTAGTAGCACACACAGCGTCCAACCATGGGAGAATGTACTGGAGTGTTCAAACACACAGACTCAGTAAATGTCAGTAAACTGCTACGTTTCAATGGTTACACAACTCAGTAAATGTCAGTATTTCAAAATATAACAGTAAATGTCAGTAAACTACTATGCATGAATGGTTACACAGCTCAAAACTTACGTTCCGAATGAGTTCAGAGATTTCAGTGTAATTTGAGAAGATTTTAGCATCTAAACAAAAACAAGAAAATTAAGCAATTTTTGTGATTTCATGTTTGCTGATATCTTACAAAATTCTCAGTCTAGCTAAGTATAAATAGAGCTGTCAAGAGGTGAGTACTGGTCGGCCGCCCTTCCTCTCGAAAGCCGTCGTCTTGTATGCATTGCAGAGAGTCAGGGGTAATTACAAAGATAAAATTCTTTAACTGAGCGTTTCAACTATTTGGCAAATTAGTCGTGTTACAGCGACAACATTTTGTGATGTTGACTGAGAATGAAGCTAGGGCAATTTACCTCTGCCTTACTGTGAAAATAGTCATTGAAAACAGAAAGTCAAAATAGTATTTAACGATTCTCTTGAACACAACTGCTATAGGGGCTTTCCAAAACCACACCCCCTCCATTAAATTTTCTCCCAGCATCTTGATCTAGTTAGTACTCTATGACTGCAGACTAACTTGCAAATTTCAGCTTTATACCATGTTTTATTCGTTGGATATGCAGGCTTCAAGTTTGAAACTTTCCTGTATATTTAGATGGAGATTGGGGCCAGATTGGGTCCTAGCTATTAAAATGTATGGGAAAACTGAAATTTTGAGTGTGCAGATCTCGGAAACTAAACATGCTATCCAGCTCAAATTTTCAACTTAGTCTCTTCCTAATGAGTACTAAGTCATATCTAAAATTCAGGACAATCAGAGGTACTCCCCAAAAGTGGTTGGGTTTTGGAAAGCCCCTATTGATGATGGGCACACTGTCACTTACACTCAGGGTCCAGCAACTTTAGTGGCTCACAGCTGTTGAAAGCAGCAGCTCCTCCAACGTACCCCTCCTCCCTCCAACCGCACAAGATCTCATAATATCGATGGAGCCACTCCAGAACGAGTGCAGCAAGATGAGCCATCCAGTCACTCTGGTGAGGCTATGGAGCAAAGAGAGCAATGAGCTTGACTGACAAATTTCATAAATGTACACACCCCCTCCCCACCCACTTCTCTTCCTCCCTCCCCTTCCTTCCCACCTCCCTACCTCACCCTAACAGGGGCAGCCCTTCCCCTCCGCCCCCTCTCTCCTTCCTCCCCACCTCCCTCCCCACCTCCCTCTCCTCCCTCTCCTTCCTCCCCACCTCCCTCCCCACCTCCCTCTCCTCCCTCTCCTTCCTACCCTCTCCTCCCTCCCTCACCTTAACAGGGTCAGCTGGGGTACAATAGTGTGCCAATAGCCACATGCCCTCCCTGCTGCTGTCAATCTCAATTTGAACATGGGGGTCAATGGTAGGGGAGCGAAGGGTAGGAACCACCCGAATAACCGTGGGTACCACCTCCAGAAGCCTAATGGAAGTTGGAGGAGGGGGAGGAAGGGAGGAGAGAGAGAAGAAAGGAGAAGTGTAGGAGTGTAGAGGTATGAGTGAGGGAGGAGCAAAGGAGAGGAAGATGGAAAGAGGGAGAGGAATGGAAAAGAGAAAAGGGAGTGGAAGGGAGGAGGGTGAGGGAGAAAGGAAAATGGAGGGGAAGAGGGGGAAAGATTGAGAGAGAGAAGAGGAGGGCGGGGGAGAGGAAGAGAGGGAAGGCACATGTGCCACAGGCTATGTATGAGGTGGTGTTCTCACTTTGAGATGGCTTCCAGCATGGTGGAGCTTCCTGCTGGGTCATCTGAGGTCCAAGGGTCAGGAGGGCCAACTGACAGAGGGTGGGGGGGGGGGGGGAGTGAGGAGGAAGAGGAGGGGGGAGGGGGAGGAAAGAGAGGAGGGAGGAGGGGGAGGAAAGAGAGGAGGGAGGAAAGAGAGGAGGGAGAGGAGGGAGAGGAGGGAGAGGAGGGAGAGATGGGGGAGTTAATTAAGAGAAGAAATGCTGTCAGGTGAGTTCATTGTGGTGAATGTGACATACCTTGAAAAATGTGGGTGTGGTCATCAATCTCCCCATGCTGTTTGTTGTGGCAGTCTCTGCACATTCTGATTGGCTGGCCATTCTGAATGGCAGTGCAGCTGCTGTCATAGCATGTCACCTCTGCCTTGTTCACCTGGCAGTCCTTTCCAGAGCAGATTTTCTGTTGGATACATGATTATAGTGACAGTCACATACAACATGCATTTTGTGCATACAGTCCAACCTCGATTATCCGAACTTTGATTATCCAGTCATGAGTGAGTCATGTGACAGTCATGTGACAGTCATGAGTGAGTCATGTGACAGTCACGAGTGAGTCATGTGACAGTCATGTGACAGTCATGAGTGAGTCATGTGACAGTCGATCATGAGTGAGTCATGTGTCAGTCATGTGACAGTCACGAGTGAGTCATGTGACAGTCATGTGAGTCGTGACAGTCATGTGAGAATATATCCATGTACATGTACATGCATTTTGTGTACCTGGAATTCACAGTTTGGTTTCACATCACCTTCAGAACAAAGATGGTAGACGTGAGTGTGTGTATGTGTGTGTGTGTGTGCGTGTGTGTGCACATGTACATGTGTGTGTGTATGAAAAATTAAGGTCTGCACTCACAACATGGTGACAGTAGAGAGCAGCTGAAACTTACGAATAGGTTGTGAAAACTGCAGTCGAAGATGATCCTCTGACTGCAAACTGCTGTGGAAAAGAACAAAGAAGCATACAGTTACACAGTTACATGTATGAAGAACAGAAAGAAGTGCTCCTAGTCTCATTCCCAGTCCATTTCACTTCCCAAATGGCTTGGGAATGAGGTTAGTTACCACATTTCCAATTGAACTAGATACACAAGGGAAGGAAAGAGTCACAATGATGTTTAGGGGTTGGGGAGTGTGTAGGAGGTACAGTTGTAGAAATTTGGGTATGTCATTCTTGGAACTAGGCCAAATAACAGATAAGGGTTCCAATACCAACTTAAGGTCAGGTAAACTTTTTACTGAAATTTTGCTTTAGTCTTTAGTGATTACTCTAAGGGAGGTACATCCAGGTCTGTGGACACCGTTTCTTCCTGCCCAGCCAGCCTAGTGCTTGCCCTGTATGGTGACTGGTACTGAATGTAATAGAGAGAAGAGAAGAGTTCTTTACCCACCCGTGAATGGTAGCATCACAGTCTGGGCACAGGAGCATGTACAGCTTGGTGGGGCCCTTCTTGTGGGTGGTGGCACACCGCGCATTCAGACACAGCTGGGAAGAAGAGCAGCAGTAACCAGGTGGCCACCTGCCTGTCTGTCTGTCTATCTCTCTATTACTGCATCTGTCTATCTTGTATCTATCTATAGACCATATACAGTGCATCCTCGATTATCCGAATCCCCAACTATCCGAACCCCCCAAATAATGATATTCATAGATATTTCACTGTGCATTAAATGGAAGTAATTGTGTACAAAATTAATCCCTTATCTGAACTTTTCACTTATCCAAACACCTCTGCCCAACGGGGTTCGGATAAATGAGGATGCAATGTATATATGAGTATTCATTACATGTATATGGCTGTCATGGTAACATACCACAGATGCTCTCGTAATGCTTCGGCGACACTTAGTATTCTCACAGCAGGGGGTTGGCCATTCTACGAGCATGATATGGCAATTTAAAACCGTGACATATACAGTCACAGATAGAAATCAAAAATTACCCCCGTTGTGTATTTCAAGCGCATCACCACGTTGGGACCACTATATATGTGCCCAGACTACTTTTCGCCGAACGGTAAAATAGTCTGGTAAACTGCCTATACCGTTTTGGTTCCAATATTTTGAAATCACTGTGACATCACGTCAACTGGATTCTGAATTCAAAAGCGCTCTAGTAAACAGCAAACTCCGAGACAGCTTACTCGTGCTCCTTTACAATAGCCTAGCAGCTAGGGTTGCCCGATCAATGTCCATTTCGCTAGTAGATCGTTTGCACGCAATGTGGAATGCAATCTTCGATGACGTCAAGCGTTAAATTAGAAAAGAACAATGCGCCTACATTCCGGCGTACTTGAACGAAAATGGAATAGGCAGTTGACCAGACCCATTTTTCTGGTGGGCGCAAAAATGTGGTCTGGGAACGAGACTAGGCTCATTCATAGCTGCAGCAGATATTCATGTGTCTATGAAGTGCACATGAACCTTGCCCTTCACAGAAGCTCAGCAGTACAGCAAACTTAGTGATACACTCAAAATACAAGATAGATAACTAGTCTTGTACTATTTCTAGCCTCAGCGAGGTAGAAGGGAGGTGAAGGAGGTGTATTTCTAGTGGCTAACTTATAAGTATCATGCAGGTCTGCAATATTTGCACTAGTCTCAGCCTAGTGGGAGAGAAGTGAACACAGGAGAGGCCTGGGAACGACAGGATTTCATACAGAGTGGGGGGCACTGGGATTCCCCCCCCTGAAATTGGAAATTACGATGTCATAATTGCCTCAAAAGCATAATTATAGACGTAACGTATTATCGCTGAATCCGACGTTTCTTGTCCTTAAATATGTCCAGAATTTCCTGAAAATCTACAAAACCCTAGCAGGTGCACCAACGCGTGCATGCACCCTTTGCACGCGTCTACATTTCCCCCTCCAGGAAAAATTCCTGTTTGAAACCCTGAACGAGGCTTGGGTAACTTGGTGTACAGTATTAATTTTAGGAAGGAGGAGTACCTCTGTATGTGGAGGAGGGGTGGTGAAGGAATTCGGGTAGAGGCCAGTAGTGGAGGAGGAGGTTGAGAGCTTTTTGGCGAATGTTGGGAGTACCGTAGGCTATGACAGAGAGAATGTCCTGAGGGAGAGGAATAAGGGGGAGGTGTGGAGTGTGTGTGTGTGAGTGTGTGTAGAAAGGGGGTATAGTGAAGTTGGCATACTGTGCAGACGTCTCTCTTGAGTTGCATGAGGGTGTCTGCGATGAGGAGGTGATGTTTTGTGGCCTTGCAGCCTTCCAGCACCATCATGAGGGCGGAGGAGGTGCCAAGTGAGTGGGAGGGAGAGCCAGGGACACTGGGATGGACTAGGGAGAAAGGGGTGAGGTGGGGAAGAAACAGAGTCAAGGTATACAATGCTCTCATTTCTATACACAGTGTCTTAGGTGATGCTTCACACAAGATGAGCAAAAAATGTAAAAAAAAAGTGACAAGTGAAAGGGTAGGTTGGCACATATACCCCGATACACGTGCACACACACACACACACACACACACACACACACACACTCACCCAGGCACATAGGCAACACGTAGTAGCAGAGTCGACTCATGATCTCATCAGATGCCTCCTCCCACTGCGGACTGGGCTGGCAGTAGAGCAGGCAGGAGGCAAATGTCATGGGGAATGTTGCGAGGAAATCCTGCTCTAGGGCCATGACACAACAAAGTACATCCAACAGTAGCACTCCCATTTCTGCAGTAAAACAAGCCAGGTTCAACTCCCTGGTTCCCATTCTCCTGCATAGCCTCATTCCAATTCATCTCAGTCCCATTCCCAGTTTCCCCCAGTCCCACTCCCAGTTTCTTCCCCAATCCCATTCCCTTCTCCTTACAATCCCATTCCCAGTTTGTCCCCCCAGCCCCATTCCAATTCTTCCTCTCAGTCCCATTCCCAGTTTCTCTCCCTAGCCCCATTCCAAGGTCCTCCCCAGCCTTATTTCTAAGCCTTCATTCACAGGTTCCTCCCCCACGCCTTTTTCCCAGGGTCCTCTCACATCCTCATCCCCAGGTGCCTTCCCGAGCCTCATTCCCAGGCTTCTCCCCAAGTCACATTCCCAGTCTCCTTCATTGTACATGGTTATTAGCCTCGTTCCCAGACCCTGCCCAGCTTTCCGTCACTTGCAGTACAGTTCCGTTCGCACGCGGGGAGAGCCTGGGAACGAGGCTACATGGTTATACCTTGCTTGGAAGATTTTATCTTGGGCATGTAGGCAATCAGTTGTGGCAACTTTTCTGTCACCAAGAGGTAGGTAAAGTTCTTGTCTGGGTCACTGATTGCAGCCGTTTCTCCTCCAGAGGCAGATGAGTCAGAAACCATGACAGCCCTGCAATTAACCACACATAACAAGCATTTATATAGGATAACCATACTAACAAAACAACAAAGCTACATGTATATACAGTAGTCTCATGCCCAGACCCCTTTACGTACGAGATCTAGTGTATATATAGTAGTCTCATGCCCAGACCCCTTTACGTACGAGACTAGTATATACATATATATGCAACTGTGTGCAAACTTCTTAGGTTTAATCATTGACCTTTCAAGAATCTGCTGTATGCCTCTAAGAGGTTGAATGAAGATTTCTCCACTGGGATTGTCTTGTGCGATGAACAGTTTCAGCTGTCCCTCTGCAGTAGTGACATAATGAATGTTGGCACTAAATAATGAGTGGTGCACTAGCAACGAGCATACCAAACAAATGAGCTACTAGACATGCATGTAGCCTTGCAAGCCAGATCCAACCGACCACAGTGCGGGTCACTTTCAGCCTTACGCACGCGGGACGTAATACTGAAGGCGATCCGTGTTCCCTACCCCACATCCTCTCTATGGAGCCATGCTTCTTTAAGTCAGCAGTATGGTGGGACCCAGGTGAACTGGTTGAAGGCCCTGTAGTAGCCTTCGACGCCATTACAGCTGGTAATCAATCACTGCAACACATGAACAGATGATCTAAGCCGAAAAACAACTCCGGAATTTTTGCGTTTAAATTTTCCGTCTTGCAGCGTTATTTGCGTTAAATTAGAGACAAAATCCCGTTGCCTAGGAAACGAGCCTACGGCTACTAACAGATCCGAGATGCCGGTATGGTTGAAGTGAGGGTCCCAAGGCGGTCGGCATTCCCTCCAGTTTTGCAGGCCTATGATTCTGGTTTTGAACCCACCAAGGGACAAGGTTTTCTGCGAGCCAGATCCCGGTCTGCGGTGAAAAACTCCAAAGAGGTTGATGCCGCTGTGAAGAGAAATTCTGCAAAAGTATCTGTGAAGAAGAATGCAGAGGCGAAGAGCTGGGCTAAGGCGGGTAGTTCCGCAAGCATCGAGCCACTGTTTAACAGGAATGAGCATGAAGTAGAACTCAGGAGAAGGAGAGCAAAGGTGATGATGTCTTAGAATGTCCCATGTTACAAAAGTGTTTACGTCTGGTACTTATTCATTTGTGTTTAGAAAGCTGAGGGAATGCTGAAGAGCTGGGAGGCCCTGCAGCAGAAGGAGAGAGATGAGAAGTACAGTTTTCTGAAGCAGAGAGTTAAGTTGCAGCATGATCTCATAGCCAAAGCCGATCAGCTCTCTGGTGAATTGAGAGTGAAGGCTGAGGAGGAATATCAAGAGGTAAGCAAATATGTAATACCATGCCTGAATGCTCAAGCTGCTAGATCAAGTGGTATTCCTACTTATTGTGCTCAAGATTAATTTGTGAGTCATTTGCTCTGCAGAGAATCCTGTCAAGAAAGCTTTCTCGCAAAGAGGCGGTGGATGCACTGCGAGCACACATTAACAGAAGTGAGTAATACCTAATTTGTATTTTGCCTTCAGTTTTTGATCACTTGCCCTAACAAGGTAGTTATTTCCCTCCTATTAAGACAGTGGTCTAGTTTTACTGGTGTGATGATTTCATTCAGTTGAGGAACACAAGAGAATGATTGCAGAGAAGCTCCAAGACAGCAACCAGTTGGCTGAACCAACAATGGGCACATATGTTGATACACCAGAATTAAATACAGAGGAGCAAGGGAGTGATAATGAGCAAAGTGAAAGTGAAGTTTCTACTAGTAACCAAAGCAAAAGAGCCACTCCCACTCAAAGTAAGAACTTCAACTATGTTACAACGGTAGTATTAGTATAGAAACTCTGTGTGCAGCTACTTATGAACTGATTCTTTATCCATTACAGATGATCGAAAGTTTGATCAAATGTCAGGCATTGAGAACATGTGGAGAAGTTGGAAATGTGATACGTATAGAAAACTCAAGCCTGTAGTGCAGTATTCACATCAGCTGAAGGTATACCAATGGAATATTGATGCATATATTCTCAGATATTTATTCTTAACCAAAAGATCTTCCTTCTAGAAACTTGCAAGTCCTTCAGTGAAACAGTGTCTGGACATTTATGAGAAGCCTACTGTACATGATCGTTACACAGGGAAGGTTAGTTTATTGTGCATCTTTGGTCATAGTAGTTTCTGCTTTCAGCTACTAGTAGAGGAAAAGTGATGGTGGTCCATTATGCATACATGCTAGATATGTCATGGAAGGTTGAAAATTCTGTTCCACAGCCTATACCTTTGACAAACATCCTCAGTGAAGTTTCTAAGACAAGTCCTGGAGGTTCACATTCACACATAACTGGAATGATGCAGCAGTCAGCAAGGCAGAACCAAAAACAAGCAGAGATACTGATGAGCAGGAAGAAAGTCCAATTGGATATCAAAGCAATACAAGAACCTGGGTGGTATGGGATGCACTATGAGGATACACAGCTCAATTTGAAACCAGCCTCTGCTACTGAGAGATTGGACAAGCCAGACTCCAAGCAAAGATGTAGGACCAGTCCACAGATGAAGAAGAAGCTACCATCATTCCTAAGATCAACAGGTGATCTAGTGTCAGGGTCACTAGAAGAATTTGGAGAGACATTTTACTGCGGACCAAGTAAAAAGAGGGAGGATAAAGCAGTGGACTCAATATTTTTGACAGACGTACAGGTTGGGAATGAAGATGAGCGGAACTATTCCAGAAAACAATCATTTGGTTGGCAACCTTTGTCATCCGGTGCATTAGCTGAGCACAGTAGAGTCACAGAGCTTCCGGTACAAGGGCTTGGTCAACTAGCACATGGAAACTACAGAATGTGGAGACCCATTGGTAGTTATGTGCTGTAGGCATGAAGCTTAACAATTACATTGTATTCAATCCAAATCATGTATTGAGCAGTGTCAAAATGAAATCTTTTGTAAAAAAAAGTGGTGGCCTTGAGAAAAGCCGGTTGAAAATACAGATGCTCAGCTGCTTATTTGCTGCTGGTATACTTGGTCACTGCCTTGGTTCCCTCGCTGACCGCATGCTTGGACAGTTCCCCGGGGAGGTGCAGCCTCACAGCAGTCTGGATTTCACGGCTGGTAATGGTGTGCTTTCTGTTGTAGTGAGCAAGGCGAGAGGACTCGATGGCGATACGCTCAAAGATGTCGTTAACGAAGGAGTTCATGATGCTCATGGCCTTACTGGAGATGCCGGTGTCGGGGTGAACCTGCTTCAGGACTTTGTAGATGTAAATGGAGTAGCTCTCTTTGCGAGACTTTCTCCTCTTCTTAGCATCTCCACCGGTAGGCTTGGACTTGGTCGCCGCCTTCTTTTCTCCTTTCTTTGAGGCTACTTTGCCAGGCATGGTTGCTGCAAATCTTTTAGTTTTTCTGCAAAGTCGGTAAATCGCAATAGAACCACTTCAGTTGCGCGCCTTTTTATTGAAATATGCCCGAAGGATCACTTAGAGTGTAACCAATCAGATACATTACACCGTATATACTGTACTTGTATTATCTATGTTTAGTTGAACACGGACCTGATCGGAAACTAGCTGCGAACAGCTAGTATAGGCGCATTCTAATCTCGAAATCTGATTGGCTATAGCAAAGGTGATCCACCCTGACGATCCCCAAGCTCACTAGCTCAAAACGTAAAAGGCAGGTCCTTGCTCGGTTTGGTCATCCGAACTTCGCAGTGACTTTCGCATCCTTAACAAGCTCTTATCTTCTTACACTATCATGTCTGGACGTGGAAAGGGAGGTAAGGCCCGCGCTAAGGCCAAGACTCGCTCTAGCCGTGCTGGGCTCCAGTTCCCAGTTGGCCGTGTTCACCGTCTCCTCCGCACTGGAAACTATGCCGAGAGAATCGGTGCCGGCGCTCCAGTCTACCTTGCAGCTGTGATGGAGTACCTCGCTGCCGAGATTCTCGAGCTGGCTGGCAACGCTGCCCGTGACAACAAGAAGCAGAGGATCAACCCTCGTCATCTTCAGCTGGCCATCAGGAACGACGAGGAGCTGAACAAGCTTCTGTCAGGTGTTACCATCGCCCAGGGAGGTGTGCTGCCCAACATCCAGGCCGTCCTCCTGCCCAAGAAGCACCATTCCAGCAGCAAGAGTGAACACTAAGCTGCTACTGTTTTTCAACCGGCTTTTCTCAAAGCCACCACTTTTACAAAAGATTTCCCTGGCCATCTAACTGCAACATATGGGTGGGGCTCAAGCCTTATATAAGACTATAATATGATGCAGCGTAGAATGTGTTGGGTCTGCTATGGAGGTAGAGCTGTAGGCCTGTCGAGCTTTTATATAGCTAGCTGTTGTGAGTGTGCAAAGCAATCCTTCGCGCTCGATAGCTATCTGGCGGCCATACGGTTCCTCTGAGGAGGCGGCTGTAGAAAATGTGCGCCAAAAATAGTGTCATCCAATTATGCGAAGTAAATTTAAAATTAAGTCGCTACAGCGCGCCTAAGAGCCTTGTGACAGTATAGCGATCGGCTGAAACACGGACTGCGATGAGTGTAACTGTTCCAGAGGGTCTCAGTGAACTCTTGGAAGAGTTTGCCGTCTCAGTTTTGAGGGAGAAGCCGACTGATTTGGTAGAGTTTGCAGCACGTTACTTCAACGACCTGTACATGTCACGAAAGCAGGAGGGAGGAAAGCAGAGTGCAGCTGTAGTCTCGGAACTTGCCGGCGCCGCAGAAGTAGAGATGGATGCCGAAGGTGACCTACTTACTCTAGGATATATTAAACTTAATTATGGTGTTGTGTGGTTCCTCTGTATGCAATTTTCTTCTGTCAAAGAATATCCGCTATCACCAACTCACCCGGTGAACTAACCATTAACCCAAGCCTTCCCACCGTCTAGGTTTTGATCGCTTTCCGTATGCAAAACCGTTGATACTGGAAGCAATCAAAAACTGAATGGTGGTGAGCCCCTGGGAACAAGGCTAAACAGACATAAACCACAGTGTAGAAAGTAAAATTTCATTTCAAAAAGTTTAATTTAACTTTGTTGTGACTTTCTCCTTTAGACTCTGATGAAGAGATCGAACCTCCCCAGTCTTACAAGAATAGCATGACCCAACGGAGAAAGTCTGTTTTTGCTGAATCATATGAACCAGGGGAGGAAGGAACGGCAGTCAATAAGGTCTTTAATCATTCTAGCTCTGGACTTAAAGCAGATTGCCACCTTAGAGCTAGTTTTGTATCTGATACTTGGGAATGAACAGTTGTGTGGGAAGGGGCTCATAGTGCAGACATTGAGTGACTTACCAAATTAACTAGCTGCCAGTGCCAGTAGTAGTTTGATGTGAGTTGCTTACAGGTTAACTTCTCCATTTATTAACCCAGTTGATAGGGTTAACACATTATCCTATTAGGTGAACCCCCATGACAGATTGTGGCCTTGTATGTTAGCATGTGTTATCGTAATACCATTCCTGCCTCAGCAATTGTTCCCCTCGCTGAAATGTATGCACAGAAGTTTAACGGCACTGATAACATACACTTTTCGTCATGACAACTCTGATTAGTTGTTCGGTTGCGTTGTCATGAGATCTGTTGCTATGGTTTCCTCAGGTTGTTTATCCAAAGTCAGATGAACAGCGCCAGAGATTGGTGAACGCCGTGGAAAAAATGTTCCTGTTTCGGACTTTGGACCAGGTGATACCACTAGCTGAATTCCATCGCTTGTGTGTGTGGGAGAAGAGGCTATTTGTAACATACCCAGTACCCCTAAATATCCTGGGAATTCAGCAATTTCTGTAAAATTTACTCTAAAGCCAGTTGGCAAGCCCGCTAATGTCTTTGGCTTCATGAAAACAAGCACTGAGCTCCTCCCTTGCAAGTTATTCATAATCTAGTCGGGCCTTCATGGTGTATGTGGCAAAGGACAAGTCTTTTACACGTGTTCTGATGTCTTATTGTGTGTATGTTACCATAGGAACAGACCACTGAAGTGCTGGATGCCATGTTTGAAAGGAAGGTGTGGTGTGTTGCATGCTTAACAGCAATATAATTATCTTGTGCCTCTTGTTTTCATCAATTTAGTATGCACGATTAATTACCTTGTAATTGATATGCACGTGTGTATGCATGCATACTCCACAACACACAAATGCATGCTCACACGCACACACACACAGGTACAACCTGGTGAACATGTAATAGACCAGGGAGATGACGGTGACAATTTCTACGTCATTGACAAGTACGCCATGCACACTGTTGTTCTTCACTCGTGATCATGTGTACTCAAAGACTTTAGGTAGCAACATTACTGGATATCATCTAAGACCCGTACTTTAGTTACTGGGTATCATCTATCGTCTTTGTTGCATTTTGGTTTGGTGGTATGAGTGCGTGGTTCATTTTACTCTGTTCTCAGGGGGACATTTGACGTGTATGTATCCATGGCTGGAGGAGAGCCTAATCTGGTATGTGTAGACAAATAGACAACAATCCTCAAAACAGCAGTTTATTGCCCAAATTGAGGGTAATTTGTAGCCAGTATACAAATTTCTGGGATTCTTTTGGAGACAGTAGAACCCTTTAGTCGTCAGACCTTGTTCTCTGAACTTTTGGGAAGCCTTTAGAAATGGCTTAGATACTAGATGTGCAGCATGCCACAAACAACCAACACCTTCAAGCTGTAAAATTGCATGGAATGCCCCTCTATTTTTGTAATTGCCGAACCTACTTGACTCCACGTCTGCAGTGTTTTGGTTGATATAGGGCTAGCCTTGTCCCCAGGCTCTTAGGCGGTGGGTAAGCTTTGAGGGCCCAGTTGCCTTTGTGCAGCATTCATTATTTCAGTATGATGAGGCCATCTTGTAATGCAAAACTAGGAATGAGGCTATTTACATGCTCATTAGTTTTCTTCCAAGGCCTCCACCGCACATTTTGTTGCTTGAAGTATAAAATGATATCACAAGCGTCAAAAGCTCCATGTACGTACTCCTTGAATCTTCTTCTTGTTGTGTCGATCCTTGGACCCACTCCCAGTGTACTTACCATGTCTCATTAAAGCTGTTTTGTCCCCTACAAGTGGGAGGACTTCTCAAGTATGAGTGGATTCCGTGGGCCAATTGAGGTGTTACCACCTAATCACTCCTCAGGTATTCAACTACAACAACCAGGGAAGCTTTGGGGAGCTGGCACTCATGTACAACACACCAAGGTGAGTGGGCAGTAGACAAGAACGACATCACAAGGATAAAAGAACGTGAACCAAGGACTTATCAAGTTGCTGAAGGTCGATGTACCCTTGTAGGTACTTCTGATGGTTGGTTAACTAACCACTCTACTCTCTATTAGTTTCCGAGACAACGCAATCGCCCCCACCTTATGGATAAGACCAGGCACCTGACTGTTTTGTTTTCGTTGGATGAGATATGTAGCAGTTCCTATCTCCCAACCACCCTACAACTGATAAGGTCTGGTACAGACAGGCCTTGCACTGTGGGTGACTCGGTGTAACATTTAGGCTTGCCTTTAACTGGGGATTGTTTCTCTATGAAAACAGAGGCAGCCTGAAAGAGTTCATACTGCAAGAGGAGGGGGGAATTTTACATCCCTGTAGCTATTTTGATAACCTAATGAATCACTCCCTCTCGTTGCAGAGCTGCCACTGTTGTTGCAACGTCACAAGCTGTGTTATGGGCACTGGTGAGTTTGTTTGTGGAAATTTGCTCGTTTGTTTTCAACACAGTGATCATGACGATATCTGTTGTGGTATGTCTGTCCTACAGGATCGAAAGACATTTAAGAGAATTATCTGTGGCTCTGCTAGTCGCAAGGTTCGAAACGATAGGATTTTTGGTATCATTGTTAGAAACACTGTACCTGCTGCCCGATGTATACCTCTCTTTCTGGGCCAAATCATTTATTGGAGGCCAGACGTCTTGTTAACATTGTTCCCAGGCCTTGACAGCATTGGTCACTCGCAGTACAAAATTGCTGCGCAGATTTCATGCTGCAAGTGAACGATAAATGCCTGGGAACGAGGCTAACCTCTTATAGAATGTGACAAATTTGTCATTTGTTTCTTCAGAGGCAAATGTACCAGTCCTTCCTGGAGTCGGTACCCATGTTGAAAACACTGGAGGTAGGTGCCACGTTCCACGTGTTTTTGTGTGTGTACCATTCAGTTCAGACAGGAAGGTCCACCAACCTAAATATCCCGAGCTCATTGTTGTTAATTTCCGCTACTTTCGCTATGAGCTGTATTCCAGGGTCATCAGCCTTGTCCCCAGACCAAATTTTTGTGTGCACCCTGCAACCTCGTCAAAAATAGCATATTGGCATGTTAGAAGCGGGAAATTTTCCCCTCTTCTCACATGTTGGGGATTTTGTAACACGCAATTTTAGCTGGAACACCACATGTTTTTATTAAAATTACATTAATTTTTACTGTCTAGATAGTAATTATTATGCATTCACTGTCGAATTACTCGTGTTTTTTCCAGCCCTATGAGCTGTTGAACCTGGCTGATGCACTTGAGAGACGGTACTATCAGGACGGACAGTGCATCATCAAACAGGTATCATTCAACGATTGGTTCCGTAAACTATTTCTCAGTAAACATGGTTGTAATTCTATAAAGCAGTATAGCCACAAGTGGTATGTGTTCAACGTTATCTAGGGCACTCATGCGGCTGGTAGTTTTAAGCTAATAACCAACCCTTCCAGTGGCTCCGAAATTGGGAGTGCATGAAGATTTTTTTTCCTTCATCCACAATACATAAATACTAACCCTGTTTGTCTGTCTGCCGGTCTGTCTGTCGGTCTATCTCTGTCTGTTTTAGTGTCTCCCATTCAATTTTACTGCTCCTAGCCTTGTCCCAGGCCTCCACGGTGTTGATCACTTGCAGTACGACAGAATTTGTACTGCAAGCGACAAACACTGCAGAGGCCTGGGACATAGCCAAGTATACCCACATCTCTAGTTAGGTATGCAACTAATTATCTTCAATCCCTCCACTAGGGAGACGCAGCAGATGCATTCTACATTGTTGAGGACGGAAGCGTGCGAATCACAAAGGAGGACCCGGTACTACGTCTGACTGTTAACCTTTCATGAACCCTCTTGGGTTTCAACCACACACATACCATCTGGGGACATTTTGTGAACATGAAAGTAGTTTGCAATCCTCAGTATATAGTTGATTGTTGCTTCTCGAGTGTGTACAATGGAATTTCTCTATTATGGATACCCTTGGGACCAAAATAATTGTCCTGATTTCAGTGGGAGAGTAATGTAAAGTTGGGACTCTGTCAAGTGTCCTGATTAAGCAGGTGTCCTTATTTCAGGGGTGTCCTTTAAGAGGGGTTCCACTGTACATACAGCCTCCTGTTTCACACACACACACACACACACACACACACACACACACACAGAACAACCCTGGTAGCAGTGTGGAACTGAGCATGTGTACAAGAGGACAATACTTTGGAGGTAAAGTGGAACTAGCGACCCCACTAAAGCATTCACTTATCCACCATGTTTCCACTCTTAATACACAGAGCTGGCACTAATAGCCAACAAGCCAAGAGCAGCCTCAGCACACGCTGTAGGGGATGTCACTTGTGCCAGTGAGTCTAGTAACGTGTCATCTCCATGGGGGAGTTGAACATGTGGTAGAATCTTGAGCTACACCTTCACCCTCCCCCTCATCCACACTCTCCCTCCCTCTATCTCTCCCTTGTCTATCTCTTTCTCCTCCCTCTTTCTCTTTCTTTCTCTCTCTTCTTCCCTCTTCCTCCTCTCCCTCTTCCTCTTCCTCCTCCCCTTCTCCCTCCTCTCCCTCCTCTCCCTCCTTCTTCCTCCGCCCCCTCTCTTTTCCTCCTTGCCCTTTTCAGTACTCAAGGTAGGAGCATTTGAGCGTCTCCTTGGGCCCTGCATGGACATCATGAAGCGAAACTTCCAGCACTACGAAGAGCAACTCATGCAGCTGTTTGGCACCACTCTGGATATCACTGATACACATTAACCAATACCACTTAGCAACAACAGTCAGAATATATTATTATCGGTTGTTATACAAATGTAGCAATTTACTACATGTGCAAGTCATGTATTATAGACACTATACTGACAACATACATGAACGCTCTTCAGTTACATCATTTCTACATGGTTTACAACAGGACGCACTATCACTACTGTACACAATTATTAATGTGTTACATGTGTATATGTATAGTACCTCTGTACTCATATATAGTGGTAACCAGTAACCCCTAAATTCCTCAACATAGTCTTGTGCCCAGATGGACAAAACAGAAAACCTGTCTGGTATATAACTATTCCATGTCAAATCTGTATGTTTATGTGAAATTCGTTTTAGTTTGTTTTTTTTTTGGTCAGGACACAAAACTACATATGGTAGGAAGTCACTTCACTTATCCAAACCCCCCCAATAATGATATTCATAGATATTTTGCTGTGCATTAAATGGAAAGTGTTCTGTTCTGTATACAAATAGTATTGTTTCACTTATCTGAACATTTCAGTTATCTGAACACCCCTTGGTCCCAGCATGTTCGGGATAAGTGACTTCCTACTGTAATACCATTCATAGTGGTTGCATAGCTTCCAGACTCTCCCAGTAAGGAGCTGAGGATACCCTGAGACTACGTATAAGTTGCTTGACTTTGCAATGCATGAACCACTGCATAGGCTGTATGTTACTTGTACCTAGCCTCGTTCCCAGGCTCTCCCCTAACCCTCCTTAGCAGGGAGAGCCTGAGAACGAGGCTAACTTGTGCCTGCATGCTGAGGAATCCAGTCTATATACTGCTGCTTTACGAACATCATTAAGCCCCTTTGTACCAATACATTTATGTTTTAGGCAATGTATTCCATTAGCATATTAGAATGTGTTAATGGTGTTACCTAGGTAACAGGATAACGTTATGTATAAATACACATGGTGGCCACCCATGGTGGACCAGGCAAAGATGTATGACTACTAAACTATACGGCACAAATTGGAAGTTGTAATAATTATCATGTGATGTGTACAAAAGTATTTGCTATACCTGTTTGGTGTGAAACAGACGTTACATAATATGTAACTGTACACTATATTACATAATCAACTTTTTATTACACAAATCATAGCAAAGAATATTATGCGGCTGTGTTAATAGCTGGTACCAGCATTTAATGTTACTTCGGCTGCGTCTGTGAGGGTCTGAATCACGAGGGTGGCCCTCACATCCCCAACTTTCACCTTGTTCTCGAGGGTTGTAAGGCCCCTCTCTGCTGCTGTTCTGCCCACTGTGTTGTAGTCCACCCTCCACGTCAACTGAGAAAGGAGGAAGGAAAGGACCAAGGGAAGGAGAAGGAGGAGGGAGAGGAGAGGATTAAATTCCAGCTCTCTCAAATTATTTCTCCCTCTCTATGCTTGTTGTCAATGGCAACATGTTCTAAACATGATGACGCCTATTGGGAGCTATCACCATGGTAACAGGTTTCTTATTACTGAGACATTTGAAGGCTCTAAGAGTTCATTACTCAGTACAGGGACAATGGCTACCAAGTGTGTTACGTTGCGTTAGATACTACAAAGTCGATGCGAAAAAGATCTAACATTATACTAAGTCTTGCAATTGGAGTCATGGGTCTCACAAGCCAATAAAGTGTAGAGGGCAGCAGTCCAGTCCATGATTACAAAAGACTACATAAACCATACACTTTAACACATTCTTATGCACAAGTTGTTTCTTTCAGAGGGAGAGAGAGGCATGCAGTTACCTTGGCAACAGGGCCTTGGTTGACCTCTGTACGGTTCACAATTTCAAGGTTGACATTTTGCAAGACGTTCACTGACACTTCCATCAAATCAATTGCCACCAGACTTGTTATATCACTTGAAGGAGGCACTGGAATAGTATCACCACCGTACTCTAGCTGCAGTATTTCAACACGCTGGGGAATGAAAAATTTACTGCTATAAGTTTTCAGCTGCTTCTGATTGGTTCTTTAGTTTACACTGTCATGTATACTGTGTATCATGTAAACTAGAACTACAAGAGGATGCACAGACCCATTCCCAGCTGCCTTTGCCTCCTCAAGTACTGGAAGTGGGGAAGGCCTAGGAGCACTAGCCTCCAGCTCCTCCCCATGTGCAAATGTGCAAACATAAGTGGAAGTGGCAAAGGCCTAGGAACGATACATGTATATGTGCATGCCTGGGAGATTGTGTATACAGCACTAGCCTCCAGCTCCTCCCCATGTGCAAATGTGCAAACATAAAAAACTGAAAACCAAAGAGCCTATGAGGCTATGTTTAGGGTGCGTTTGGACTAGTGTGCATGCAGTGGAAAAGATCAAGAGTGTTGCTACTAATCACCTTACCTTCTGTGGATTTTGCAGAAATTGTAGAAAGCACTGATACCCTCGGGCTGTATTTGCACAGGAGGGAAGAAAAGATGCCTGTCACAGTACATTAGTTATGGGTGTGCCCTTTGATCATTAACTTACGTGTATCACAGTTAGTACCAGACCAGCATAAGTTACATATGCAGACTCCAGTTACAGGGTCACAGCGGTTGCCCACACCACATGGGCAGAAGTTAGCACACTCAGGGCCCCACCTTTTTCCCTGACATACTGAATGTGTGTGGGGGGAAAAAGAGGAGATTGCAAGGATACACTGCCTGCAGTTGCTATGCAACAACTATCAATGAACCACACGGTCCACACCTCCCTGTAATAAGGCAGGAAGTGCTGCACAGTCACCATCTCACACAATACGTACATGTATACCAGGCCTTATCACTGAGCATGCATGCAACATTAAAACAAATTTAGAGCCTCGTTTCCTACGTATATAGGCTCTTCCCTTGTGCAAATCAAAATTGCAAGCAGTGAAAAGCTACACAAGGTCCTGGAAATGAGGCCATGGAATTATGAGTGCAAGCATGAGCAAAAAAAAAAAAATCATCTGACTTGGCAGGGGACAAGATTTCCTCTTACGAACCTTCACAGGTCATCATGTCATTGCGCAGCCGCATGCCAACTGGGCACATGCAGACGGGCCCTGTGGACGTGTCTGAGCAGTTATGACTGCACCCAGCACTGGAACAGTCCGCAGACCCTAAAATAAGACAGGTGGAGAAATTATGTCATTCAACTGACTGCAGGACCATGCAAACAGTGCAACAGCATAAATTAAATTGAGTAAATGTTTATTTTCTTTACATGTTTACATGACTTGTGCTAGTGTTATGCAAATAGCTAAAAACACTTCCCATTGCAAAACAACATTAAATTTTTGTCTAATATTTAGTTGCCCGAGGGCACGGGTTTATTTTTATCGTAAACAACAGTGCAGATTTATAAAAATTTTAGCTGCAGTATTTCTGGAGGAAACTCACCGCTCCCAATGCCGCTGCCGCTACTATAAGCAAAGCTGACGTTACCCGAGTCAGGAACGAAGGTCATGTTGCTATCATTCTGGGCGCTTGCTCCCCACACGCAAAGCAGCCCCACCATAAAGCACAAACCTAGCCTTTCCATGTTCACAATGCGCGCGCGGTAGGGTAACGCCCCTCTTTCTCGAAATATTTGTATGGCTTTGGTAGTTACGCCCCCTTCTAGTTCAGCTTCAAAACTTTGCAGGCACGACTTGACAGAAATCTACGAGAACCCACTGCATTGCAAAGAAAATGTATTCTGCAGAGTGAATGCGCGCGTGTTTATTCCCTTGTTACCGTGGATAAGGTCGGTAAACACTCCCCCCTCCCACTGAGGCCCCTGTAATTTGTATCTCGTTATTGCGTTCCACGTGCGTGTGAAGAAGAGGCCAAATTTTGAAAGATGGCTGTAAGTTCTGCTTGATTTTCACTCCTGTGACGTACTGTTTGAATGATCTCCCTTCCCCTCAGGCCGTGCCTCTGAACCCTAAGCCATTTCTGAATGGCCTGACCGGGAAGCCAGTGATTGTGAAGCTCAAGTGGGGCATGGAGTACAAAGGCTACCTCGTATCCACTGACAGCTATATGAATGTACAGGTGGGTTTAGCTCTTTTCTGTCTGGTGGTGCTTGCAGCTGTGTGAATTATTTTGACACCTTTTTATATTGTGTTATGGCACCAGTTGAAGCGTTTGTGACTGGGATCAAAGATTTTTGATCGGTGAAAAGTGTGCTCAAATTGCAGCCATGTGTTCTTGATCCATTGGTTTTATAGTTTGGAGGTCACCTTGATCCCTTGATCGGCCCTCAAAAAGGGCCTTGATTGCTTGATTAATTTTGATCCCAGTCACAAACGCTTCAACACAGGACATGTGACGATCCCTTCTTTGTAATTTACCACTAAACAGTGTGTACATAATAAATCAGTATACTATGTTTTGCTATAGCAATCCCTAAGATTAAAAAGTTTTACCAGAGTTTTTCAGGATGTGTTGTTCATTACTGACAACTTGTTCTCCAGCTGGCTAACACAGAGGAATACATTGATGGACAATTAGCTGGAAACTTGGGGGAAGTTCTAATCAGGTATGCCTAATTAATGGTTGCTAATCCTGGCATGCTTGTTTATTATTTTCTTCCACTTTTGTAGGTGTAACAACATCTTGTATGTTAGGGGAATTGAAGAGGAGGAGGAAGATGGAGAAATGAAGGAGTAGACGTAGATCCAGACTGCATGGTATTTCATTCTCTTGCACACATCTTGTTTCGACTCCCTCTCGTGATAATGCCTCTTCTGATGTGATAATCAGCAACCATCATACACTCTTTGTAATTCTAATTGTACCAGTGCCACAATGTTAATTAGCCCTCTCTCCTTTGCCAAAAAATCCTGGTTTACTGCAAGTATTTTCTCTAAATTCTGAAGCACATAAAATTGAAGTAGTATTTAATTAAGTGTCTTCAACTACACACTGATTGCAGAACATGTGTGTACGAATTTTCTTATAAAAAAGCTGTATATAGCAGAGTCAAATATCACAAGACATTCCACTTTCCTGTTCTCCTATATGAGTTTAGCATTCTCCGAGCTTTCTTCTTCACGTCAGGGTGAGGGTCATTGTACATCCCTTCCACAGCCTCAACTATCCTCTCCTCCAAGTGTGAAGGGGAACCATCACCCAATGCATGAAGTGCCTGGTCCCTCACAATCCCCTCTTCATCTTTGAGCAGGTCAAAGATCCTCTCCCATAGCTTTGGAATGTCTGCCCGTACGTGGCATGGGCAAAGATCCTTCAGTGCTGCTTTGCGTTTCCGGGGATCTGGGTCATAGGTCCTCTGTAGGTATTCTGAGATGGTCTCATCACACATCTTGTCTGTCTAGGCTGAGAGCTCTGTCTGGACCCTGCTTTGGTGTGATGTTCACTTAGGACAGCTGGGCATGAGACTACAGCTGCCTGCAGTTGTCTACATTGTTTGGTAGATGGCTGTGCTTTGAAATGTCCTGTTTGTATCCTAAATACCTAGCCAAGTTCTAAGGATAGTAGCAGGTTGTAATCAGTTGTGCAATTATTGTGACGTAATGGTGAGATCATTACGGTAAGCCGTTCTAATTAGAGCGCACCATTAGAAGAAATCTGGAGGGAGAGATTGTCCGGGTGTGCAGCCAGATCACCCTAAAGAGATGTCTGAGGCTCCTGATGAGAGTGCAGTCAAGGTATACACGTAGCTGCAGTATGCATCGGTCATAATTTAAGTGCTGAACGGTGAAGACTGCATGCAAGAAGGGTGGTGACTAGCCGCCAACTCACAAGCTAGGAGCAAGAAAGCACTGAATAATCATGGTAGTAGACAGTTACAGACAAGATTAGTATGACAAGCAAGTGAAGGATTGATAACACAAGACTATAGCTAGAGTTCAAATAGGGGGCTAGGCTGAGAGCTTTGCCTTTGAAGTTCAAGTTTGGAATTAGCTGAACCTTGGACAGCAACTTAGATCTAACTGTTTTGGTTCTGCAGGGTCAGGGAGAGGAGGGGGAGGAAGAAGTGGATGAACAGGAGTTGAAACGAAGAAAGGAAGAACAGGTGTGTACCAAAGTATAAATCACAATAAACAACTGTATACTTCAGTCTTGGAAGTAGGCATTGTCTCAAATCTTGCAACATTTATAGGAACAGGCTGAGGAAATTGGCCGGGAGGCATTGGCCAAAACCCATGCAAAACTAGAGTTTCAACGGCAAAACCTCCAGGTTACAGGTGACGCTGCGTAACTGTCCCACTACAGTGTACACTAACTTGATCTCCTGACCTTTGTGCAGATCGGCCAGGTGAAGACACTCTGAGAAGGCTCGATGGTTCTGTGAAGAAGAATTCTGCTTTTGTTAAGAAATTGGTAAGCTCTGGTGCATTGTACACACATTGTTACTGTGAACATACGCAGTCTTGAAATCCATTCCTTGATCTTCTCTCCAGCGCACACTGACTGAGCAGCAGCGAGCTTCTCTGACTTCTGATTTCAAATGTCTCAACCTTTCAAAGTATATCCAAGAAGCTGTGAGTTGGTAGATGTCCTCACTGTGCAGAGGTGGGGGAGGAGGGGGAAGAGTGGGAGGGGGGGGGGGGGGGGTGAAGAGGAGAGAAAGGGAGAAGGATTTGTGCATCTTGTAACTCTCTTGCATGCAGGCAACTGGGATTGCAGAAGCGAAACTGAAGGTACAGTGGAAGTAATCTACTGTAACACACACACACACACACACACACACACACATACTACACACACACACACATACTACACACACACACACACACACATACATACTACACACACACATACTACACACACACACATACACACACACACATACTACACACACACATACACACACACACATACACACACACACACACACACACACACACACATACTACACACACACACACATACTACACACACACACACACACACATACATACTACACACACACACACATACACACACACACACACATACTACACACACACATACTACACACACACACACACACATACTACACACACACACACATACTACACACACACACATACACACATACATACTACACACACACACACATACACACATACATACTACACACACACACACATACTACACACACACACACACATACACACATACATACTACACACACACACATACACACACACACACACACATACTACACACACACACACACACACACATACTACACACACACACATACTACACACACACACATACACACATACATACTACACACACACACACATACTACACACACACACATACACACATACATACTACACACACACACACATACACACACATACTACACACACACACATACTACACACACATACACACATACATACTACACACACACACACATACACACACACATACTACACACACACACACACACACATACTACACACACACACACATACTACACACACACATACACACACACATACTACACACACACACACACACACATACTACACACACATACTACACACACATACTACACACACACACACACATACACACATACATACTACACACACACACACATACACACACACACACACATACTACACACACACACACACACACACATACTACACACACACACATACTACACACACACGCATACACACATACATACTACACACACACACAACTACACACACACACATACACACATACATACTACACACACACACATACACACACACACATACTACACACACACACATACACACACACATACTACACACACACACACACACACACACACACATACACACACACACACACATACTACACACACACACACACACACATACATACTACACACACACACACATACTACACACACACATACTACACACACACACACACACATACTACACACACACACACATACTACACACACACACACACACACATACTACACACACACACATACTACACACACACACATACACACATACATACTACACACACACACACATACTACACACACACACATACACACATACATACTACACACACACACACATACTACACACACACACATACACACATACATACTACACACACACACACACACACACACATACTACACACACACACACATACTACACACACACACATACACACACACATACTACACACACACACACACACACATACTACACACACACATACTACACACACACATACTACACACACACACACACATACACACATACATACTACACACACACACACATACACACACACACACACATACTACACACACACACACACACACACATACTACACACACACACATACTACACACACACGCATACACACATACATACTACACACACACACAACTACACACACACACATACACACATACATACTACACACACACACACATACACACACACACATACTACACACACACACATACACACACACATACTACACACACACACACACACACACACACACACATACACACACACACACACATACTACACACACACACACACACACACACACACACACATACTACACACACGAGTATGTGACGCACAAGTAACAAGAGAATATTTTGTTTGCTGCTAACACGTACCAATAGTTGGACCATTGGCACATCTTCTGTGACACTAGTATGTGAGGACATATGGTTGGCCACCACAGTGTCACTAGGTGCATGGTGATGAAGTGTACTTGTAAAATTCAGTATTGACAAGTTGGCAAGCACAAAGTATAGTTGATATAGTAGAGTCGAGTAGAGTCAACACGTAGAGCCACGGTAGATCCGTCTAGAGTCTACACGTGCATACTTGTTACCTTACAAGGTCATGTGATCTTGTAGTCATGGCTACAAGGTCATGTGATCTTGTAGTCGTGGCTAGGTTTCAGTTGTCCAATGACGGTTGTCAAACCTCACTTGTGTAGGTCGGGGACGTGGGTTGTGCGGTCCACCTGTGTGCCCTGTTGCACCAGCGCTACGCTGACTTCTCTCACTACCTCCTGGAGCAGCTGCAGAAACTGTACACGGGTAGCATCGGGAAGGAAGAGGATAAGGTGGGAGGGGGAGGAGGGAGTTGTGTGGAGGGAGGGTCGTAGGGGTGGATGGAAGAAGGGTGAACTGTTTACGCTGTTCAACTTTGACTTTGAATTTTCAGTCTGCAGTCACTGCAAAGTACAGACTTGGTCTTCGTCTGCTTGGAGAGGTGAGGTTTACAGCTGCTTCAGTTGTCTGCTAACCTTGTCAGCTGTTTAGAGTGTTTTCTCCCTCCCTTCCCCCCCCTCCCTCTCCCCCACATCCCTTGGACAGCTTGTCTTGGCAGGCATCATTGACACCAGAATTGGTACCTCCCTCCTCATGGACATGTTGACAGCTGTGACCAAAGTGGACCACGCGGGGGGACATCCCTACCTCCCTGTGATCGTGGGCTTTGCTCGCCACTGTGCAGAGGACGTGGTAGGCATTGTACCAAGAAAACAGCGGCTTCTGTTTAACAAATATGGCATTCAGCCCCCTGTCTCAGAGGTAAGTCCATGAGTGGGCAGAAAGTCAGAAATGCAAGCGAGTGATAAGTTTGGTTTAGAAAGTTGCGAAAGCTAGGAGGATGTTTCTGTCTTGCACATGCACTTCATCCTTCTCCCTCCTCCCCCCTCTTCTTCCTCCCCTCTCTTCCTCTTCTGCCTCCTCATCTTCCTCCCTCCTCCTCCTTCCCCTTTCTCCTCCTCCCTCTTCCTCCCTCCCCTTTCTCTTCCTCCCTCCCCTTTCTCCTCCTCCCTCCCCTTTCTCCTCCTCCCTCCTCCTCCCTCCTCCTCCCTCTTCCCTCCTCTTCCAGCTTCTCCCAGCCTCCCAGCAAGAAGAGTTCCGTGGCATTCTCCAACAATACTTTGTCTCTGTGCGGAAGCATCTGTTGCATGAACACAAAGAGCTGCATAAGAGGGAGCGAAAGAACCGACAGATCTTACAGTCCAAGGGAGAGTTATCTGAGGAGAGGAAGGCCGAGAACGAGGCTGCACAGAAGGCTTACGACAAATTACTCACTAACTCGTCAACACTGGCTGTAAGGCTAGTTGTTGTACACCTAGACAGCCTCGTTCCCAGGCCATACTGGGACCATTCTTGGAATGAGACCATGATTCTATTTTGCTCCATTTCTTGCTCCCTTCCTCCCTTCTTTCTTCTTCCTCCTTACCTTTCTTACTTCTTCCTCTCTTCCATGTACGCCATTCCTTAGGACATTCTTGACATGGACATGCCTGATCTGCCTGAGGATCAGACTCCCCAGGAAGACTCTGAGATTTCCATTGAACTACAGTTCCCTGTGGGCATAGCTGAGGTAATGGTCACGTAACACCATCCATCTATCCATTTCTTTTCCCTTCCTCTCTCTTCCTCTCTTACTCACCATTCTTCTCCCTTCTCTCTCCTCTTCTATTTTGAACTCTCACTTTCACTCCCTTCCTTCCCTTCCTCCCTTCCTCCCTTCCTCCCTTCCCTCACCCTCCACCACTCTCTCCTTCTCCTTCCTCCCTTCCCTCCCCTCCTCTCTCACCAGGCATCAGAGGCTGACCCACACTCACTTTGGGAAGATGAAGACACAAGGTCATTCTACGAGAGGATAACTGACATCTTGCCATTTGTGCCAGCTGTAAGTTCTCTTACTGTCCTTCCCAGACATTGCTGGAGAGAGACACATCATGTTTTGGTTTCTTCAGATCTTGTATGAGGGGAAAAAGAAGTCAACGTCTGGCTCTGAGTCTTCGGACACGACTGTCCCTGATGGTGGAGATGTCAGTGCTGCTGAAGGTGGACCGTCAGTCGTCTCTGAGGGTGGGGACTCAACAGCCATTACAGAGGAGACTGAGGAAGGTACATGCTGTGTAACCATGGCGACACGCACACATGCACACATGTGTGCATACATTGTACACACACCTTTTCTCCTCCCACCTTCTCCTACATGCATACATATTAATCCCTTTTCTCCTCTTCCTCTCTCCCCTACACACACCACACACTAACAGACGAGGAGAAAGTGCTGGAAGAGGTCATTCGTGACACAGAGCAGTTAACACTTGAAGAAGAGGAAGAAGTGGAGCCCATTGAGGAGAAAGGGGAGGAGGAGAAGGCGGGAGGGGGGCAGGGGGCAGAGCCTGGGTCTCCAGCTGCTTTACTGGATGAATTTATCACCAGGTCAGGAGTGTATTGTTGTTATGGTAACCAGAATAATTATTGTTGCTATGGAAATGTTACCATGGAAACTGTCACTATGGAAAACATTGCCGTGGAAATCATTATGGTACTTGTATATGTTACTATGGCAACTAACAGGTAGCTCTGTGCTGACTCACCTTACCCAGGCTCCCTCGACTGATGAACAGAAAGTTTGTGGATGAGTTTGCAGTTGAGTTCTGTATGAGTATGAACACCAAGGCTAACCGCAAGAAGCTGGCACGAGCACTCTTTAGTGTGGACAAGAACAGGTATGTGTGTGTATGTGTGTGTGTGGGGGGGGGGGGGGGGGGGGAGGAAGGAAGAAAGAGAGGAAAACAGTGGAGTGGGTTGGAGAGAAGACAGAAAAGGCAGAAGAGGAGGGAGTGTAAGACATGTTAAATGACTAATACATTTTGTGTGCTTCATATTGCATGGTCTCTATTCCCATTCCCATTCCAGGATGGATCTGGTTCCATTCTATGCTCGGCTTGTGGCTACGCTGCACCCATGCTTGGATGACATCGTTCCTGCACTGGTGGACATGCTTATGAGGGACTTCCGGTTTCAGGTGCGCAAGAAGGACCAGGTTCACATCCACTCCAAGCTGAAGAACGTGCGGTTCATTGGTAAGCGTGTGTGTGTGTGTGTGTGCATGTGCGTGTGTGTGTGGGTGTGTGTGTGTGCGTGTAGCCTTGTTCCCAGGCCTTCCTCGCCTCTATTGCAAGTAATCAAAAATTGGAACCAAGGAAGGCCTGGGAACATGCAATTCTCCAACCAACGGCTTTGTGTTTCCGGAAACAAGTTTGTGCAGCAAAAATATTCCCAGAAGCAGTGTGGGGGAGGTAGAATGAGGCTGTATGTGTGTGTGTCTGCTTCCTCTCCATCCAGCTGAACTCACCAAATTTGGTCTGTGCCCAAAGCCAGAAACTATGAGATGTATAACAGTAAGTCTTTCTCACTGTAAATGAGACGATCTGACCTTTTGACCTTTAACCCTTGTCCCTGGTTGTTGAACTTTGACCCCAGATACTCCTGCATGATTTTACCCACCACAACCTGGAGATGGCGTGTCTGTTCATAGAGCATTGTGGGCGGTACCTCATCAGGTCACCCAAATCCCACCTGAGGGCAAAGGCCCTATTGGTAATGCAGCCCCACCTTCCTCCCTCCTCCCACCTTCTCCCTTCTCGATTTTCTTCTTTACTCTCCTCCTTCCACATACAACTTCTCCTTTCTCCTCCACCCTCTTCCTCTCCTTTCTTCTCTCTGCATTTTCCTTCCTTCTCCTCCTTCTCTTCCTTTCTCCCTCCTCCCTTCTCCTCCTCTTTCCTACTCCCTCCTCCCTTCTCCTCCTTCTCTTCCTTTCTCCCTCCTCCCTTCTCCTCCTCTTTCCTACTCCCTCCCTTCTTCACCTCCTCTTCTCTCCCACTCCCTCTGCACACCTCCCCTCACCTTCCCTCTCCAGGAAATCATGGTACGTAAGAAGAAGGTCCAGCACTTGGACGGGCGTCAGCGCAGCCTGGTAGAAAACGCTCTCTACTATGCAAACCCTCCAGAGACCCCCCGCATCGTGCAGGTCACACGTCCCCCCATGATGGAGTACATAAGGAAACTGCTGTACAAAGACCTCAACAAACTCAATACAGAGAAGGTAGCTGCTCAAAGTTACATCTTTCATAAACTGTTGTGGTCAGTGGTCTGGGAACGAGACCAAGTTACAGCTAGCCTCACTCCCAGACCCTCAGTATGGTACACGTACTATAGTCACCCGATCCTCCTTCTCCTTTCTTGCTGAGGGTCTCAATTACTGGGAATGAGACCAAGTTATAGCTAGTCTCATTCCTGGACTACTGTGGTCAGTGGTCTTGAATTCTGAGCGGAAACGACTTATATGACTGTAGAAAGCTATCAGTTGGTGTGTATTAATTGGAATTCCATCATTTTCTGTACATGCATGCAGATACTGCGTCAGTTTCGCAAGCTTCCTTGGAATGATCCCGAGGTTTGTGATCAATACAAGACATTAATTAATTAATTAATTAAAGCCAATTTGCTTGCAGCAATTGAACTCTTATTTTCATCTTGTATGATCAGGTGTTTCAGTATGCAGTCAACTGTCTGGTTCAGGTCTGGAACATCAAGTTCAACAATGTACACTGTGTGGCAAACCTCCTAGCTGGCCTAAAACCATACCAGGTCAGTCACATGACAGTCACATGATAGTCACATGACAGTCACGTGACAGTCATGTGATAATCACAATAGTCACATGACAGTCACATGATAGTCGCATGACAATGGTACTGGCACTGACTGGATGACACACATGCACACTCATGCACACACACATAGGAGGATGCAGTCATTCGTGTTGTGGACGGAGTGATGGAAGACATTCGACTTGGTCTAGAGCTGAATGTCCCCAAGATGAACCAGAGGCGTGTCAGCGGAGTCAAGTTTCTTGGAGAACTCTACAACTACCAGCTGGTGGAGTCCAACGTGGTCTTTCGAACACTCTACATGTTTTTATCCTTTGGATGCAACCCTGATGGTGTGTGTGTGTGTGTGTGTGTGTATATACTGGTTCCCATTCTATGCTTTCTCCTCCCCAGGAACTCCATCACCTCTTGATCCCTATGATTCGTACTTCCGTGTGCGTCTGATTTGCATCATGCTGGACACGTGTGGGCAGTATTTTGATCGAGGGAGCAGCAAGAAAAGGCTGGACACCTTTCTAGTGTTCTTTCAGGTACCTCAACACCTGATGAGAGAATTGTTGGATATCCAAGGCTAGGATTACTGTAACTTAGCAACCAGCCTGAGGCCTCAGTAACCAGCCTTAGCAACCAGCCTTAGCAACCAGCCTTAGCGACTAAGCCCAAGACTTCAGCAACTAGCCAAAGGCCTATACATGTAGCAACCAGCTTTAGCAACCAGCCAGAGGCCTTAGCAACCAGCCAGAGGCCTTAGCAACCAGCCAGAGACCTTAGCAACCAGCTTTCTTAATTGTGAATGAATCGAAGGTTGTACAAGAGGTAATGCACACACGCACACATGCACACACGCACACACGCACACACGCACACACACACACACACACACACACACACACACACGCACACGCACATACGCATACACGCACGCACACACACACACACACACACACACACACACACACACACACGCACACGCACACCCACACACCTCTCTTTCCCCCATCTCTTCCTCCAGTGTTACCTGTTCAGCAAGCGTCAACCTCTTCCCCTGGAAGTGGACCATCTGGTGACGGATACAGTTGAGGCACTCCGCCCTGACCTTCAGCTCTTCTCCACCGCACAGGATGCATATGAGGCAGCCATGGAGCTGGAAAAGAAGTTTAGGGATAAGATGGGTGAGTAGGAAGAGGTGTAGGGTGAAGGGGGAGAGGTGTGCATGTGTGTGTGGGGAGAAGGGGAGGCGAGTGGAAGAGGTGTGTGTGTGTGTGTGGTATGGTGAGGGGGGAGGTATGATGAAATGAAGGATGTGTGAAAGGATGACCCGAGTCATTCAGAGCAGCTGTTAGTATGATGTTGTCTGTGATGTGCGTGCAGGTGGATGGGAGCAGTTGTCTGTACAGGAGGGGGGAGAGGATTCAGACGAAGAGGAGGAGGAGAGGGAGGGCATGAAGGACGAGGGAGAGGAGGGAGAGGAGGGGGAGGTAAGGTGCACTGTTTAACTTTCTGCATGTATCCATGCTATGATTTCTTATACTACAAGTCATGTGATGTTGCAACATAGTCATGTGATAGTTATGTGATGTCAAGTGATGTTGTAATAAGTCATGTGATGTGTTTCTATGACCATGCCCAGGAGGAGAATGGTGATGAAGAACCGTTGGAGGGATTGAGCCAGCCTGAACACACTTTTGAAGAGGTACATCGACACCTCCTGGTAGCCTCGTACCGCGGGAGGTTGCACCTGGTAGCCTCGTACCGCGGGAGGTTGCACCTGGTAGCCTCGTACCGTGGGAGGTTGCACTGGTAGCCTTGTACCGTGGGAGGTTGCACCTCCTGGAAGTTAGCATACATATGTTCTAAACAATCTGCATTTCTTAATCTGGAAGATGGTTGCAGTAGGTCTAGCAGGCTGACAAAATTAATCCTCTGTTTCATCTGCTCACTAGGAGCCAGTCCTCAAAACAGCTTCCAAGTTTGTCTCCTCGAAAGAAGATGATGACTTTGTCAGTTCTTTGGACAAGATGATGGCAGATGATATCCAGGTATGCGAGCAGACAGAGCCATTTCAAAGCACTGTATATAGCATGACTGTCATGTGATTGTCATGTGATTGTTGTGTGATGTCATGTGATTGTCAAGTGATGTGTGACTGTCAAGTGATGTCATGTGATGTGTGATTGTCAAGTAGTGCTATATTTATATAGTGTACATGCTGTTGGACGTCATGTGATATGGTATATAATCATGTGATATTCAGGTGCTGGTAGTTCACTTATTTCCTCATTTTCAGTTGAGGCGTTCTGAGAGTGTTAAGGTGCCGGTCATGGATACAGCTGTGCCAATGCACCTGAAGGGAGGAGGAGTCAAGACCACTCATGGTAGAACACTCCTCCACACACACACACACACACATACACGCACACACACACACACACACACACACACACACACGCACACAAGACCATTCATGTTACAAAGCTATGTGCCATTCTGTTGCAGCCGAACCTTTGATTCATGAAGATGGTGAACTGAAAATGAAATTTAAACTGATGACCAAAAAAGGCAACAAACAACAGGTAGGCTACAGCATGTGTGCAGGTCACATGATGCTCACATGATGCTCACATGATGCTCGCATAATGCTCGCATGATGCTCGCATGATGGTCACATGATACTTGCATGATACTCACATGATACATGACACTAGACATGAGACGTGAGACAAGACAGAGGATAAACCATCTTTTTAATTGTGATGTTTCGATTGTCATCATTTTTGTGCCTGCTGAGATAGCGTCGCATTATATAAAGGTGAAAGTCCTTGTTACTGAAGTACAACGCCAGAACAACGACCTTGAATAGTACTCATATGATTATTGTGTGTCAGTCTTGTGATGTGTACACTTGCACGTTTCAGCTGAAAGAACTGAACGTTCCTCTGGACTCGGACATTGCTACCACTCTCAGAGGAACACAGGAGGTAGGAAGACTCGTCTCCCAGACTCCCTAGCCACCACTGTGTGTGTGTGTTGAAAGTGTTGTGCAGTTATGCGTAGTTGAGTCCACTGCGTACACTCCTGTAAAATGATTTGTTCTCCTCTTGTAGACGCTGAAGGAGGAACATCGGGAAATGAAGAACTTGGTCTTGAAATTTGAGCGCCAACAAGAGGAGGAAGAATATCAAGGTTAGCAGCTGCATTCCCCTAGAAGGAGGACCGACCCATGCCCAGCTAGCTTGCTGTGAGAGAATACTGGCGATCTTCCAACAAGGTCCTAGCAATTTTGGCTTCCAGTACCCTACCACCTCATTCCGAGGCCATCCCTACCTCATGCCCAGACCACATTCTTAAGGAGGTGCTGAGCCTGGGAATGTGACTATTTGTAGTTTGTAAACTGGTCCACATCAATTTCGGACTAGATAGCTTTGAACTTTTGACCTTTGGTTCTTCTCGTAGCTCAAGTGGCGGCTGAGCATCAGCAGCAGCAGCAGCATGGGAGGAGAGTGGAGAACCAAGGAACGCAATCCGGAAGGAGACAGGAAGGACAGGGACCGCAGCACGGAAGGAGAGTAGAAAGTCAGGGGTCACAACAGGGAAGGAGGGGGGAGGGGCAAGGGGGACATCACTCTCAACAGAGGAGGCCTCCACAGCAGACAGGAGATGGTGAGCCTCCCCACTTTCGAGAGAGACATCAACAGAGAGGAGGAGGAGGAGGAGCCAGGAGACAGCATCAGCACAGGCAGAGACACAGTGACTCACACGATAGGTGAGTAGTCGCGTTCACAGGCTCCCACCACAAAATGAGAATTCCTCATGATGAGTGAGCATTTTAATGAATATCTCGTGTTATGTTGTGGTTTATAAAAGCTGGTTTAACTTTAGCTTAGCAAACACATCCTAAATCCAGTGTTTCATTTGCTTGTGAGCATGTAAGTACACAAAACCACTAGCCTTGTTCATAGGCCATTTTGTGGCGGGAAGGGGGGGTGGAGGTGGAACAAGGTTAATAAGTGAGTGCACAAAACTTCCTCCCTAATTTCCCTCCTCACTTGAAACACCACTGAATGCTTGGTTTTAGTGAGCAAGACGCCTAGCCTTGTTGCCAGGCTTCCTCCATTTCTCCCCTCTTCAAAACAATCTTGTAGCTACTTGGGCACACCTCTGTGTATGCCCACGTGCAATTAAGTTGCATCTTTCATGTTATCATATGTTTTGAAGTGGTGAGAACCGGGAGTGAGAGCTACAAAATACCATCTTCCCCCCTTTACCTCTGTTCTTTCTCTCTATTTACAGACACCATTGATCCAAATGCTAGCTGCGAGGAGGTGGGGATATACACATGGCTACAGAGGCTGGTCTTTCCAACTTTCTGAAGCGATTCACGCAAACTTTGGAAGATTGGACACTACACACTGAACTCATCATGCACTCATTTAGGTCATACATGTAGGTGATGTTGTACAGTCATGTATATTAACACGTCAAAGAGGTCAGAAAGCAGTTGAGTGGTTTGAGGGAAGAACGTTCATAAGGTCAGGTTAAATCCTGCCCCCCACATGCAAGGAGGGTAGATTTAACTTGTTTTGCAAGTTCTAACTCCCCAATATCTCCCAGTAGCTCAATGACAGTGTTCCAAGTTGCATCGATCCCATTTCCCTTCAACCAGTGCTTTATGGTTGCCTCGCAACGGTCTAATGGACCATCTAACTTGTGCTCTGCTTCGATGAGGTCTAGAGTTCGGCCTTCAGGGTCAAAGTTGAGGAGGATGCCCAGCTGCTTCCACTGAGGTGCCACACACTTGATGATCTCAATCTTCTCTCCTCTTGCCGTCTTCATTTTCATCAACTGGGCTAGTGTTGGCTTTGTAGCTGTGAGGGAGGAGGGTTCACAAAATCCAAGATGACATCTTGACAATAAGTCATAGTCATGTAACCTTGTTCCTAAGCCTCTTCACCTATATTTATAGCCTCGTTCCCAGGCTCCCCCACTCTGGAACGCGAACATTGAAGTTGTGCAGCCCCCAGTATACATATTCATGAGTCAGTACAGCTTTTTATTCGGTACACTTTTTGGGATTGATCTGTGTGAATAATAATGGTCAGGCACCCCTCCCCCGACTGGCCCCCATTTCTACCTGACATCACCACATGTGATGAAATCTCTCAGGCCTTCCCTCTCCATATTTGCATACTGGAAGTGATCATATACAGGAGACATAGAAGGCTTGGGATGGATTGAGGCTAAAAGGCTTACCAAGTACATCAGCTGTGGTGGAGGCAAAGGTTGACGAGAGCTGGTGGCTAGCCCCATCTATCCACCTTGTTGTATCCACCTGCAGTGATTTCAGCAGTTGATACTCCATCTCTTGAATGTGTCTCCTACTTTCTTCCCTTGCAATAGCTGCTTCTAACCTTCTTCTTGCTCTCTTCACTGCACCACTCACTTTGTCCCAAGATGGCTGGTCATTCTTCAACCAATAGCTGAACATTTCTCTCTTGCAGTCATTGATTAGACCCCGACACTCTCTGTCTATTCTGTCAAGGACATGCTTTTCAAGTCCCAACTCAAGTCCCACATCTTTCCAGGCATTAGTCCTCACAACAGCAGATGCATTGAGGATGTTCACCAGCTCCAAGGGCTCATCCCACGGGATACCATCACCGTCATCTCCTTCCCCAGCAGCATCAACATGACTCGCCATTTCGAAGCTGCAGTACGTAGTTTATCTAATAGTGTACTTAGTTCAGTCCCAGTGTAAACTGCCTATGTCTATTACACCTATTATTTTTGTAATAGGTATCTGGGACAGCCATGCAATGAGGTTGCTCAGATGGCTGTCTACTGAGCAAAAGTTGAAATAGCCATTTGATTGGTCAATGTACACAATAGTACACTGATATTGTTTACTTGTAAATTATAGCATAGTTTATAGCTACACTGATGTTGTTTCCTGTAATATTATGGTGCAGTTTACAGTATACAAACATAGCTTGTACTATACACAAATATAGTTTACTATTAGTATGTAATAACACAATTTACTGTGGAATTTGGGATTAATAACACTTGTAATGCCCTAAATAGCACTCTGCTTCACCTCATGCTATTTAGGGCATTACTTGTGCTATTAATCCCAAATACCACAGTAAACAGTGCTATTACCTATACTAATCATCTTGAAATTATGTAGCAGTTTATTATTCATAACATAGTTGTCATTTTTGGATGGGCACTATTCAGAAAGCCCACTGTGAACTCATGATTGTCTAGTTTTCTACTATATTGTGTTGTCTTGTATTTCATGCACTTAACTCGGAATGGCAACGTTTGAGGTACAGCATGTCTGCGTTGCACCAGGAGCTTATGAGCGGCGAAGCACTTCACGCACTTAATTCTGGTACAACACTGCCATCTCTTAGAATGGCAATGTTTGAGACACAGCATGGCTGCATTCTCGGAGCTCTGGTTGAAATAACAAGAGTTGAATGAAACAGCAAGTAATGTGGAATCATGCAACAGTGATATTACAATCATTAAACAGACAAGGAACTTCTTAGAATCATAATATAGTGTATTTGCTGTGGTAAAATTGCTATGTTACAATGCTGGTAGGAGTTTATGCCAGTCCAAAGCCCTCGGGACATTCCCGAATTGCAGTTAGCAGCATTGAACGAAGTTTGTCGTACGTCTCGTACGCTGGAAGGTCCAACTGGTTGAAACTGGGAGAAGTAGGGAGGAGAAGAAAAGAAAAAGGGAGGGGAGGGGAGGGGAGGGGAGGGGAGGGAGGGGAGGGGAGGGGAGGGAGGGGAGGGGAGGGGAGGGGAGGGAGGGGAGGGGAGGGGAGGGGAGGGAGGGGAGGGGAGGGGAGGGGAGGGAGGGGAGGGGAGGGGAGGGGAGGGAGGGGAGGGGAGGGAAGGGAGGGGAGGGGAGGGGAGGGAGGGGAGGGGAGGGGAGGGGGGAGGGGAGGGGAGGGGGGAGGGGAGGGGAGGGGGGAGGGGAGGGAGGGGAGGGGGGAGGGGAGGGGAGGGGGGAGGGGAGGGGAGGGGGGAGGGGAGGGGAGGGGGAGGGGAGGGGAGGGGGGAGGGGAGGGGAGGGGAGGGGGGAGGGGAGGGGAGGGGAGGGGGGAGGGGAGGGGGAGGGGAGGGGAGGGGGGAGGGGAGGGGAGGGGAGGGGAGGGGAGGGGGGAGGGGAGGGGAGGGAGGGAGGGGAGGGAAGGGGAGGGGAGGCGAGGCAGAGGAAAAGAAGTAGGGAAAAAAGGAAGAGGAAGAAGGGTAAGAGGAGGAGGAAGAAAGGTAAGAAGGGGGAGGGGGGAGAAGCAACAAACATCAACCAGAAGTCTGAACAAGCAAGACCCGTGCTTCAAACCTCCGTCATGTAACCTCACTGCAAATTGCAGGCCATGTCATAACCTTACCAAGTATGGGCACAGGGGAGTCGATCAGTAGAACGATCATCTCGGTGGATCTGGAATTTCTGGATACCATTCATTCCCTCGAGGGCAGCAAAGCCCTGCAGTGGTACCTTTGATGTCCCGGTCACAAACTGGAGGAACCTTGCCCTGTCTGCCTGATCGAATGAACGCAGGGCTCGCCAGAACCATTGAATCTACACAGAAAGAACAGAGTTTGAAGTTTAGTCCATACACCCATGAACCAAAACAACCACTAAACAAATCCACATCAAGGTGAGTCTCATTCCCAGACCACTGACTGGTCTGGGCATGAGACTATATCAAGGTTGGTGGTAAGAAGAGTGAATTGGATTACAATGTCCCCCCATCCCCACTGCCCACATGCGCCCCAGAAGTAGACACTTGTACAGCAGGGTCATAAACTGCCTCAAGTAAGGCTACAGTTCCGAGACTAAAGTTTCATAGTATACAAAGTGGAAATTCGTGAGATAATTCCCAGGCCTTGTTCCCAGGCCCTGCCCAGCTTTCTGCCATCTTTTGTTTGTGCGTGGGGAGAGCCTGGGAACGAGGCTAGACTCAAGTGGTATCTGAGACCCTCAACAAGTGGTTCGTGTGATGGTAAAAGATTTCTAATTGGTGCACACCAGCACACAGACCTGTAGTGAGTGTTCCATATATTTGTGGTACTCAGAATTGCTCTTGAGATCATCAATATCGATTGTCGGTAGCCCAGAAATGAGTAACTCCAGCTCCTGCTCGTTGAAGATCGAGATGAGCTCTTTTGGAATCACGTCGTAAAAGCCTTCCAGGAAGCTCTTAATCTGAGAGCGGATGGAACCGGTCATCTTCAGCTGGCAGGCAAATTGTACGTATTCACGTTTGTTGGCCTCTGTGACTGGTGTCTCTCTACCGTTGGGTTTTAGGTCTCTCGTCTCCGTTCTACCAAATTCCTGGATCTGTTTTGTGTGTGTTGTGTGTGTGTATATATGTGCATGTAAAGAACACGCATTGTTCAGCATGTGATTGTCATGTGATTATCATGTGAGTCACTTAACACTGAATGTACACACTGAATGTTGAACTTTGACCTTGCCACTCTATACGCACTTACATCGACACTGAATGTGAGCTCTGAGCCAATCTCATTGAGATCATGCTCCAGTAGATACACCATGCCTTGGTAGAAGGCGTAGTCCTCAGCTTCCATGTCTGTGTAGTGAACCGCCTTTCCTAGGATGTGCTTGTAGAAAGACCTCGTAAAGTAGCAGTCCAGAAGTTTGTTGTCGTAGACAGCCTTTGCTATCACCCGCCCGATAAACTTGAAATAGTTCAGATGGTTTGGGTTCACGTTTGAGCTGGGATTTGGCATATAGGTGACCCTGTCCCCAGGAGTAGTTCTGAACAGGGCATAGTTTGGGTTGAACATCTCCCGGGCAATTATGAGGTACCATTCTCTCAGGAGGCCGCCTGCGTCTTGTCCTTCCTCTCCCTCAAACTGGATGTACAGGTTACCCTTTAGATCTTCCGGAGGGCGGCGGTAAAGCTCTCGAAACGAGTCCTCAAATATGTGGTCTCTTCTCAAGTGAAGAATGATGTCATCACGACGTAATCCGTCATCCATTTGTTCAAGTTCCTGTCGGAAGTATCGCCGCTTGATGTCAAAGTCAAGCACACGGGTATGGTTTACGAGAACTGCAAATGGACCCTCGGCAAGAGGGATGGTACTCTGGCGAAGGATCTGGTTGAGAACTGTGCGATGGTTCTCTGTTTAGAGAGGAGGGAGGGAAAAAAAGTAACTTATTCTCCATGGTTCTAGTCTTATTCCCAAACCCACTTCCAGACAACAGTTTTGGGAATAGAACTACTAAAATGACTATACCAATTGTCCTTTCCTTTTGCGATGTAGTGCATACATGCATATCCTAATTTGATAATGTAGAGGCTCAGTGCTACAGTGTACATCTCATTTTGCAAGTTGACAGTCCCGTGTAGAAATCAGACCATTTCGATCACATCACCGCATTCAAAGTGCCATACCGCTGAACTTCCGTTAAGGAGGGGGCTCATACATGCTTCGTAGGTGCACAAGCACGTATGAGCCCCGCCCTTAACAGAAGTTCAGCAGTATGGCGCTTCAAACGCGGCAATGTGATCAAAATACGCAACAAAATAATCTTCGATTTCTACATGGGACTGTCACAAGTGGATTATTGCGCTTATTCATAGCAACTTGTCAAGTTTCTAGTTGCTGCTGCAAATAAGCTCAATAATTCACTTGCATATCCTAATTTGTGCTTGCATTTTCCTAGTACTACATATGGTAGCATTAGACTTTCTGTACAATCCTTTCCTAAAATGAATCATGTCTAAAAAAATCAAAGTCACTCACCTGCAAACTTGAGGAACCTGGCCGTATCTGGGGGTAGGTGAGCATATGGGTCCTGTTCTGAGTCTGGTCCTGGGGTGCTTGGCATGGAACTGAAATCAAGGTGTGAGGCGGGAGAAGCAGGATTACTACTCTCTGTATCACTGATAGTGTGGAATGAAGACAGTCGGCCAAATCTGCTCCGAGAACTGCGAGACTTCTTTGACAGTGGTTTACTGTCTTCACTCCTACCAGCGTGCACCAGGAAGAAAGCCTCCACAGTGGGCTGCAGCACAAGGACAGCATGTGGGTCGTGCGTTTCAGCCAGAGCGTTAAGACACTCACTGAGAGTGGTCCACAGCTCTTCTAGCTCCAGCTGCATACTGAGAGATTGCAGCATGAAATGAGCTTGGGTGTCTGCAGTGGAGTCTGGCGGCTTAGTTTCGTCCTGTGTAGAACCGGTTGGTGGTACTTGCACTGTGGAGCTGAAACCAGATTGTGCCTGTGCAGTGGAACCGGAACTGGACTGCTCTTGTGCAGTGGAACTGGAATCTGATGGAACTTGCACTGTGGAGCTGGAACCTGACTGTGCCTGTGCAGTGGAACCAGAACCGGACTGCTCTTGTGCAGTGGAACTGGAACTGGAACTGGACTGCTCTTGCACAGTGGAACCAGAACCAGACTGAGACTGAGAGTTCCCATCTTGTTCCATTGGTCTCTCTGGCTGTGTGGCAGCAGACTGAGGTGGAGGCGGTGGTTGCAATCCTCCTTCCCCTGAGGTAGAGGCTCCCATTTCACTCCCACTAGCAAGAGAAACTACAGAGAGCAAGATAAAATTGAGGTGTAAACTTTACACAGATACCAAGTACTAACACATGTCTCACATGGCTACACCTCATTCAGCAAGACGGAGGTGTCTGGCAACTTCTGTTTGAGCAGCGTGTTGTGCCGCATTGACCATCGTATTGCACAAGTGGCTGTAACAGAAGTTACCAGACATCTTCTTATAGAACGGGGTATGGCCATGCAAGGCTAATGGCCATCCAACACACAGCACACATGCGTACTTTGGCTGGTAGCTTTTGTCTGCGAGAGAAAAGCAGCCTGTGCTGAGTCCCTCAACTGGCACACCACCCTCAGCATCCTCAAGAAGAAAGACTGCTGAGATCCTTTGCACGTCAGGGGCACCATTGAAGGGATGTGAAGGTCGTGGGAGTGGTCTACGTGCTGTGTCCGTCTCACAGATGGCAGCACAATCCCTTGGAGTACGTTAGAGGCACTAGGTGTGGGGTCAGAGGACACAGCCGCACTGGTTTGTGGGTAGTCGTCAGAAGAAGGGATGCTCAACTGCCGATGAAGAGTCAGGCTCGGCATGTTCACTGTCAAATCCTCTAGAAGGATGGAGATTTGGGAGCACAACATCTGTCCAATGGTTCTCACGCCGTCCAACAGCATCACAAGGATGGTCTCTCGAGTGATCACGCTGCAGCGAGAGAGATTCATGAGAAGGTTTGTGGCATCATCTAGGCCGTCCTCGCTACACCGACCAGACGTTAGAACACTGATGACCACCTTCAGCAGGAGTCCGGAGACGACAGACTGAGAATCCACTGGCTCCGAAACAAAAACATCCTCGGTTTCAGGTGTTTCTGAGACCAGTTTCTTATCAGCCAGCTTAGACGATTCCCCTTCCCCATTTTCTGGTTTGTCTTGTTTTTCCTGCTTTCTCCTCACTAGTCCGCTCTTGGGAATTGCAGTGGAAGCGATACTCAGCACCCTCAGGAGCTTGTCGGTGAGCGAGATGCTACCCTTTACGACATCCTGTTGAAACAAAAGCATCAATTGACCAATGATTGAAGACGAAAACATCTCGCTGTCTGTTCTACTCTTGTTCGGCACCGAGTACTGGAATGTTTTCAATGATCCTTTCCCCTTGCGACTTGCAGCCCCATCAAGTCTCAGCAAAACGTACCAAAAATTACTGATCACTTCTGGGGGTTCTTCCCTCACTTCCACTGTGCCAGAAAGACCTTTGTCCTTCCCACCGTCCTTTGGCACTAACTGGGAGGGGATAAAACTCGAGGGGAACTGACGAGCTAGGAAGACTAACAGATCAAGAATGTTATTGCAGACTGTAATACCGGCAAGGGGGTGGATGTGTACCTTTGCATTAGTGCCTATTTTTCCAGAGTGCTCAAATTGGAATATCCTAGCATGGGAGCCGAGGGCAGCGCTGACACTGATGTTGAGCCAGTGAGGAGTGGTGAAATGGGGAACAACGGGGGTACTAGTGGTGAGACTGCTTTCACCGTAGTTTGCTTGTTTGCCTGGGGTGAGGGGAGGTGGCATCGGGCAGGTAGAGCTGAGGAGTGGTGGAGGGGTGGCAGAAGAGCTTGTCTCTCTGATTACAGCCAGGAGGCTGGAAAGGATCCAAGCTCTTGTTGGCAAATGCTGTGAGAGGTTCTTCACGATTCTGTGTAGCCTGTTATTGTGCAGCTTATTCTGGTCCAGGAATAGAAGTACCAGGAGACAAGTCAGCGCTTCTTGGTCCAGCATTTGTTTGCTGTTTTGCTCACCCACCTTCACCTGAGACAAGGGGCCCATCCCTGGGTGATAGTGATGATGGTGGTGTATCCCTAATCTAGCACCCAAATGGCCCTCCAATATGTGATGTGGGTTTATGTTCATAATGCCATAGCGGTATCCAGCTGAGTCCATGCTGTGGCTCCACATGGGTGGAGGGATTCCAGCCACACCTTCTCCTCTCATCTGTGCGTCCTCAAACATTTGTTCCAGAAACGCATGTCTCTGTTCCAGCAGCTGTCGTCTCCGGGTATCTCGGTCTTGTCGCAGCTGTCTCGCCTCCGTTGCTATGTCCTCTGGAAGGTGACCAATCACAGAGTCGTCAACATCAGCCAGAATGTTTCGGCGCAGTTCCACTGGTAGATTGCGAAAGAAGGTGGCATTGTCAAGAGGATCAGTGGGGTTGCTTGTCTGTGTGGTTTGTCTTGCCCTCTCCAGCCTTTCTTGCTGCAGTAACTGGAAAGATGAGAGAAAGAAAACATACCTCACAACTCGCATGCCTTTACACCTGCAAATACCACAAATGGCATTGCTGAGGGTAACAAACTGTCCTATTGTCACAGGACAGATGTTTGAATGCTACAGATAGCAAACATCACAACCTGTACATTCACCATCAGTGATTTACAAGTCCTTTCATCTCTCTGTGAGTGCTACTGAAATACTTTATAGACAAAGCTACATTATGTAAATAATCATATACTTATTTAGTGTCAATACATTTACTCCCATAGAAAGGTGTGCAATTATTTTTGTAATTGCACAGGTAGGAAAGATTCCGATTGGACAAAAAATACAAAAAATACAAAACCATGCAAGGTGTAATCGCTCACTGATTGGTCAGTAGCAATTTGCTGTAAACTATATTAACATAATGTAAACTTGTAACTTGTAAGCGACAACAATTTGCTGTAAACTACATTAACATAATGTAAACTTGTAACTTGTAAGTGACAACAATTTGGTGTAAACTATACAGTTTACTGTAAACTTGTATACTATAAACCACCACATCACATACATACTCATACTTATTATAGCATACTGTAAACTAGGCGAAGTTTATGATTAACAAGTAACAGCATGTTTTCTCATGCAATTTGGGATTAATAGCACTCATGAATGGCATAATTGCACTCGGCTTCGCCTCGTGCAATTAACAGCCATTCACTCGTGCTATTAATCCCAAATTGCACTCGAAACCATGCTGTTAATTATACCAATCCTAGACAGACAGAAATACATTATGTAAACAATCCTACACAGTCAGAGCTACATTATGTAAACAATCCTAGACAGACAGAAATATATTATAGGTAAACACTTTTAGACACTGTTACAAGCTTTGTGCCCACCTCTTCCTGGATGCTGGTTGGAAGAGCTGCCAGAAACTCTGGACTGATGGAACTGGGAAGACCGCTCTCCCTCTGCACCCTGCGCAGCTGTTGCTCTCTCTCGTGTTGTGCTAACACTTCGTCGCGGATCGGGTCCGGCAAGGCAGCAAGGAATGTTGGGTCAATCACATCCTGGGTTAACACTGATGCCATCCCTCTCCCTCCTCCTTCTCCTCCCGCTGCCGCAGAACTTGATTGGCCAGTTTCAGCATCAGACTGCCCACTAGCGACCACAGTACCTTCTGTCTGCATTGGAGAAACCTCACCAGTTCTTTCATCCCTTACACTTGCTTCCATTGCAATAGGCTGCTCCTGGTCACTTGGATCTTGCTGGTCAGAGTCAGCTGGTTCAGCTAATGGTTCAGTTCTACTTGCACCGGAGGATGGTAGCTGGAGGGAGGAAATCAGAAGAGGAGCAAGGGTATCGGAGGGGCTGGGAGACTGGGTGTTTGTGGTTGCTGCCAGGGTAGCAACGGTGGTTGTGGTGGGGACTCTTTCGGATGTAGAACTTCCGTTGGAAGAAGAAGTTGGCACTAAGTGGGATACAGCTCTGACCAGCTCCTGTGCCAGAGAATCAGCAATGGACGCAGCTTGCACCAAGCCTGAGGCATTGCCAGAGGTGGTGCTACCATCTGAGGTTTGCTGTAAAGTTGTGTTGACTTGCGAGGCGATGTTAGCTGCAAGGACACTTACATCAACGTCCGCTCCTCTTGAGCTTTCAGTTGGTGGCACTGAATTGGTGATTGATGGCACTTGTGGCTCAGTTGTTGAAAGACCTGAGGTAGTGGAGGATGGTGGCGGAGGAACGGAGACTATACTGGTTGTTGAAAGACCTGAGGTAGCGGAGGATGGTGGCGGAGGAACAGAGACTATACTGGTTGTTGAAAGACCTGAGGTAGCGGAGGATGGTGGTGGAGGAACGGAGACCATACTAGTTCTTGCATCCTGAATCACAGACATGGGAATAGCAGTGGAATGGGAATGGGACGGCTCTACAGTATTACTACTACTAGGAATGGTGGAACTGGAACTGGAACTGGACTGAAACTGAGCAAATACAGGTAATCTTGGTGAGGTTGCAGAGGGTTGAGTGGTTTGTTGTACAGGAGAAGAGAGAGGAGAGGATTCAGGGAGAGGAGGGGCGGGTGCTCCTGCAACTGCTGACAGAAACGTATAGAGAGGGTCTTCAGGAGAGGTACTTGCTAGCGTAGCTACAGCAGATGCTTGTGAGCCGTCGAACGTGGCCATTATTGGATTGCTAGGTGTAGGTGAAGCAGAGAGGGTAGTGGTGGTGGTTGTTGTTGATGTGTGCGATGTTGTGAGTGTGGTAGGGGGTGAAGTGGGACTTGGTGAAGAGGTGGGTTGTGTGGATTGAGGAGGAGGAGGAGGAGAGTGAGAGGAGGGGGGAGGTAATGACACTTGGATGCGAGGTAGCTCAGAAGTCTCCATGCTAGAACTCTCTTCCTGTGCCACAGTTCCCACCTCTGGAACAGATTGTACGTCTGTGTCACGGTGATTGCTCTCCATAGGTTGCTGGTCTCTATCCCCCAACTCCCCCTCTCCTTCCTGCCCCCCCTCAGGAGCATTCTCGCCGCTGCCTCCACCACTCAAGAGCTCTCTTGTGTTCCTAACGGCTGCGACTGTCTGCGCCAGAGCATCAGCCACCTGCCTCAAACTAGACCTTAGCTGATCAACAGTTGACACTGAGTCACGAGGACTTGGATTGGATGGAGTAACTTGGTCTGAAGGATGGGGTGCAATGGGTGGGCCCCTGTTAATTTCTCCTTGACTACCTCCACCTTGAGTACTACTCTCTTCAGCTCTTAAGGTACTGCTGCTAGCCTGAGCATTGGCAGTGGAAACTGGTGCCGGTCTGGGTGGGTCCTTTGGGGCATTTTCCTGTTCATATGTCTGTGTGAGGGTCTGAACGATCCTGTCACTGAGGTTGGCGATGCAGAGGTGAGCTGCCTGCCCGTCTAGCGCATTGCTCTCCTCCTCCCAGCGAGCCTGTGCACTGGGAATGTCCGTAGATTCAGAGCCATCATCAGCGGTTTGTAACTGTGCATTTTGGGGACCTGAAAACGAATAAAACCAAAAGGATACTAACAACGCCATGGAAGAGATAAACATTAATGTCATCTTCATGGTTCTCAACACTTAGACACGGACGATCAAGAGAAGTGCTGCTTTCTACAAAGATACACAAGGCTGCAGATGCTGTCAGCTTACTGCTCGTTTCCAGGCATCTGTTTGTGCTTTTGTGCTGACAATACGAAGAGAAGTTCTACTACTGTAGAAGTTTTGCTTCTACTCTAAAAACCGGAGAGGCCTGGGAAAAGGCTGACGACACCTAGTGCAAAATTGGTAATGCAACACTAATTATCGAAAGTGACATACATGTACACTTACCTCTTGTCCGCTGTGCACCAGATGACCCCACTCCAAAGCTAAGCAATTCATTGGTCCCTGCGGCTGCGCTGATGTTACTCAGCAGCTGTTGCATGGCCGACGCCTCGTGCTGTCCATCAGAGAAATGAACGGTAGTGGAGCCGGTGGCTCTAGACTGTTGATGCTGGGGGTGGTCAGCATGACGCACTAGTAGCGGATGGTACGGAGGGAGGCCATGAATGGTGGTATTTGAGGAGTGGTCATAGTCAGAGAAATGTTGGGGTGGGCGCATGTGGTACGCACGGGAAAGGAGAGAGGGGAATCCAGCCGGGTGGATGTACGGGTCCAAGTCAGGATCACCTGGAGTGAGGGGCAGAAGGATAACTGAAATGCTGTTGCTGTAATGTAACATCAAATGACGGAACTTGGGACACAGAACCCAACTTACGCCATCCCCATGGCATGTCGACATGGAGGTAGTCTGTCCCATCATCTTCATCCTCATCATAATCATACTCAAGGTCAAGTTCCTCCTCCTCCTCCTCACCCTCCTCCTCACCCTCCTCCTCACCCTCCTCTTCTTCTTCCTCCTCGGGGTCATACAGCCTCTCCTCCCTACCACTGTGGTCCTCACCCTGACCCCCATCACCCTCCAGCACCATGGACTCTTCTCCTTCTCCCTCCTCCTCCTGGAGACAAATGACATACTGTATGTTCTCTCTGTGTCTCTCTCTCTCTGTCCTCATATCTCTCTTTCACACACACCTACACACACCCACACACGTATGTGCACCTACACACATATGTGCACCCACACACGTACATGAACACGAACACACACACACACACACACACACACACACACACACACACACACACACACACACACACACACACACACACACACACACACACACACACACACACACACACACACACACACACACACACACACACACACACACAACCTCTCCATTCTCAACAGAGGTCGCAACACTCTCTGCCTCCTCCCCCTCCTCCTCCTCCTCTTCGTCCTCCTCAGTTGCCTCCACCTCTGTATCCTCCTGCGTGCTCTCCATGTCCGAGAGATCGGAACCAATATCATCCTCACCTCCAACCAACACACCCTCCACATGACTTTCATCAAACTCATCTTCTTCAAACTAGGATAGAAATAATAGTGTGCTGTAATTGTAAGACCCTCCCCTCTTCTACAGATTCAGACCATTTCCCTCATGAGTTCAGACCATTTCCCTCATGAGTTCAGACCATTTCCCTCATGCATAGATCCCCCCCCCCCCCCCCCCCCCCCCCTCATGATGAAATGGTCTCACACTCCAAGTCAAACATCTTGGGCTAGTCTGCACTTAGCCTGATCATAAGACTAGTACAACTAAGTCATGTTTATAACACACCCACTCAAAAAACATTGCAACACTCAAGCAGAGATGCTAAATCTTCCTGCCGAAAGCAAAGTGCTACGTAACAATAAACAATCTCGTAATCTCATTGGCATGTGAACATTCTAGAAGTAAGCCTGAGAAATTTGAATTGGTACCCAAACTGTTTCTTGGCTAGAGGCACACATGAGACTAGTCATACCTCTTCTCCAGCTGAGTTACAGTTGTCTTCCTCCACCTCCACTTCATCCTCCTCCTCCGAGTCACTGACACTCTCTTCTGTCGACTCCTCACTGTCTGCGTGGTGGTCTGCAGGGGAGTGTATCATCACTTCTCCTAGGAGAGCCCCTGGGGGGACCCCGGCCCCACCTGGCTCACGTTCCAGAAGCTCATCGACCAGTTCCTGCAGAGAGCAACACCCTCAAAAATGAGTCCATCATGGAGTTGCTGGTTATTGCTTTTTTCGCTCAAAACTATCCTTCTTTAACTCTTTAACCACTGTAGGCTATTTGCTGGAGGTCTATTTTAGGCTATGGATACTTTCTTTGGTCAGTATTTCCACTTCTGCTTGGAGCTAGTGCTGGAAACTTGAGCCAAAGCTTCTTTGACACATTCTCTGTGGGTTCATGACCCTAGCCACAGCCCATCATGGAGTAGCTGGGTATTGCTCTTTTCATTTCTTGTTCAAAACTTAAGTTGGCAAAAGCGTCAATCAGGAAGGCACCGCAGATGCAGAACGAAAAAGGTGGGACTAACATTGGTGCTGCTAATGGTAAAATACCAGCTGCCAAATGCTTAGCGAGAATCTGGTTGCATAGGACATTTTAGCTCAAGTTAGCCAACAGGAAAGCATGGAGAAGGAAGAGGCACCAATGTAGGCAACAAATGTAATAGTTGTGTGTGCAATGTATTTGTGCAGAGGTTATGGTACCTGAAATTCCATCTGTCCTTCCGTTGCTCCTGCAAGAAGTTCATGTGTCTGTCGACCAAGCTCACGTGCAAGGTTGACAGCTTGGTCAATCAGGTTAGCATCCATTTCGCCTTCTGCAATCTCTCTCCGTTCCTCGTCCTCCTCTTCTTCCTCGAGAGGAATCAGGCTCTCATGTGTTGCCTCAAGTATGCTCTCGTCAACAGGAACATTCTGGCTGTTGGCTGTCGAAGGAGGATGACCATCATCTGTCCCCTCCAAAGTTCTCTGTTCTGAATCTACGTTTGCAGTGTGGGTAGTGGTGGAATTTCCTTCTGCAAGAGGGGGCGGGGCAGTCTCAGATTGGGAGACGGGAGTCTCGTTCTCTGGTCTGCTACCCTGGCTTGTGGTAGTTACAGGCCGTGAATTTGATGCCGGTTTGTTCTCAGAATCCATTTTGCGTTGCTGTGATGTGGCTACCTGATTCACAATCCTTGTCAACACTTCCAAAGGTTTCAGAATGCTGTTCACCGTTGCTGATAAAAAGGTGCTACTGAGATTCAGGGAGTGGATCGCTCGTGTTAAGTCCGAAATGAATCCTTTTCGGATCAGCAGCCTTGCAAAGGGACTGGGGTTCACAGGGCCTCGTGACGTCATGACATATTCGAGAATCTGACTCAAAAGGCCCATTAACGCTCGCACCCTGCTGTGTTTTAGCTGTGACTCCTGCATGGTCAGTGCTCTGGCAAACGCCATCTTGAATTCAGTCACAAGCACAGAGATGGCGTCGGGAGAGTAGTGAGCAGTTGCTAAGCACTGCAGAAAGGTCTTTGCCAGTTTTGTGAGAGCAGGAACACTGCTGGTCTGGTTGGAGGAGGCCGGAAGAAGGTGGTCAAACACAAACGCTAAGACAGGCATCTCCTGAAGAACAGAGAGAGAGAGAGAGAGAGAGGGGGGGGGGGTGTCTTAAAACTCTGCACATGATAAAATGAGTATCTATTGAGGTGAGCGATGGTACATATAGTTCTTTATGCATGCATTTTGTACACTACTGCACCTGACGAGGCCCAAATAAGCGAAAACCATAGCCTTACATTTGAGTAACTTTGAGAGATCTGGACAACGTCAGTGAAGAGTACTCTGAGGAGTCCATGAAAGCAATCTCCGCTAACAGATGGTCTAGCTCGACAAACTAGATGCCTGCTTAAGTACATGTACAGTAGGAAATCACTTATCCGAACTTCAGTCATCCGAATCTTCACTTATCCAAACCCCCCAAATAATGATATTCATAGATATTTTTGCTGTGCATTAAATGGAAAGTGTTCTGCTTTGTATACAAATAGTATTGTTTCACTTATCCGAACATTTCAGTTATCCAAACACCCCTTGGTCCCCACATGTTCGGATAAATGACTTCCTACTGTAACTACATTCACTTGCAAAGGAAGGCTCTCTGTTACCAACTTGAAATCAGAAACCTTTTGCCGATGTTGTGACTGAATGTTTTGGTCCCCCTAAGGCCAACTGAGAAGCCGCTGAAAGCAAACAGAACTACATGTACACACAAGCAGGCATCCAGGCCACTCATGTTCAACATAACTTTGTTCATGTACTCATGCCTAAATCAAACACTGATGCTAACCTTGGCAGGTTGGGCGTCAACTTTGATCTTTCTTGAGCTCTCTGCGATCAGCTTAGCACAGGAGGGGAAAGACTCGACCAATTCTGCAAGAAGGCGAAGTACTGCCACCTTTGAGAGGAGTGGTTTCTCAATCTGTTTATCCTTGTCGTTCTTTGTTGCACTGGATTCCTTGGCAGTGATAGTGGAAGACGAGGGGACAGGGCGCACCTCAGGAACTGGCTCAGCATCAACTGTCATGTCCTCAGAAACAACATCATCGTCAATATCAAAGTTCCCGGCAAGTTGGCGCCGATAGGAACTATGCCTGACCCTCCTCCCCTGTCCGGCTGGCACTCCTCGGAAAAGTGGCCTGTTAACATCTTCACCCTGTGTATCCTCCTCCATCTTCATCCCCTCTGCTACTCCCTTAGTTGAAGGATCTTCAAAAAACGACTCGGCACACAAGTGGTCAATAAGCAAGTTGATTAGGTTGGTCTGCATGTGGTTTAAGGGAACTACCTCAACTTTCGGTTGGCTTGCGCACTTTAGAACTGTTGGAGGCACTCTCTGAGATATAATATAGTTTTCAGGTTTTGGAGGCTGTGTGGTCATTCTTAGGACACTGCAAGCCGTCTCAGTTAAAAGTTCCGGGTTTCTGCAAGCACATGGTCCCAATTTCCTGAGAATGTAGTGGAGCTCTCTACTCACTAGGCCGTGCGGTCTACCTTCCTTGTTAGTACCAGAAGGATTGTTCACTACCGAACGAACCACACTTTCCATGGCTTGTTGCAGTAATGGCCCTTCTTCCAGGCAGTGTCTAAACAACAATGCGGCAAGAGAGGTAAACCCTCTGAAAGCCGACTTGTGGGTGAGAGAAAGAAGCGCCTGGGGGCCTCCCTCTTTGTTGAAGACGGAGGCGAGTTCTGGTTGCCTTGTTAGCCGGAGGCACAGTCTCAAGTTGGCATGGAGGGTGTCGGGATCAAGATTTGCAGACAGGAGGTTTGTACAGCATCTGATGGCAGTGTTGGCTTGTTCCTCTGTAAATGTGCACAAGTGTTCTGAAGTCACAGAGCTTGCACCTACATGCATAGCACAGAAAACACAAGTCAATTCACATTACACTAGGCATTCAGCAAAATCGTACATGCATTCATTTGCATAGTATTTTTCTCTTAACCAACTAGTGCAGTTTGTACAAGCAAGAAACAGTCCTACCTTCAGTGTGATTTGTAGCAGCTGGCATCTCTGACTTCTTTGCACCATTTTTGCTTTTCTTTGGAATCTCTAGTCTGATCACCGGTCTCTGCGTGCTAGTCTCCGCATTCATCTGCAAGTACAAATGCACAAGTTTGTCACCAATACAAAAGTAGTTGCACTGATGGCCGAGTGGTTAAGGCGTTGGACTCGAAATCCAATGGGCTCTGCCCGCGCAGGTTCGAATCCTGCTCAGTGCGATGGTTTACCACTTCTTTTTTTCCCCCTGCCTCACAACCGGAAATTTTTTTCTTACACATACATCACTGCAAAAAACTCTTTGCTCTTCTCAGAAATTATTTTGATCTTGCATATTTAAAAAATACTTTTTTTTTCAACTTACTTGGACCATTGATCCAAACTGTACAACGTATCGCTGTCTACCGGATGATACTCTGCTCAAGAAACACAAACAACACAATAAGGCAGAAATCAGACATGTGATCACGGTTTAAACTGGTCACATGATTCAAGACTTGCATCACATGATCCTAAGGCTCAGGTCACATGATCCTGAGGCTCAGGTCACATGATCTGAGACTCAGGTCACATGATCCAAGGTTTAAGTCACATGATCTGAGCAGGAATCCAAACACACCTCAAACTCACCTTATGTTACCTTCCTCCTCCTGATAAGCCTTCTCAATCAGCTGACAGTTTTCATTGGAGTACGAACACCACCGGTTGTTCTCAAACCACTGCCACACCACATAAACACCCTGCATAACAGAGCGAAGCAGTACCTTACCTACCGTATGGTGGAAATATTTCACTAGGGAAAATTTTCTAGCAAACCTCGCAGGCATGTGGTAAAATTTCCCCTGCCCCAATCAAGTAGGGCCAAAACCCTGCCACCGACTTGTGGCGTTTGGAACTAATGTTGCCCTGGAAGGGTTTTGTCAATTGTTGGACATGTTTTACAGAGAGGCCTTAGCTATATGCTGGTCTTTATACTGTGCCAACAGCTTATTTTAGCTAGAGATAAATAGTGGCGAAATTTACATTCAGAAAACAACAGATGCATGAAATCACATTTGCCAAAAATTTATCCCTGGTGAAAACTTATCGCTATACAGTTACAGGTAATGTACATGTAGCTCTACAGAGATCGGCTCTTAGGAGAAAACGATTCAAATGTTGGTTTCTTAGTTGGCTTCTGTATAAACATAAAGAAGAGTTCTGCTACCAACTTGAGATCAGAAAATACTTTGGCCGACTAGCCTCATTCCCAGGCCCCACCCAACTTTCTGTTGCTTGGGAACGAGGCTACTGGCTGACATTGTCAACTGCACGTATATGTACTAGTTGCCATTGGAAAGCAACGAAAGTGTAAAAAACAGAGAAATACTCAAGTTGGTAGCAGAGAACGCTCTTTCCAGAGGATGGTAGCATTGACAGACCTCGCTGGGTGGTGATCTCTGCCATCTGACCAGCATCACAGTTTTCTGCCAGAGGTCCAGCAAGAGAAGGAGGGGAGCCAACCATCTGTGTACAGATACCAGAAATACACTTATACACCAAAAGAAAAAGTTACCTCAACTTTACTAAGGTAATTAAGGCTGAGGTCATAAAACTGATAATACTACTGTTATGATTATCAAATTGCGTCCCATCTTCCCAGACTGAGGGCTGGGGGTGGGTGTGGGGCGTGGGTTTGTGATTAAGTGTCTCTCCATTTGTGACGTTCACATTACTCAAGCAAGAGCGCATAAGAACGGGCGGCTTGAGTAAGAACATGTAACTCCAATAGAAACCCGTAGTCTAGTCAAAATTAGTGAACCGTACTAAAAATAGAACACCTGGTCACGTGCTTAGCAACAAAGGCTTATGTCTACGCGCAGCTGCGCATACGCGTTACTATTTTTAGTACTCACGGTAAATTCCGACCGGTTTCAAATTTTACGGAGTTACACACTCTTACTCTAGCTGCCCGTTCTTATGCGCTCTTGGCTCAAGTTGTACACAAGACAATGCTGGGTTGAGATAAACAGTGACAAGTTCGCAAGTTGTACACACAATGCTCTAAACATTGTGCATGTCAGTTGTGTTGACGCTGTATTACTGTATTTCTTCGAATAGACACCGCCATCGAATAGTAGCCGCACAATCAAGAAGCTCTGAGCGAAATAAATGCCGCCCTCGAATAGTAGCCGTGGCTACTATACACGGCACACGCACACGTATGCAAATAATTTCTGACGACGATCACCAGACTGGCGCTAGGGCTGTTCGTGTGGTATGACTCGTTTCCACGGCCGACAGCAGGACTGAGAGGCTGCGCTCACTACTGACAGCGTCTAACAGTCGTCACTGTATTGCTCGTACATACCTTATCCAGCCGTCGTTGGTGTCTGCGGGCTTTCCAAAGAAATAAACGCCGCCCTCAAATAGTAGCCGCACAAAAACGCGCAGCGAAAAAAATTGCAGTCATGGCGTCTGATTGAAGAAATACGGTACGCACAGTAATGCAGGATTGTATATTGTATATTGTACATGTACACAAGTTGGCAAGCACTAGCATGCACATCTCTAACATAGTTATTGTTGTCTTGCAAACCTTCAGCTGTGAGGTCGGATCAACGAGTTCAGCTTACCTGGGGGTGTGTGCATCAGCTGTGTTGAGGTTGCAGACCCTGCTCTGGGTGGCGTGTAGCAGCCGGATGCAGGAGGAGAGCAGCTCAGGCTCACATAGCACCCGAGAACACGACAGAGGCATCTCCTGCAGAGGAACAAGGTCATGTGAAAATGATTCGGTCGCAAGCTGGTTTTTAGTACATCACAGAAAATGTCTGATGATAAAATCACGATGAGCAGTTCTTAATCACGAAATGAGAGTTCATCTTTAGTGTGTACATGTACATAGCTGCTATGAGATTCAAGAGCAGTGTAAATCTTTCTTGTGTGCGTGTTGTGGTGTCCATGTGCACGTGTAAATTTGTGTGTGTGTGTGTGTGTGTGTGTGTGTGTGCGTGTGGGGGGGGGGGGGGGGGCAATGGAGGTAAAAGATTTGCATTACCTCCATCAGTAGAGCCAGGAGGTGTATCAGACATGCAACTGGGTCGATCTCGGCTTCTTTCCGTACAGTGTAGCTCTCAGTCTCAATCTGACCAATCAGACTCTTCACTGACAGCAGAACCTGCAGAGTAATGGAAAGTGGGCTTTAATTAGAACAATATCCCATCAACACAGTATAGTGTAGTCGTGGGCTTTATTAGAATGTCATTATCAGGACTCAACACAGCATGATACGATGTGCAAGTATGTATGACAAACACCATCATTGAGTCCAAGAGCGCACAAGAACAGGCGGCTAGAGTAAGAGCGTCTAACTCCAATAGAAGCCTGTAGTCTGATCAAAATTATTGAACTGTACTAAAAATAGAACACTCAGCACATGCTTAGCAACAACGGCTTATCTCTACCAGCATGTGCAGTACGTATTTTTAGTACTGGTGGTAAATTCTGACATGTTTCAAATTTTACAGAGTTACGCGCTCTTACTCTAGCCGCCTGTTCTTATGCACTCTTGTTGAGTCTCATAGATATACCGACTCTACACTTGTGCCATGTCTCCTTCTTTCCTGCCCTCGTCCTCCAACTCACCTGGTTTCTGACCCTCTCCAGTGCCCTACTTCTCCACTCTCCTCCATTCCTCTTTGCCAGCGCAGAGAGGAGGTCACACACTCGGTACACACTGTCTGACACGCTGGAGGCTAGCTCTATACATCCGGGGAGCAAAATGTCGCTGAATTCATCCAAGAGCTCTTTGTTCACTTGCGAAAGATCGTCCTTTGGTTCCTTCTCCTCCTCCTTCTTAGTTTCTTCCTTTTTCTCCTCCTCTTCTTTCTTCACATCTTGTCCGAGAGAGAGGGCAATGGCCCTCATGACCTGTTCTTCTTCAGACATCCCCGCATCCAGCTGCAGAATGGAAATAGTTAACATCCTCTCCCACTCCTCCCAAGCTACCGGTTGGGATAGGGATTGATCTGAGATATCGCTAATGCACCAATCAAGAGTGGCTCCTCAAGAAGAACGGGTTACACCTTGAGCTTTTTTTCACTACACACACACGTGTACTACACATGTACACACAAGCACACACTATGTCAACAGCACACACATGCACACACACAATTTCGTTCCCAGACCACAGCACAGTACACTTACTGAGAGTTTGGGAACGAGACCAACACACGCACACACACACACCTGCACAGCCTCAGAGGAGGGTGGATGTGACAGGATCCACTCCATGGCCGTGGTGATATCATTCCCACATGTGAGCAGCGCCTCCTCAGAATGCTCCCGAGAGAATCCCATATCACACAGTTGCTGGAGGAAGAGGGGGTCTACCCGGGGGGCGGCAATAGGGGGGGCAGGGGAACTACTTGCCACTGGGGCACCACTACTAGCTGCGGCACTTGGCTTGGGTTCACTACCAGCATTGAGCTCCACCAACTTGGCTTCAATCACCTACAACGGAAGAGAATATTGCCAATAAAGTATCAACTGTTGACATTCTGCAATTAAAAAAACAGCTGGGGGCATTGGATATTGTACACAGTAAACAAATTGTACAGACATCACAGCCATGACAGCACATGGATATGAGGATTTAGTCCACAGTGAGTTTACGACTGAAGCCATTGTGGACATTTTCTTTTAAATGTTACAGCTAAGATGAACACACACAGACACACAGACCAAGTACTGTAACCCTCGCTGCGCATGCTAATAAACTGTTAATAAACAGTGAAAAAATGACTGCAGGCATTGCCACTGGCGTTTACCCTAACAATGCACAATACGATAAGTTAGATCAGATTTCTCGAGACTTATCTGTCAATGTGGCTCACTTACAGGACCAACTAGCTATCAAGTCTAGAGCATTCATTAGGTATACTGCTTGTACTAACAGTCTCTTTTCGTTGGATGCACTGACTGCACTAGTAGGAACAGCACTAGTCTCGTTCCCAGACCTGCAGTACAGTGCAGTGCATGTACCGTACCAAGGTTTGGGAACGAGACTAGAACTGAGCAAGCTGTGAGATATTCTTCTTCACTTTTTGAAGCTGTCTGTGTTCATTTTCATGTGTGTACCTTTTCACTGCTGTAGAAATGTCTGACAGTGGAGATTAAGAGTTCTACGACCTTTGGACTCAGGTTGGTGAGCTGAGGGGAGCTCCATAGCTCCTTCAGGCAAGGTAAGATGGCCTGGGAAGAGAAGAGAAAGAGGAAGGGGATCACTGAGGTACGCCTGGTGTATACATCCCTGAGGAATGCCTGGTGATGTGGCTCGTGCACAACTGATGTACATAAAGTATACTAAGATATACCAAGATATACTGAGGTGATATGTGGTGTAGTATACCTACTTTCTGTGCCTGAATGACAAAGGCAAGGGGATTGAAGATGGGATTGAAGAGCAGTTTCTTTCCTCCTGCCTGGGAGGGTGGGGGCACAGGGAGAGCATGGGTGGAGTCCAGCACAGCTGAAGCATTCACTAGCTTCTCTGCTAGGTAGAGCCAAGCTTCAAGGAACTCCACACAACTTCCTGAAGAGCGGGAAGAAAAGAGGAGGGGAGGGGAGGAGAGAAGAGGGGAGGAGAGAGGAGGGGAGGGGAGGAGAGAAGAGGGGAGGGGAGGAGAGAGGAGGGGAGGAAGGGGAGGGGAGGGAAGGGAGGAAGGGAGGGAAGGGGAGGAGAGGAGAGAGGAGGAGAGTATTACTAAGTTCTAACTACCGGTCTTGATGTGTGCTAACTGACCGTAAACAGATCCCCTTTCACTGCTGTCATTGACAGTCTTGATGGCAGTCTGAAACGTACTAAAGTGGAGAGAAAGATCACAATTGATCAGTCATGAACAACAATCGATCAGTCATGAACTCCACATCCAGCTATGGCCAACACTCTTCTTCTCTGGTGTACGACTGACATGCTAACCTCACAGTAACCAATGGCCTGGGAGGCTGAAGACTAAAGTCAGTTTGTGTTTCTCTTGCACTCAGCCCTAGTACAGTAAGTCCACGCTGAGAGGACAAACTGTTCACACAATGAGTGCAACAGTGCCCTACAAGAAGTTAGGCCTAGTTGTTGTACGTACCCGCTGAAAGCTTGCAGGGCGTCCTTCTTCTCGAAGGCATGCTGCACCATGTGGTAGGCCTGCTTGTGCTCATCAAACAGCAGCAGTTCACAGAAGTCCACTGCATACATCTTGAACGTCATCCTATGAGAGAGAATGCATGTCAACCATGGTACAAAATATCCAGTTTAGACTCAAAGATGATTCTTCTCTCAAACTGAAGGTTGCAATATAGAAATGTGTTATTACTACTTGTTGAGTAAAGCGGAGAAGGAGCCTGCTACAACAGACCCTACATTTCTGCTCTTCAGACAGTACAACTAGCCTCGTTTCCAGGCTCTCCCCTCGCCCCGACGAAAATAAAAACGGAGGGGGAGAGCCTGGGACCGATTCGCACGTGATATTGCGGCACGACGACTTTGCACTAACCATTAAATAACCTCCGTTTTTATTTTCGTCGGGGCGAGGGGAGAGCCTGGGAACGAGGCTACAGTACAACTGGGCACACAAATTACCAGTCTATCAAGCCAGGCTTCTCTGAAGGGAGGGAGACGGTTTAGCTCGATGCACTAACAAATCACAAACAACAGTATACTGCCAAGCTTTACAAGTGTAGAACATTGATACTGTTGAGCTAGCCTCATTCCCAGGCTCTCCCCTCACACCTGGGAACGAGGCTAGTGTTGAGCAATACAACTATAAGTAGTGCTGGTAAATTTCCTAACATGTACAAATGCATTACACCCCCTCACCCTGCAAACAGCCAGTCGCTAATGGGAGATTGCATGGCGGCACAGTAAGCCAGGGGCCGAGGGACCTCCCAGTTGAGGCTATCCACCAGCAAATTGGTCACCTCCATACACACGGTAATGGCCTCTGTGGAGGGAGGATGGTAGCTGTGCATGAGGAAGCTGTGCCCGGGACCCCTGCGGTGCGGACGATGGAGAGGACTGGTGCTGATCCGAACAAGAAGGCTCATGAGCTCAGCGAGGGATCGACCCACGTGGGAAGTGATGGTGAGGAGAGGTGTTAGCTGTTTGAGAGACTGTACCAGGGTGGATGGAGTTGAGGGTGTGGTCGTAGTGGCACCAGAAGGTTTGGAAGATACTACTGACCGTTCGGTTGATTTTGAGTCTTGGCTGCTAGTGGTAGTGGTGGTGTCCATTGATTCTACTAACGTAACGGCTACTGCTACTGCTTGTGATTCTGTATCATTAGAAGAACTAGTGTTTGTGCTATCCACACTACTGGATTGGGTACAAGTCTCTGATGGTGTGGGAACCGAATCAAGGGATGCAGTTGCAGACTGGGAATCAGACTTGCTCTCAGTGGACTGGGAACTGGACTTCACTGTACCCTCTTCTTCCTCCTTGGCAGCCTTGTCTTCGTCAGCCGCCACAGCCAGCAGGATGAATCCCTCCCACACAAGAGCACGGTAGAGCTCAGAGAGCTTAACGAGCACCATTTTACCAAGAGGGGAGGCCCACTGGTGTACACACAGCGCACGTGACTCAATCTAGAGGTAGGAGAGACAGAGACTAGTGTTAATAGTTGTCATAGGGGTAGGAGCAGACACTTCTCTAATACTGGTGTACTACTTTACATGTTGAAATTTTCATCACTAATGAATTTTCAAGATTTAATCTGCATTAAAGAAATTAAAAAGCGCGAAAAGCAGACCATCCTACACACACTAGTATGCAGTGTGCACACCACACTAGTGCAAATTAAAACTGTGTGGCAAGCATTTTTCAACTTTTTATTCTCATAAGGTATGAAACAGAATCGATACAGAAATCAACTTACATTGTATCCAATCTGACTAGCGCGTGAAAGATGAATGAACAATTGAATAAAGTTGTTGACAGCCACCAGCTTGTGTAGGAGGGGTGTAGCTAGTGGGGATTTGATGGCATCAGTCATGTTGGACAGTGGCCCAATCTCATCAAGGAGTACTGAGCTATGAGCATGCTGTGGGGACTCGAGGAAGGGTGTCAGGTTGGTGAGGAGGGAGGACAGCTGGCCCAGACCTTCTTGGAGCAGCTCAGGAGCATGGGCAATGTTCTGGAGGCAGAAGGTGAAGGAGAGAGTGAAGGAACATCTGCACTAGTTGTAGTGGACTCTCCCTTCCCCCACATCCAGCAACCCTACATACATGTTAAGTCCTCCACATCCTCCCTCCTCTTTTCCACAATCAAATCATTCCCTCAACTCCCTTCCCTTACCCTTCCACACACCCAGTCAACCCTGCATAATTCCCCCCCCCCCCCCCCCCCCACCATCATCCCTCCCTCACCAGTATCCCCCTGCATGTGTTGGTGATGGAGGAGCATGCGGAGGAGGTGGGGAAGTCCAGGGGGAGAGCTGGGAGTGAGAACAGTCTCAGGAGGGGTGTTAGCCCACCCTGCACAATGAACTCACGAATATGGTCATCTGTCGAGTTGTTGCTCAGAATGGCATCCACAAAATGGACCTGTAGAATTTCCAAGACAAAATTTGAGGAGACCAAAACTGAATACATTTCCATCTACAAAAGGCATAATGCACTTCCGTATGGAGTCACTCAATGACGTGCGCTTACCACATTGACAACATATTCAGACAGTGGTGGTGGCCCTCTGTCCGGTCTGAGGGAAAGAAACAAATTACAGTTAATAAAATTTACCGTAGATCGGGAAAATAAACAATTTCGTGGTTGAGACCTACTGCAAACACGCGAATAGAAACATTTATGCAGCGATGACCAACGAATAATCGTGATCGCATGTCCACACCTCCCATGGTAAATGTTCAATCGATGACTACTGGGTTAAAATCTACCTGGCTGTTTACGGAACAGACCTTGTAAATTAATGATAGTTGCCATGCTACATACATCACACTAACTTTTGCTCATCTCCTCCTTCCCCTTCTTGCCGATCTTCTCCCCCTTCTCCCTTCTCTTCCTCGGAGCTGTGGCTCCCCTCTCCATCATCATCGTCTTCATCATCATCCTCATTCTCACTGTCAGAGCTCATGTGGTCCTCCTCTGCTATTGCCGAGAGCTTGTGTTTGGAGGACTCTGAGGCTGCACTGGCCGACTTGTCAGCCTGGTCTTGGTGTTCTCTGATAGTCATACCCATATCTACCAGTCTGTTTAGTAGCTGGAGAGGGAGAGAGGGAAGAAGAGGAGAGGGGAGAGGAGAGAGGGAATGGAGAGAGGGAAGACAGGAGGGTAAGGGAGTGGGGAGGAGAAGAAGAGATGAGGAGAGGGGAGAGAGGGAGAATGGATAGGGAAAGGAGGAGAGGTGTGGGAAGATGGGAGAGGGAGAGAGGAAGAAGGGGGAGAGGAGAAGAAAAGAGGAGAGGGGAGAGGGGGGAGAGGAGAGGGGAGAGGGAGGGGAGAGGAGAGGGGAGAGGGGAGAGGAGAGAGGGAAGGGAGAGAGGGAGAAGGATAGGGAAAGGAGAGATGTGCAGAGATGAGAACAGGCACATTGTTTATGTGTTGTAATACATTGTTATGTAAGTAATACATGTAATGCAAGACCAGGATTGGCAAACCCGGAGCAATCTCGATAAGGAGAGAGTGAAGGAACATCTGCCGAGGGGCTCACCTTGATAAGTGCAGCGATTACATTGGACCTGAGTGTGGGCTGATGTCTCATGAGTTCATCCATGGCAACTCCAAGATTTGAGGCCGTGTCTCCGATCTGGTCTGTCCCCTTCTTCTTTCTCATTGCAGGCAGGTAGTCTGGAGAGATCAGCACACCAAAGAGATGGTCAAATGGCTTAGCATCAATGAAGACCTGTAGCCCTCGTGCATTCAGGCAGAGTGCACTCAGGATGTTGGGTAAGGAGGCTAACACTTCCCGAGTCACTGGGATCTGAGGAGAGGAAGAAGAGAGGAGGGAAGGAGAATGGGGAAGAGGAAGGGAAGAGGAGAGGAGGGACAATAGTAGGGAGGGTTAGATGAAGGGAAGAGGAGAGGAGGGAAGAGGAGAGGAAGGAAGAGGAGAGGAGGGACAATGGTATGGAAGGGTTAGATTAAGGGAAGAGGAGAGGAAGGAAGGAGGAGGAGGAGGAGGAGGAGGAGGAGGAGGAGGAGGAGGAGGAGGAGGAGGAGGAGGAGGAGGAGGAGGAGGAGGAGGAGGAGGAGGAGGAGGAGGAGGAGGAGGAGGAGGAGGAGGAGGAGGAGGAGGAGGAGGAGGAGGAGGAGGAGGAGGAGGAAAAGAGAGAATTGGAGAAGGTGAGGGTGGGAAATGCATGAGCAAGAAGATGAGGAGGAGAGGATGTGAAGAGGAGAGAAGATGGGAGGAAGAAGACAAGTCACTTGTACCACTCACAATGCTAGTAACCAGGTACCTTTTTGTTGATGATGGAGTTGAGGACGACCCAGGGGAGACCATTGTCTTGGAGTGGAGAGAGCTGGGAGGGTTCATGAAAGATGAACACTGTGGTCACCTCCGTCGCTGAAGGAGAAAATATGGAGGAGGAGAGGATGTGTGTGTGTGTGTGTGAGTATACATGAGGGGGGCTGGAGTTCTTCATGTAAGTTTGCAGTTCAGAGTGTGTGATTGTAGCAGCCTCTCCAGGCGAGCAGGAGGGGAGGGCCTGCTAGCCAACTATGCCAACCGGCTGCACCTTACTCTAGCATTGTATAAACACGACCATATTTGGCACGAGAAGGTACAAAGAGCCAAACTGGAGATACCAGACAATGCAGTTCATAAATCATGCGATGCTGGGGGCAGTAGCCTCGTTCCCGGGCTCCTCTCCAGCTTTTCGGTCGTACAATGTATTAAAAAAATGCAACTAAAAAAGGGAATGAGACCAGGTGGGAGCTGTTTACACAGAAACATCATGTACGTGTAAATGGAGTTATGAAGAAGTATCGGGTACCTGGCAGGTAGATGGAAGGCCCGTAGTATTCAGCATTGCTAACAATGTGTTTCAGAGACTGAGGCAGAGAGGAGTCCACAACTGCAGACAAAAAGAAAGACAATAAATCACACTTAGAGGATTAGTGGAAATCATTGTACGGGTAGTCCAAGAAAGACAGACACATGCATGTACATGTCTACATATGTGGCAGTCCCATGTAGAATTCCAAGATTATTCCGCCGTATATTCGATCGCATCGCTGCGTTCAAAGCGCTGTATTGCTGAGCTTCAATTGAGGGTGGGGTTCATACGCGCTTCGTAAACTCATTAGATATTCACACATCTACGAAGCACGTATGAGTCCCGCCCTCAATGGAAGCTCAGCAATACGGAAGTTCAGCGGTACGGCACTTCGAATGCGGCGATGCGGTCAAAACATGCGACGGAATAATCTACACGGGACTGTCACATCTACAATGCACATGTAGGCAATGTAGGCATAATACAAGTACAGGGAAAAGGCTGCCTATAACGGTCAACAAGGGACAGGCATTTTTTATGCGTCCCTTTGCACAGGATTAATACAACTGGAACCAGGAGTTGTGGCCATAATAAAGTGGTGGCTACCTTTAACTAGGTATAATCTAGTAAGCTATACATGTAAGTGAGCTTACGGCTTCTAATGTTCTCAGCGAAGGTGGCGTCTGGAATGGCCTTCTTGAGAAAGTTCAGGATGGATTTGATGAGAGCTGCTCGCTCTGGCATGCACTGTGGGTGGGGCCCCTTCCCTGGCTCCCCTCCGTCCTTGCTGCACCCACCATCATCCATCCCTACCCCCTCTTCCGCAGGGGGTTCCTCCTCTCCCTCACGTTGTGGCAGAGGGTCGCCGCCACCAGTGTCCATTGGAACCACCTTCTCCTCCTCTTTGTTAGGAGCTGCAGACAACAAAGACGAGAGGGAAAATTGGCACCCAGTCTTCGAAACTTGAACTCATGGTAAAAACCATCTACTTCCGAATTCATGACATTCGACCAATGTCAAATGTCAACTATGCTCAGGTGTTATTATGCTGCACGTGCAGTCCAGTTTCACTTCAGCTGACACTGAAAGTATGGATATAGCTACTGGTCTGCACAGTGTCACGACAGAACCACAGGTACAGGTACATGTATTGGCTAGGCCATGGAGCAGTCTGAAATGCAATGGCCTATTATTTAAGCATATAATTATGCTGCTTGCTAAATGGTACCATTACGTTCAACATTATAAATTGTTGCTTCCTTGCACTGGCCTATAGCTGGTAAACCTACTATAATAACAAACCCGACACTCTTCTGTACCTTGCTCCTCCCCCTCGGCTCCGGCCAGCTGGTCCTGGGTTGGTTTCACCTCCGCTGAGAGGATGGTCGGTGCCTCGTGTACGCACTCTTTCCACTCCATCTCGAGACGAGATAGCATCTTGTCCCAGCCGCCCAGGCTGTGGAACGCAGACATGTCTAAGTTTGTGATCAGGTCAATCACACGCACTGCTCGAGTCACCAGCTGAGAAAAACAAAACAACAAAATAAACAAATAACTACTGTGGTTTCTTCCCATTCTCTGTATTGGCTATTCTAGGAGCAGCTTGGATCCCACTCGGTGAACAAGTTTAGTTTCTGAGACAGCTAGAGAATGAAACACGGTAGGGACAGAACACCAGCCATTTCTCGATTCTCCTAATCCCGTCAACAGTACTCACAGTGATGTTGGTGGGTTCGAAGGCTCTCCATTCCAGCACTTGCAAGAGGGACTCCATTATGCCACTAGAGACAAGAGCATCACCACCTGGAGAGAAAGGGGGGAGGAGGAGGAGGAGGAGGGAGAGGAAGGGGGGACAGTTGGAACACACAGGACAATAGAGGAGGACATTGTGATTCTAACTCTAGCAACTTATTTTACACACTGCACACTTCCCTTCATTAGCGGTGCCTAAATAAATAATTATACCTTATTACACGAGTTAGCGTGCAATAACCGCAATATGCATGCTAACGAGTGTAATAAAATGTTTATCCATTACCACAACAGCGTCGTGTCTCTTCTCACACAAAGTACCGAGTAACTCGCCATTTGAACGCACCGGTTCTAATTAAAGCACATTGTAGTTGCTAGGATACCGCATAGCCCTGACCTGTGCAATAACACCCGTGCATATTATGTGATATTGCACGGCACGGGAATAGGTAAATACTGTTGTAGAAATATCATATATTCCATTAGACGACAATAGGATCATACTGTATATTGGTAAATAACACCTTCATATCATAAATGGCAAATATAAACTTTTGCTGTCATCAGCCACATGCTTCCACAGCAGGCTAGAATACTCACTTGCTTCATATGTGGCGAGATGGTAGAGGAAGGAGAAGAGAGCCGTGGCAAAGGAGAGAGGAAAGTCATCCTCTGATCCTGTGGATTCTGTAAAGAGAGGGAGGAGAGGGGAGTGAGGAGAGGGGAGTGAGGAGAGGGGAGTGAGGAGGGAGAGTGAGGAGAGGGGAGTGAGGAGGGAGAGTGAGGAGAGGGGAGTGAGGAGAGGGGAGTGAGGAGGGAGAGTGAGGAGAGGGGAGTGAGGAGGGAGAGTGAGGAGAGGGGAGTGAGGAGGGGGAGTGAGGAGAGGGGAGTGAGGAGGGGGAGTGAGGAGGGGAGTGAGGAGGGGAGTGAGGAGGAGGAGAGGAGAACATACCAGTCGTTGTGAAGGTAGTCACACAGTCTCTCACAAGGGAGGGCAGAAAACCATGATAGGTTGAGGCACCAGTGGCTTCTATGATAGAACCAAGCCTGTGACAACAGACATACCAAGCTAAACACATTGTCTCGACAAGGCACACACTACTCAATTACATACACACAGTTACACACATACGAATGCATTGTAGAGACACATGTACGTGTACCTTGGGTCTCTCTCCAGGTGAATGATAGCAGTGAGCGTTCTCAACACTGCAGCTCTAATGCCCTGCACAGCACAAGACAATATTCAATACGTATATTCTCGTAGCTAAAGATACTGCATGCACATGTATGTACCTACAATACAGGACTTGTACTGTACCAAGAGCGCATAAGAACAGGTGGCTTGAGTAAGAGCATGTAACTCCAATAGAAGCCCGTAGTCCAGGCAAAATTATTGTACCATACTAAAAATAGAACACCAGGTCACGTGCTTAGCAACAATGGCTTATGTCTACACACAGCTGTGCAGTATGTGTTACTATTTTTAGTACTCACGGTAAATTCCGCCCGGTTTCGAATTTTACGTAGTTACACACTCTTACTCTAGCCACCCGTTCTTATGCCTTAACATATAGCCATAATTATATGTACACACAATAATTATGCGTAACATTGTACACACAACATGTACAACACTGCATGTATTGTATACATGCACAATACATGCTATTGTGCGCAATAAACTAGGCTTAGTCTTCTTGGCTAACCATTATTTCACTATCTTTGATCTCCAGCACTTCTACAAGCTCCTCCACAAACCCATCGTAAATCAGGGGGTCCACAACCTCTGCAGGTGCCACCGAGTACACTGTCCGAGAGAAGGGGGGAGAAGAGAGGGAGGGTGGAGAGGAGGAGAGGGAGGAGAGGAGTAGAGGGAGGGTGGAGAGGAGGAGAGGGAGGAGAGGAGAGGAGTAGACGGAGGGAGAGGGAAGAGTGGGAAGCAGGAAGAAAGGATATAAACATGTACGATGTCCTCTCCTCTCTCCTTTCTTCGTACCTAGGATTGAGATGGCCTGCAGACGTGCCAAGACACATTTGAGTCTCTGCTGGTAGTTCAGGAAGTTTCTAGCCAAACGAATTCTTGTCAGCAGCTGCATCTGAAGAGAGAAGGAGAGGGGGCAGTCACATGCAACTCCCTTGTGAACAGATAGATAGACAGACAGACAGACACTTGTATATGCCATACGTCCCTCCCTCCTTACTTCTCTCTCCCAACCTCCCCCCCCCCACACACACACACACACCTGCTTCACAGCTGGGATCCTGTGTCTGCCAGTGATGTTAACCATCAGCTCGGGCAGTGATTCAGGTAGCTGCAGAACACACACGGCACACAGTACTAGTGTATTATACATGTCTATGGTACAGCAGAATCTGTCTACAATGGTACTGCAAGTAACCACTGTCCTTGTCCCAGCTGTAACCCTTCCTATCTAAACTGCTGACCAAGGAGGTCACCGAAGGATGGTGAGAAGGAGGAAGGCCTGAAATGCATTTTAGTTTTTGCTCTCAGTGCAACTACTGCCTTTGGCATAATTACATTGTACTTAAACTCATAAACACGAAATTTGTAGTTCATCAAAAATGCAGGGTCCTTGACAGTCAGGCAGAGATAACAATGTTCCTTTATGCAGCTGGATGCTTGTGTAACGTACCTTGTCCACATTCTCCAGGATGACCGACTCCGCGCCCAAACCAAGTCTCAGAGTGCCCACCTACACAAACACATACACACCATGTGGAAAAGAATTGATGTACATTACAGCCACGGTTTCTCTTTATTGAAACTGAAAAGGTTGAGACGAAGATAAACAACACATTAACACATTAACAGTAGTAGCTCAGCTTCCCAGATCTTCCCCTGCCCAGTTTTTGATCGCCTGCTTACTGTAAACAATGAAAAACTGAGTGGAGGGAAAGCTTGGGAACGAGGTTAGTACTAGAGAGATTTAGAAATTACGAGGTGAAAATAGAGGAAAGTGAAAAAGGCCGGCAGTTGCAGGGAATCAAACCCAGGACACCTGCCTTGAGCTGCCAATGCTCTGCCACAGAGCTACAACGACTAGACAACTACCATCCCTCTAAGAGTACTGCCTCAAAACATCTAAATCTCTCAATGGGGCAAAAAGTAAATATGGAACGTTTTGTATTGTATCTATGTGTTCATGCATGCATTACCATAAAAGAGGAACAGCTTTTTTTTAGTGGTCATCCCAGTTGCAGAAAAACATGTTTAGTTAGGCTAGTACAGTATCTCAGAAACACTTGGTTGTACCTGTGGGTCCTGCTTTGTTTCGGTTGGGTGATACTCAAAGTACACCGTAGTACAGCCATTCGGAAACGCCTACAGTTAGCATAATACATGTACAGCATAGCTTGATGAATAGCTATAGTTATACCATTCCTCTCTCCCCCCCCTTCAATTCTTCTCTTCCGACCCCTCTCTCCTTCACTCCATTCCACCTTCCCATTCTCTACCTTCCCACCCTCTCCTTTCACTCTTCCCACCTCTCCCCTCACTCCATCGATTAGAGAAGAGGTGAGAGGAGAGATGAAAGGGAGTGTGAAGTGTACCATCATAGGTTTCAACAGTGTCATCTGAGGACTGCAGACTCTCACAGCAGAAACCCTTCAACCATCCTGGATGTCTCTAGTTGTACGTACTGCCCACACACACACACAACTCACTTGTGGGTCTTGGTTTTGGCAGCACTGTGCGAAGCCAAAACCATTCTGCTTCCCTCCCCAAGTCTGGAGAGATAAAGAGAGAAATGTCTACTGACTGGGACAAACAACAGACAATCGTCCACTGGAGAGACAAGTTACTACATGTATTTCGCACAGAAGACCACCATTTCATATTGAACAACAGTCAGATGGCTGGTCTTATTCATTTGTACATACTTGCAATACATGTGTGTCTACATGCACATGTACGCACCTCTCCAAGGTACTCCAGATAGGAGTTGAGGTTCGTTCTCTGCTTTGGGGGCAGCCTTGAAATAAAGTTGGATCTCTTACTGTAAGATGTAAAGAAGGAGAGGAGGACGATAGGGGGAGAGGCGGAAGATAGGGGGAGAGGAGGAAGATAGGGGAGAGGAGGAAGATAGGGAGAGAGGAGGAAGGTAGAGGGGAGAGGAGGAAGATAGGGGGAGAGGAGGAAGATAGGGAGAGAGGAGGAAGACAGGGGGAGAGGAGGAAGATAGGGGGGAGAGGAGGAAGATAGGGGGGAGAGGAGGAAGATAGGGGAGAGGAGGAAGATAGGGGGGAGAGGAGGAAGATAGGGGAGAGGAGGAAGATAGGGGGGAGAGGAGAAAGATAGGGGAGAGGAGGAAGATAGGGGGGAGAGGAGGAAGATAGGGAGAGAGGAGGAAGACAGGGGGAGAGGAGGAAGATAGGGAGAGAGGAGGAAGATAGGGGGAGAGGAGGAAGATAGGGGAGAGGAGGAAGATAGGGAGAGAGGAGGAAGGTAGAGGGGAGAGGAGGAAGATAGGGGGAGAGGAGGAAGATAGGGAGAGAGGAGGAAGACAGGGGGAGAGGAGGAAGATAGGGGGGAGAGGAGGAAGATAGGGGGGAGAGGAAGATAGGGGAGAGGAGGAAGATAGGGGGGAGAGGAGGAAGATAGGGAGAGAGGAAGAAGATAGGGGGAGAGGAGAAAGATAGGGGGAGAGGAGGAAGATAGGGAGAGAGGAGGAAGATAGGGGGAGAGGAGGAAGATAGGGGGGAGAGGAGGAAGATAGGGGGGAGAGGAGGAAGATAGGGGGGAGAGGAGGAAGATAGGGGAGAGGAGGAAGATAGGGAGAGAGGAGGAAGATAGGGGGAGAGGAGGAAGATAGGGGGGAGAGGAGGAAGATAGGGGGGAGAGGAGGAAGATAGGGGAGAGGAGGAAGATAGGGGGGAGAGGAGGAAGATAGGGGAGAGGAGGAAGATAGGGAGAGAGGAGGAAGATAGGGGAGAGGAGGAAGATAGGGAGAGAGGAGGAAGATAGGGAGAGAGGAGGAAGATAGGGAGAGAGGAGGAAGATAGGGGGGAGAGGAGGAAGATAGGGGAGAGGAGGAAGATAGGGGGGAGAGGAGGAAGATAGGGGAGAGGAGGAAGATAGGGGGAGAGGAGAAAAGGAGGAAAAGAAAAGGACAAGGGGAAAGAGAGAGGAACAATAATGCGAGGAGGAGAGGAGAGAATGGGGGAGTAGTGAGGTAAAGAAGGATGGAGTGCTGAGGAAGTAAGGACGAGGAGGAGGAGAGTGGCTAGAAAGAGAGCTTGAAGGAGTGAGGTAATGTTGTAAGTGAGGAAGAGAGGAGGAAGGAGAGAGTGGCAAAGGTTGGTTGTTTACCTGAAGACGTAGAAGAGATTTAGGACGGCTAGCACCACTTCTAGGTCAGGACAAGCCAGCAGGACACAGAGGTGCTGCAGGACAAACAGTCCAAGGGTTGATCCAGGTAGCAAAGCACTTCATACATGTAAGTGCATATACCGTGAAGTAGTAACATGGTGTAGGATTTTGGCATATGTGTAATGTAAGCAAGTATTGCTCTCTATGAATATCAAGGAGTTAACTTTTTTCCGGATGGGGGAAAGGAATACACTTGCCTGCGTAGCAATGTGGAATTTGTAGTTTACTGAAGTAGTATGGTGTAACATGTACCTCAGTTGAGTTGTAGATGTGTCGGGCATAGGAGTGCTCAATCAGTAGAGCTGTGAAATTGAGGACCATCACAACTTTCTCCTTAAACTGTGAGCGTGTGAGTGAGTGTGTATGGGGGAGGGGGGGGGGGGGGGGGGGAGGGGGAAGTACACATGCACATGTGTAAGAGGATGGAAGACTGTAAGTGAATATCTGTGAGTGGATGGGCAGGTGGGTGGCATGACTGTACACAAACTATGTGGGATATCCAACTCATCTTATTAATGAAACGACTATTGCCAGCACACCGTTATCAGCACAGGTGCGTGTAATTGTGAGTATATGGATATATACACAAGGTCATAAGTGACAGCTAAAGAGGACAAAGGTTAGTTTGTAAAACCAAGTGTGTCATTGTACACATATGTATGTAGACACGACCAAACCCAAGACCATCTTTGAAGCGTGTGCATGCATTGTACATCGCCTTTACCTGTGGCTCCAACAGTCTGGGACACATGAAGATACAGTCTGTGGGGCTGTCTTGCTCATGTTTGGACGCCTCCTCCAGTATCCCGTCAAACCGGTCCAGCACGTCAATCCAGTGGTATAACTCGCACTATATACATGTATAGAAACATCACCTAAGAGTATTTTACCACAATATATATATATATATAGGCACATGACACAGAGTCCCGTACTCCCAAGACAAGGAAACTGAAAATATATCATAGTGAATGTAGCTGGCTAGTGAAACCGTTGACAATTACTGAGCATGCCATTAAACTCCAAATAAAGCCCACCATGACTAAGTTTACCTTGCCAAACCTCCACACTGTGGTGGTTTTGAGGACTTCGACAAGCTCCAGGTCAGAACATCCCTGCAGCTTTAGTATCAACTCATTGGTAACTAGGGGCTGTGTGTGTGTGGTGTGGTGGTGGAGGAGGGAGAAGAGTGTGTGTGTGTGTGGTGTGGTGTGGTGGTGGAGGAGGGGGAAGAGTGTGTGTAAGTGCAGTGTGTGTGTGTTTCAAAGAGAAGGAGAGGGGGGACAAATTATACATTGTAAAACACAAAGGTTTAATACAGGCTTACACAAAGTGAAAATATCACAGGTGTTGTCTTTCATATGAAAAGCCCCTTCAGGGTATGCCTGAGGCTGGGAAATGGATACTGGGGGCTAGGAGACAGAAATACAAGTTCCTACCCTCGGGGCTCAGTCCAAACACAGAGCGAAAAACAAGCAGAGACACAACATAATGCCACAGGCTGCCCCAGGCGCAGTCCTTACCAGTTCAGTGATGCCCTTCTTTGGTTTAGTCTTCTCAATTTTCATGTTGGACTCTTACAGGCACATAGTAGGGTCACACCGACCCTCTCCCTTCCAGAACGAGGTAACACTAGCTTTCTCAGATAACTTCTACAACACGAACGCTGTAAACAGTACCGGTATGCTATATACCAATGATACGTGAACGTTGCATGCGCACGTGCACGCTTTAATAGCGCGCGTGTTAGATCACGTGACTACGTACAGGTGCACAATCTTGGCGCGCGCGCCGCATTGGCTTGTCCATGATCCATCCACTGGCAATCAAATTAAATAGCAGAACACCAACACGCGGTAAGCTCCAATCAGATTGCAGTACTCAGTCACGTGATCAGAGCAGCTCATCTGCGCTGCATATCGCATGTGGTGTATCACAACAACTCAATAATGCCCCCAAACAATTACTCTTGGCATGCATAACTGTTGCATTCTACTTAGACAATGACAGTCACCCACCAATGCAAAAAGGGCTGGCCAATGAACTCTGACAAAAATTTCCACCAGTACAAATTTGCAAATAATTTACATATGGACAACTTTCATGTAAGACTAAACTACAGTTCTGACTAATGTTTTACTGCTGTTTCGCATGTTCCGACGTGGACGTTTTTACGTCTCCATTCTGGACACTTTTCTGGTCTGCCAGTTCAGGATGGTTCCAGTCCACAGGGTTAAACAACTGCATCATCTTTTTATAGGTCCAATACGGTGTCAGCATAAAAAACTGGAGAATGAGTTGCGTGTAGAGCAAGATGAAAATTGGGAGGGGCAAATTGTTCCAAATGTTGTCCCACTGAAAGTAGGTCTTCAAGAACACGTAGCCTTCAATTGTGGTTCGACAGTGAAAGAGGTGAACAAGAATAAGTTGGTTGAGTTTCCACACAAGCAAGTGGGACATTTTTGCCTTAATGAGCAGCCAGCAAATACAAGAGAATGGAGTGGTCATTTCGAGGAGGAGTCCTACCATTCCAAAATAGTGTCCCTTGCCGTAGTATGCTACAATGCTTCCCCCAATTAGACTAAGAGTATGGTGAATTGCCAAAAATTTGTCAAAGCTTTGAAAGACAACAGCTGAAGTGTAGAGAGCTACGTTCTCAAAGACAAAGAAACCGATTGCAATATGCAGTCCCATGAATGAAGTAACAGTAAGTGTATTCACGACATCGTCATAAAAACTGTCATCAAAAGCCAAGTACCAGACTCCAAAGAACATGGACAGAATTCCAAAGAGGGCTCTAATGATCGCCAGACACCAGAAAACTTTCTCCTTTTGGCGAAGATACTTTCTGAAGGTGATGAAATTATAGGAAGCAAAGTAAATGGCGACAAAGATAGCCAAATGGATCAGAAAGCTGATGCCAACAATTGTGAGCTTTGTGGAGGAAGTTTCAGTGTCTATTCCCTCCAACTGGGGAAACAGGTAGACCAGGGGATCAGGTGGCGGCATGGCTGCAGAGGGAAGAAGAATGTGTGAGAGTATAAACAAACATTCTAACTATTTTCATCTTCGAATTCTACGTGATCGTATCATCAACAGTTTCATTTAACACATGATTATTGCATAATGTCGCATACCGTATTCACACATTGTTAAGCACATTTCACTTACAAGTGCATTTTGCTATTAAGCGCATATTCCCTATTAGGGACTGGTTTGCATGCGGTCAGTATATAATTCTAAATAAAGCACACACTAAATCCACCTAGCTGTTGGGTGCATTTCACTGTTAGGCACTCACTTTCATTCTGTGGAGATATAAGCGTATGCACTTAACAATGTGTGGTGCGATATTACCATGCTTATACATGAGTCTGGTACTCCTCAGTCCTCAGTTGTGTTGATCATTTGTTGTGTCTACAGTGGAACCTCTCTAATGTGGACACCCTTGAGACATTTGTCCTGATTAGTGAGGTGTCCTTATTTCAGGGGGACAATAATATGTATTTATATAAAGGTGGGACTTGGTCAGGTGTCCTGATTAACCAGGTGTCCTTATTTCAGAGGTGTCCTTTAAGAGAGGTTCCACTGTAATCCTATTTGTCACTGTAGTTTAGTCAACAATAACCGACTCAATGAGTTCCTGTGTCCAACACCTCTCAATAACATGCCCTTGTTGCCATGGTAGAATTGTGAATGGGCATCATGTGACTATACATTTCAGGTGGCATTGCCTGTACATGTACATCCGTAGTAACCTGCTGTCTAAGGTCTCATAAATGATATTCATGCCTGCCACAAATTGCAGAAAGGTGAACCTGAGCATATTTACATTTTTAGGTGGTAGTTTGTAGTAACCAGTGGGTTATGATCTAACATACACACAAGATATTGCCATGGAGATTGAGAGAAGAGAAATTAGATCACTGTCACTACATCACTCTCTGTTACCAAATTAGGAAGTTATATCACTCCTTGGTAAGGGAGTGTCGCTCTAATGCATGGATCAAAGATAGATGGTACTTTGCTAAACTTGCATCCAAAACTACTTTGGGCTAGTCTCAAATAAAATAATAAATGTCTGGTAATGTCATTGCAGGCTTTAGTCTCATGGCAGTTGAATGCTGCTTAAAAAAAGGTCAGAAAGTACAATGATACTCACTACAATACGCTACAGTGCTGTATGTTAGCAATGGCTTATTGAGTTGCCGAATTTGTGCACCCCTGATGTAAGGTAGCCGGTTAACTTCCTGCGATAGCCACTAGCTCCTCTGTTTTTGCTATAACAAACTTGGCCCATTGTCCAATACAATTCTACCTCAGATGATCAAGGGGCAAAATGAAAACTATGAATAATTGCAGCAAGTATTAAACATAGTGAGTTTACAATACCTCCAGCCACAGTACCTAGCCCCTCCCCCCAATCATGTATACTCACTCTTCAGTCCCGAGGGAGTTACTAAAAACAAGAGAGGGCGCAGTGCAGTGCATCCTACACAAACACTCAAGGATGTTGTTACATAATCAGCTCATCGTAGACACTTTTATATTCTCACCTGATGTGGCGTGAACGGCGATCGTCAAATTATGTTAAATGTTGTGGCAGATTCGTTCTCCTCCAGTACTGCTAACAGCATCTGCTCAGCTCCTTGGTTCCACCAATCAACTTTTAGCAATTGACATCACACCATAGATCACACTCAACAGCATAGTAGTACAGTATAGTAACGTAAATTAGTACGGTACGCCCACAGAGCTGTGTCACGTGATTAGCAACCCTCCCCCGGCCCGGCCCGGCCCCCCTCCAGGGCGCGGCCGCTTACTCACTTTCCGACTCCATACCGAATCTAGCCACACCTCTCACGCAAGGATCATGGCGTTGCATTTCAGCAGCGAGCGCCCCGAAGACCAGTTCTACACCGACTTCGGCAACCTCAACAAGTTTGAAGACGAGGTATCATAGTAGCTGGGTAGTTTAGTGCTTTGTTAAGTAACTTTTCATGCTCTTTTGGTTTTTGCAGCCATTTTCTCAACTTGCGACACTCGTTTTCAATTTTCTGGTGGCTCCGCAGCAGGTTAGTCGGTCTATTAATTAAATCAACGCTCATTGTTGTCTGCGAGTGCTAAACAGTACTTCTTCCCCCTCCCCTCCTCCTCCTCCTCCTCCCCTCTTTCCCCCTCCACTCCTCCTTTTTCTTCTCCTCCTCCTTCTTCTCCTCCTCCTTTTTCTCCTCCTTCTTCTCCTCCTTTTTCTCCTCCTTTTTCTTCTCTTCCTCCTTCTTCTTCTCCTCCTCCCCTCCCCACCTTCCCCTCCAGTCATCCCACTTTCTCTCCCAGCTGGAAGAGTTTTCTTCACACTACAGTCTTGGCCTCAGTGCCCTCAAAAACCTGGTGAAATCTGTGCTCATCATATCCTCCTCTACCAATTTCGCAGCCAGTGTTGTTTTAGTATAGGGTTTGTGCTTTTATTTTAGTTATAGTTTTGGATATGGAAAATACTTTTGGTTTAGTTTAGTTATAGTTCCAAAAATTTTAGTTATAGTTTCAATTACTAAAACTCTGAAACCCCTTACTAAAAGGTATTTAGTTACAGTTATCAGTGAATATAGGCTGTTATGGTTTCTTCTTGTATGTTCTTGGATATTTTAGTTATAGTTCCCAGCTTAGCAAAGCATTTTAGCTAGTTGTAGTTTTGGTTAACTAAATATTATAAAGGCCATACTAAAATATATTTAGTTAAAGTTATAGTTAACTAAAACAACACTGTTCGCAGCCCAGGCCACTCCCAGATTTTATCTTGCAGTACAAGGAACCAGAGGCTCACCCTCATCGTTAAGACTGGCTTCCTTTCCTTTCAGTTTTTACTACAAGATCAGAAGTCTGGGAGCAACCAGTGACTTAGAAAATTGCCACACCTTTCCCCTGCTCTATTTTGACCCAGGCTGGTCTCACAGGCTCACATAGAGGAGAGTTTGGCCCGTGAGACTAGACAGTAATCTGATTTGCAGACAGCTTGCGTCATCTACCCTTTGCCTGGTGTTTTTCCTCGTGTGACCTCACTCTAAAACACCTCCCAGCTTTCCGTCACTTGTAGCCACTTTTGTACAGAAGTTAGGTGGAAGCTTGGAAATGAGACTGTTCTCAGCTTCATTGCGAGCCCCCTACCCAGCTTTCTGTACGTCACTTGTAGCCACTTTTGTACAGAAGTTAGGTGGAAGCTTGGAAATGAGACTGTTCTTAGTGCAGCTTCATTGCGAGCCCCCTACCCAGCTTTCTGTACGTCACTTGTAGCCACTTTTGTACAGAAGTTAGGTGGAAGCTTGGAAATGAGACTGTTCTTAGTGCAGCTTCATTGCGAGCCCCCTACCCAGCTTTCTGTACGTCAATTGCAGCCGCCTTTTGGTAAGCAACCCAAGGAAAGCTGGATATGGGTCTGGAATAACTACATACCATAGTCAAGTGGTGTTCATCGCCAAGAGAAGTTTCAACCTTAACTCAGTTGCCACTTTTTCAAAGCTGCTCTCAAGCGAAACCTTTCTCCCACTCATGTAAGAGAAGATCTTGCCCAGCTTGGTAAGCAAGATGTTAGTGGCACATTGAAGAGTATTTTTTTTTACCCCCAGCCTGTACCAATCAGGCAGCATGTGGGAGTGAGACTAGGAGGGATATTATTATAGTGGTTATTTGCAGGTTGCACATTGGAGTTACCGGTAATTTTAATCTCATTCCCAATTCCTTCTCAATTGAAGGGGAATATGGGAATGTAACTAGGAAACTTGTATAATAATTATGGGTAGCCTCGTTCCCAGGCTCCTCCGCTCCGGAACGCGATATTGAAGTTGTACACGCGGAGAAAGCCTGGTATTTATTCTCACGTGAGAACCCTCAAAGGTAGAGAGGGGGTAGAGAGACCTTAATTGAGCGTGGGCGTACCCGAGACTCAGAACAGGAAAAAGAGTGAAGGTAGCGGCCAACTTACTACATGTATCTAGTTATCGGGGGTTGAATATCATACACACCGAGCGTTGAACGCACAGTTGGTTGAAAAACGCGCAAAATGTTGCCTTTCTGTTTTAGTCCTATTTCGATTACGTCATGCCTACGTAGAATAGATACCAGGCTCTCCACGCGTGTACAACTCGCGTTCCGGGAGAGCCTGGGAACGAGGCTAAATTATGGGTAGTTCTTGATTTACAGGTTTGTCAGAAGAAAAGGCAGCATGGATTGCAAAACAGGTACAATTCATACGTTCATATTGTTTCGTTTCAGTCTAAATGCCGAATGCAGCCCTTGGATTTTAGCCAAACACTTTCTCTTTGTACTTACATAGCTAGCAGGTTGCTCCCGTCAGCCTCACATTGGCATAATAATACTTTGTACAAAGCTAGTGGCTACGTCCGTTTTTCCTCTTCTTCTTCAGTGGAAGTCTAACTTGCCTTCTATGTCAAGAGCGGCTGCAGGACAGTCACTTACAGTCAACCAGCTGGTGGATATGGAGTGGAGGTTTGGAGGTAAGCAACTGACACCCCTCCCTGGTTGTTCTTTGAGCTTTCAGGCAGATTGTGTTGGTGTTTGTGCATGCATGTGTATATACCTGTACATTAAAGAGTTAGGAGGCGAAAATAACCGATGAGAGCATTCAGTACTACCTGTGCAATATGTATATAGTCAGGATTGCTAGCACTGGTGGTTGTCCAGTTGTAACTCGATCAGTGGTATAGAGCTCGAGTTAAGAGCCCTGGGTTTGATTCTGCTGCAGTGGCTGCCGGCTTTCCACCTTTCTCTATTTCACCTCATAGCTGTTCTAATTTCCAGCTGAGCTAAGATGTTTAGAGCCTTTACATTCTTTTCTTGTGTGTTACACAGTCACTGCTGGCGACAGTGATATGAACAAAGTTGGCAACAGCTTCTTGCAACTGAAACTTGTCCTGGACAGAGGCACAGGAACAGAAGAGGTGTTCATGGGTGAGCTCCTTCCCTCCTCAACCACATATGCACGCCCATTCTCCCCCCCCCCCTCCTTTTCACGAACTGCACATCCATCCTCCTTCTCAGCACCCACCCCTCCTCCCTCCTCACCTATGCACACTCATCCTTCACCCCTCCACTTTAAAATATACACATCCATCCCTCACTCCTCCTCTCTCACCTCACTTAGTGCACACCCATCCTCCACCCCCTCTTCTTCCCATACACAAACACACAGAGTTGAGCTTGCCCCAGTTCTACTCTTTTCTTCACGAAATGGAAAGGGCACGAGCAAGCTTGGACTACCTCACCTAGCCATGTTCATGTTAGCCTCATTCCCAGGCTACTGCACACAGCCTGGGAATGAGGCTATGTTCATGTGTGTTCACTTTCTTGTAGTACGTAATTCAATTAGCCTCGTTCCCAGGCCCTCGCCAACTTCCCGTCGCTACTGCAAGTGACGGGAAGCTGGGTGAGGGCCTGGGAACACAAAATGAACCTTGCTGTTAGGTGCATTTCACTCCTGTACACCGGTACGCAACACTGAGTACAGTATACATAGTTCTATAGTTCACTTAACTGTTGCACTGATAAAAATCTTACAATAACTTAGAATTTAATGAAATAACCTTTGACCTGTGTGCAGACATAGCGAAGATAAAACCTATAATAAGTTACTAGGAGAGAGAGAGCGATGAAATGAAAAGGTTTCTAGGAGAGAAAGAGTTGAGACGAAATAACCACCGAGATGTAATACTAAACCAGTGCAGTTTTTTTTCGGTGAAAAGCTACTCTTTCTTGGGCTTCTCCTTGGCTATGATCCCTAACCGCTGTGCAACAGGATGCAGTACGCCAGCAAATAGTGCTGTTCCTGTGAACACCATCAGTGTTGCTAGCCAGTGGTAGAGCGTGAAGGGGTTTTGAAAGTAGAAGATCGAGAAGAGGAGGCTGAGGAACTTTCTCAGAGTTATTATGAGGGTGACGACCAGTGAGGGACATTCCGTGGCCAGAATATACACCCCTTTGATGCAGACATATCTGGTGGCAGTCAAGGAGGAGGGGGAGGAGGAGGATGGGAAAGAGAGTGATAGCTGACTGTAGTGTTGTTTTAGTTAACTATAACTTTAACTAAATACCTTTTAGTATGGCCTTTTTAAACTTTACTTAATCAAACTACAACTAATTTGTTTTTGCTAAACTGTAAACTAAACTAAACTAAAACATCCAAGATGAAACCATAACTAAAACAGAAAACGACCCTTTTTCACTGATAACTGTAACTAATTACCTTTTAGTAAGGGGTTTTAGAGTTTTAGTAATTGAAACTATAACTAATTGGAAAATCAGGAAACTATAGCTAAACTAAACCAAAAGTATTTTATAAAAATCCAAAACTAAACTAAAAGCACAAACCCTATACTAAAACAACACTAGTTGACTGTAGCCTCGTTCCCAGGCTCTCCCCCTCTCTCAGAGAGAGCCTGGGAATGAGGCTAAGTTGACTGCAAGTTAGGAGAGATGAAGGAGGTGGGAATTGGCTAGTTGCTACTTGGATACTGGGTAAAACAATTCCCAATAATGTAGGCCCACATCTTCGGAAGGCTCACCACTCCCAGACTGATTGGTTCTGGAGAGGAGGGAACATGGCATGGTTGAGATACTGTGAAATCAAGATTGCGATGTCAGTGGGGGCTACCTGATACAGAGAAAGTGAGGACTTTGTTCCAGATGTCCGAACCAAGGAGCAGAAACCCTGGCAGTGGTAGCAAGTGCTGGGAGGATGGAATTAAATACACCATTCATTTGTGCTCTCACACCCCCCCCCCCCTCCCCCCCTCACATTCTCCCGACACACACACACCTCACCATGTAGAACATTGATTCTCTGGGATACTTCCCATATTTTCCGAAGGTCACCTCCTTGTGGTAGCAGAACAGTAAATCAATTATCTTTGTGTGAATATCTTATCTCAACTGGAAGTAAACCAACCCACCCACCCGACTACCCACCTACCTACCCACCCGACTACCCACCTACCTACCCACCCACCTACCTACCTACCTACCCACCCACCTACCTACCTACCTACCCACCCACCCACCCACCCACCTACCTACCTACCCACCCACCCACCCACCCGACTATCCACCCACCTACCTACCTACCTACCTACCTACCTACCCACCCACCCACCCACCCACCTACCTACCTACCTACCCACCCGACTACCTACCTACCTACCCACCTACCTACCTGGACAATGCCCAACATGGCGGAGGTAAACATGGCAAACACCAACATTGCAATACCTAGGAAAAGCCAACATAAAAACTTTCACGTTACATGTCTACGTCCTTGATATAAATGCACAACCCGAGGCAGCTGAAGAGCTCTTACCAATGAAAAGTCTGAAGACACCAGATGTGCTTGCGTAACCACTGGTATGTTCAGAAGGGTTGGAGGGGTCAGTATAGTTGGAAGCAGAACTGTTTGACTGCTGCTGTAGAATGGAAGGTTGAAGAAATCCATAACCTACCTTCAAGGGCGAGTTGTGTGCATGTGTGCACACAACACACATGCACGCACGCACGCACACACACACACACACACACACGATTCAAGGCTAGCTCGAGTTCACTTACAATTTGCTGTGCTGATTCAATGGTTGCCATGGAGATGCCTAAGGTGATCATGAGAACAGCAACATACTTGGAAAGAGGATACCTAACAAACAAAGTGTATCCAAACGTCACAACAAAGAAGTTTAAAACAAACAAAGTGTATCCAAACGTCACAACAAAGAAGTTTAAAACAAACAAAGTATATCCAAACGTCACAACAAAGAAGTTTAAAACAAACAAAGTATATCCAAACGTCACAACAAAGAAGTTTAAAACAAACAAAGTATATCCAAACGTCACAACAAAGAAGTTTAAAACAAACAAAGTATATCCAAACGTCACAACAAAGAAGTTTAAAACAAACAAAGTATATCCAAACGTCACAACAAAGAAGTTTAAAACAAACAAAGTATATCCAAACGTCACAACAAAGAAGTTTAAAATAACCACATCCACTTACGTTTTGCTCAATATGATAACACCCAGTATCATATTCGCCATTAGGGAGCCCTACCAACATAAAAACATAAAAACAGTAGCATTGTGAAATAGCATACCGTATAGCGGGTTTATTTCGCGGGAGAAAATTTTCGCGAATTTCACGGATCTGTCCCAGTTCGTGAAAATATTATTCGCGAAATACACAAATGCCAGCCATTCGCAAAAATTTTCTCCCGTGAAATAAACCCACTATACGGTATAGTAGCCTCATGCCATAAAACAACTCTTAAAAAGTCATGTCATGGTATAGCGAAACCTCTCTGTTATGGGCACCAAAACATCTGTCCCGATTAGTGAGGTGTATCTTTTAAGAGAAAATAATTACTTACTTATAAATAGATAGATACTCCATTAGTATATAGTCAGTAACTTTGATCTTCAAACGAGCAAAGTAACCGCACCCCAAGATGCTCATAGGAGGTTAAGTGCTATACATAGGTGAAATCTTTGTTAGTAGGCTTTAGGAAAACAAAGTGCACTGCTACTTAGCTACAAGACCTGAAGTTTGATCTTCAAATGTCTGATCAACAAGGAGTCCTTAATTCATGGGTGTCCTTCAAATTGTCGCCTGACGTTAGAAAGCTGAAGCAACTAGCCATCTGTTTATCAGAACGGGGACTCTCTTAACTAAAGTAGTTGATAGATAAGCACATAATAAACTTACGGCTCGGAAGATCATGTGTAATGGCATGGGGATGTTAAAGTTGAGGGCGTAGTTGTTGACGACACTGACCATAAAGAAAAGTGCTACCATCAACATATAATTCCTGTAGAATAGAGAAAAAGAATGGCGTCATATTTCACTTTCAGCACTTTTACCTAAAGACTGGCCTCCCAAGAGGAAGAGTAATATCCAAGAAACAATTGGGAGAAGTTTAGTCTTGTGCCCAGACATCCTCTGGCACATATATTGCTAGTATAATGTATGGGAAAACAATCCACATGTTCTGGAGTCTGGGACCGAAACTTTTCCGGCCCAAATATTAATTAATATGGATATTGTGAATGGTGTTATAGTTACAGCAAATACAAATAAGAAAAATGATTGAGGCCTTTAGTCACATAAAATATTGTCACTTTCAGCTGCCTTGTTCCCCGGCCATTTTTTGACAAGGCAAACTCCACTAGTAACATAGATAGTAGATAGTCTACTGTCAGTGCTAGTAAGGCCCCGATTCGCTGATTATTAGTTTATCATCGACCGCCCGCATGGATTTTCTGCAATAGAATTTATCACCATTATTTTTATTTGCACATATCAACAACGTTAAACAAACGAGTGATAGGCGTCATGAGCATAGCAATGAACGTAACGCTAACAAACATGTCTGTCTAGTGCACAGCATCTAAAAGAACCCTTCTACAATGGCGGATAATGAGCAACGATCATCTTGCCATCACGCTTGTCAACTTCTTTCATGAGAAATATCTGTTGGCTGAATAATGGTAATACCCGCCCGCCCGCATTGTGTGCAGGGGAAGCACCTGATGAGAAACTAAAAAATCAACAAATTGGGGCCTAATTAGAGAGAAGTTGTTTATTGCCAAATACGTTACCGCATTGGGATCACTGGCTTCATCTTCAAGAAGTGAGGTACAAACACAACTCCCTCAAGTGCAACAAAGAGAAACTGTGTAAATGTTATAATGTTTCCAGAACCGGGATCCTCCCTGTATAAAGACACAAGACGAGTAAGACCCTATTAATTACTGCAATCCCATTCTAATTAGTCACCTGATGAGCAGTTCAAGAAAGACAACATTAGAGCAACAGCCCAGCATCACTAGGCTGATTGCAAACGGTATAACGAGACTCGAACCCATCTTTGCTTTTTTTCCAGCAACACGTGTGTTCATCACGTGATTAATTTAGCCCCGCCCCCAAAACGGATGATGGAGAACGCGGAACAAGAAATGTTGCAGCTGTTGGATGCTGCACTTGCTGTGGAGAAGGATTGCAATGAACTTAGAGGGAGCGAGCGAGCAAAACAGAAGAAGGAGGCAGAACGGCTAGATAGAAAGATTACAGCTCTTGTAGACAGGAGGCGGCAGTTGGAGACGAATGGAGACGGCCTACTAGCAAGATTGACCTACACTGAAGAAGAGCTAGGATTGCTGGAAAACCAACATAAGGCGCACGTCGAGGGGAGTAACAGTGTGGTTAGGAAAGAGCGGGAAGAGTTAGAGGTGGTGAGAGACACACAGCAACGGCTGCAAACCTTGGTGCAGCTTGTGGCGGATCCTGAAGGTTTAGTGCCTATGCTTCCTACTGTCTTTGTCATGGATAACTTTCAGGACCGCAAAGCCAACAATGAACTCTGGCACAGCCCTGCATTTTATTCCCACCCAATGGGCTATAAAATGTGCATTCATGTGTACCCTAATGGGCATAAGGAAGGATTGGGTACACACCTATCTGTCTTTGCAGCAATTCTGCCTGGAGAGTTTGATGATGTCCTTATATGGCCGTTTTGTGGTGAAATTACCATTCATCTTCTAAACCAGCTGCAGAACAAAAACCATGTTTCTTACACAGTACAGTTTACTGGCCAAGATAACATAAAATATAGACAGAGAGCTGATCCTAATGTGGTTATTGATCCTGGGCTTGCACAAAGTTGGGGGATAATGAAAATGATCGACCACCACAGCCTACAAGTGCAACCTCCTCCGGGTTGTCAGTACCTTGTGGATGACTGCCTGAAGTTTCAAGTTTGGAAAGTGCACATTCTGAACTGAAAGCGATTTGTTAGTTTCATATTTTTATTTGGATTATCACAAGCCAACTCAGCTGTTGCAGCTAGAAACCCTTACTTGAGCATTGACGGCTGTGGGCGTGGTTCAAAGGTTGAAGCTTCCGTTCGCTTACGCATGCGCAGTCAATCCATCGTCAAACTGGGCTGAAAATGAGTTTCGATCGGAGAGGTATTTTCAGATCCCGTTGCTCGTTCTGCTCCTGCGATGGCTACACAGCTGACGAGGGTAGCCTGAAGTGCGTGAAGTGTGGCCATGCGCCTGGCAAGCATGAGGCCATCAATCCTTTTCTACCTAGGCCCAGACAGTCGGTTGACGCTATTGGAACTGACCGTTCCCCTCCTCCACCAACCCCACCCACCTCTGACACTGTCCCCACTGTTGCTACAACTATAAGTCAAGCTTGTGAGTCTTTAACTCTGTCGCCTACAACTCGACCACGTTCAATCCAGTCACCCCCAAATGTAAATGGACCTTCCACCCAAACGGCCACAGCTCCTCCTTCCACAACTGCCGTGCTGCCACATACACAGCCTCTACTTTCTTCCGGCACACCTGCTATTGAGCCCTTACAACCAGCTTCTACAACAGTTCCCTCAAGTCCTTCCAGCCAGCAAGCTCTCAAAATGCCGGAATCAACTGTTGTGCAACAGGAAAATGTAATGGAACTACCAACTGATCTTCAGTTCCTCGAGGAGCCTCCTGAAAGTCTTATGTGTAATATTTGTGCAGATATTTTGAGGGAACCACAAGTGCTGACCTGCTGTGGAGACCGTGTGTGCAAGAACTGCATCACTAAGGCTTGTGAACGAAAAATACACTTGAGAGAGAAAGCAGTGTGCCCTTTTTGCAATGCTGAAAATTACAAACTCGTAAGCAATGTTGACTTGATGAATGAAATTCTTGGCCTAAAAGTTCAATGTGCTCAGGCAAAGGATGGCTGCAAATGGACAGGCCAAATTCGAGAGCTGATTGGGCATCAAAGCACATGCAAATTTCACCTTATAGATTGTCCCAACGGTTGTAAAACAGCAAAGTTCCAGCGGCAAACTCTCAAGCAACACTTGAGTGTATGTTCTAGAGAGAAAGTGAACTGCCTCTTTAGCTCTATAGGCTGCTCCACCATCATGGAACGCAAGGAGCTTCTGCCTCACATGAAAAATGGCATCCATCAACATCTCTTAAAAATATCACGAAAAACTGACCAGATGATGACAAAATGTACCACTCTTGCTCAGTCACTGAATGCCAGTTGTGAAGATATGCTGCAAAGGAAGGAAGTAAAGTTAGCCCATCTGAAGAAGCAGATAACAGAGGCTGAGAACACTGTATCTTCTCTGGAAAAAACGTTGCGTGAGACTCAGCAAAAGATCAAAACACTGAAGAGGGATCAGGAGCAGACTGCTGCTGAACGTAAGCATGAACTTCAAGTACAGGGTGAGGAAGCTATGGTTCTCAGAGATCAGCACAGGGAAACTCAAAGGCAAATACAAGCACTGCAAGGTCCTCAACAGGTCATCGCAACATGTGCACACGTTCCAGTAACCTTCAAACTTGACAGATTTGCAGAAAGAAAGATGCTGAATGAAAAATGGCTGAGTCCTCCCTTCTATACACATCCTGGTGGCTACAAGATGTGTATCAGTGTGTACCCTAATGGCATTGATGGGGGCCAAAGAACACATGTATCTTTATACGTCCATTTAATGACTGGAGAGTATGATGAGTGGCATGAATGGCCTTTTCAAGGCCAGATTGTCATTCTTTTTATGAACCAGCGTGGACTGTCAAGCTATTTCTGGGGTGATCGAGGACACGGACACAAAGTTATCTATCTGGATAATCCAAGAAACTTGAGCAATAGAAAACGAGTGTTTGACATCACTTATGGACCTGGCTGGGGCTATGATACAGCCCTTCCACATTCAAAGCTAGGAAACTTCCTCAATAATGACAGCCTACTAATACGGATACATGAGGTCTTATTCCTTCCTTTGTAAACATTGACAATTTTTTGACTTAGAGGCAGAGATTTTTCCGGCTTTGCAAGGGCACGGCTAGTTATTTATTGTTGACTGGGAATGGATTTGTACAACGATTTTAACCCAAATAACTGAAGCCAATATGAGTCTGGGTTTAGTACAGATCTCCATACATGGCAAAAAGTTGCTGCTTTTTAGTAAGCCACGCCTTACGTGAAGTACGCGGTGAGAAAAATGGCTGACGGACTTCGGGGCTACCAGTGTGAATTCGTAGAGAAACCACCCCATCTAAAGGTCGAATGCCATCTTTGTTCCCTGATCCTTCGAGATCCACACCTAACAGAATGCTGCGGGCGAAACGTATGCCTTCCATGTGCGGAGGACGCAAGGAAAAATGACAAATCTTGCCCACTTTGCGGTAAGATGCTGCACACGACTCTGGATCGTCGGCTCAGGAACGAGCTTCTGGAGTGCGAAGTGCGTTGTCCGTCAAAAAATCGTGGTTGCGGTTGGGTGAACAAGCTGCAGACGCTAGACAGCCACGAAAAGATCTGCGAGTTTGCCGAAGTGGATTGCCCTTTGGGATGTGGTTTGCGTATGCAGCGTCGTTCTTGCGAGGACCACATGCTTCGCATTTGCGCGCGAAGCCCCCTGCCATGTCCCAATCAATGTGGAAAAACGTGTGAGCGTCGTTTTCGAGATACTCACCTTCGCAATAGGTGCCCTTTGCAAGGGGTGGAGTGTGTATTTTGCAAGGCGAAATTGAAACGGAAGGACTTGAACGCCCACTACGAAAGTGAATTTCAAACGCATCTTAGGATAGTGTCTGAAAAGAGTAACGAAATGCAGGCCAACTGGCAACAAATGAAGCAAGCAATCCTTTCCCAACATGAGGAAAAAGTCCAAAAGAAGGAGTCCGAAATTGCTAGCTTGGAAACTAAACTCAGCCAAGCGGATAAAAGGGTGGAAACTCTGCAAAGGCTTCTCTGTGCAGCGCAAAAGGAGGTGCAGCAATTGCAGGAAGACCAGAAAAGGAATAAGGCTGAGTTTGTAGCGGAGTCTGCTGCAAGGGAGCAGGAGATACAAGCACTGAAGGAGGGCATCACAGACTTGCAGGTACAAGCAAGAGCCAAGTGCTTTGGACCTCCCCCACCAAGACTTGATAACATTGTCTCACGACCAATACCACCGACTGTACATATCTATGTGCCACCTGTTACCTTTGTAATTGACAACTTTGAGTATCGAAGGCTGCATCAAGAGCGTTGGTACAGCCCACCCTTCTACACTCACGGTGGAGGCTACAAAATGTGTCTTGAAGTTTACCCAGATGGATTTGGTACTGGTCGATACAAATGGGTGTCTATATTTATTGCAATGGTCAAGGGGGAAAATGACCACCATCTTAAGTGGCCCTTTTCTGGATGTTTCACTGTGGAAATTCTAAACCAGAAGAAGAATACCTTTCATAAGGCAAACAAGATTGTTCTCAACCACCGTCAGCAAGTTCACAGTGGGTTTGTGGCTTCAGATAGTTATGGATACCAGCAATTTCTACAACACACACTTCTCTACCCAAGCACACTGCTTCCTCCCGAGTATCAATACCTGAAGAATGACTGTATCCATATTAAAGTCAGTACAGCACGCATCTTCAGCTGATGTGCACTTCATGTCATTTTTGTCATGCATGGGCTTATGAATAGCCTTGGCCTCTAGACACTTCATACTTAAGAGTTTGTATGGTTTGGAATTTAATTTTTGTGTGCATATTTATACAAATACACATGTATGGGCAGGTATACCGGTAGTTTGTAGTTACAGCCAGCCATCCTCGTTCCCAGCCCCTCCCCTCTGCGGGCGACTAGGCTACGAGCCCTGCCTACTTATGCCTGTACGTTCCGGTTCCATCCCGGTATGAGCTGCAGGGAACGAGACTGTGCAGTCAGCGTGTGATGGCGGAAGGAGAGCCTCCAGCGAAAAGACGCCGCCGGTGCAGCAATCGGAGCGATTTCCTCGAGGAAGAGGAGTGGAGTGAGCCGGTGGAGTGTAGCACTCCCGCTTGGCAGCTGGATGGAAGATCGTCCGAGTTTGATTCCAAAGAGGAGCTGGAGGGATCGTTTTTGGACGGCGATGCGAATGGTATCGCCTCGGGTGTACATGTGGAGGACGGTGGCGATGCACAGCGTATTGCCTCGGAGGTGGGACTGGATTATCTCGGGCTGAACGAAGAGTCCATCGGTTAGGACCTAGAGCTATGTTTTTTTTAGTCCAAACACGCAGCACAAGCCGGCGGAAGACGGCGATAAGTTACCAAAATCTCACAAATATGTCACAGCAACGGATTAGGGGTTGTTGGGGGTGCGTGTCTAATGTGACTACCCCCTCCTCATGACTAGTAGAGAGCGTGAAATATTAAGGATTGGAATAATAATTCCAAGTTGGTTTTCAACACAGTAAAAATGGTTGACTCAAACAGCCTGGGTGCAAGGCTGCATTTTCTATAGTTTATTACAGAATTCTGCAATCTGATTGGACACAGTGACCAGTGTGCTGAAACAACAGTGGCATCCATAAGTTACAGGACCTGTCACGAAGTAACTTGCCCCCCGAAGTAAAGTGTCCGGGGGGCAAGTTACTTCGAAGCAAACTGTCCCCCGGACACTTTACTTCGAAGCAAACTGTCCGCCCCGGACACTTTGCTTCGAAGGAAAGTGACCCCCCTCGAAGTAGATTGTCCCCCTTGTGAGGGGACAGTTTGCTTCGAAGTAAAGTGTCCGGGGGACAATTTACTTCGAAGTCGAGTGTCCTGGGGACAACTTACTTCGAAGTAGAGTGTCCCGGGGGACAACTCACTTCGAAGTAGAGTGTCCGGCGGAAAATCTACAATGAAGCAGATAGTCCAGCACACAAAGTATTTCGATCAAAAGTATGTTTGAAGAAAGTATTCCACCAATCAACAAGTAATTATAACAACAGTTATGTAGTACATAAAACAACAAAATGTAGCCTCTTCGGCCTCTACGCTGCATTCCTCCGTCTCAGCTCCGTGCGCCGCATCGCGCGCAACACCGTGCCCCCCTGGCGCAGTAATCGCTGTTGATACTTCGTCATCCATGACTAAAATGCTTTTGCGCATTATGCATGCATCTTATATGGCACCTCATGACAGCTATTGATCTGATTACGTCGCTCTCGCTCCTGGTACAGGGTCGATGTCAACTATGCTTTGCGCGAGAGCGATGAAAGCAGAGGGAGGGGGGGGGGGGAGATGACTTCAAAGGGGGACGGTTTACTTCGAAGTAACTTGCCCCTGGGGGACACTATACTTCGGGGGGCAAGTTACTTCGTGACAGACCCTTTCCACAATACATGAGGGCTGTCTGGTGATCACTTCTGCTTCTCCTTACAGAGAGTTTCATCCTTGACGTTGAATCTGAGGAGCCCTCCTTGAACTGGCTTCCCTGTGAGGTTCTGGAAGTGGTGTTCTGCCATCTACCTCTGGTGGAGCTGTTCACAAGCTGCCGACTCGTGTGCAGGAAATGGAATGATGTCATCATGAGAGAAAAGGTGATTGTCATGCATTTCTGTCTGATGGACCTAATGTCATCACATGCACACACACGCACCTCCATGGAGTGTGGGACTTTCTCGGTCACTGAGTCACCCATAACCTTTTTCCTGACGTGAGAACAAGGTTACAGATGACTCTGGCAGTTTGCATGTTGATTTAGTGATTTACAATTTTCCACCAGTATCTGCGGTGGAAAAAGCGGTACCACATGGTGAAGAGTGGCCGCTGTCTGCCTGTGTCTGCGGCTGTGAGTGAACTTATCTTTGAGCATGATATGGTGGATGCACCATACATGTACTTCTCCAGCCACACCCTCTGCCTCACCACCACTATGGCAATGTATGTGTGTGTGTGTGTGTGTGTGTGTGTGTGTGTGTGTTTGTTGGATGTTGCTTAGCAACCAAATCTTTGAACTTGAATAACACGAAGTAGAATGGGTGGAGGTGATAATGGGTGTGGCAGTGGGTTGCTAGGGGTAACATCCAACAAATGAGTTACATTCCCCAGACAGAACAGCATTCGCCCTTCGGGCTCATGCTGCTCTGTCTGGGGAATGTAACTATTGTGTGTGTGTGTGTGTGTGTGTGTGTGTGTGTGTGTGTGTGTGTGTGTGTGTGTGTGTGTGTGTGTGTGTGTGTGTGTGTGTGTGTGTGTGTGTGTGTGTGTGTGTGTGTGTGTGTGTGTGTGTGTGTGTGTGTGTGTGTGTGTGTGTGTGTGTGTGTGTACTTGGCACCCAACCCAGGCCCAAGTAAAATAGTAAATTGGGAACCTGGCTTAGGCTGGGGAAGGACAAGACCACTGGCTGTGCCTAATTCCACTGAGGTACAGGTGGGACTTCGGATGCCCACACCACAGTGGAGGGGCATAGTCAGTGCTCCTGCGAGTGCTTGGCCCGGCTTCAGGAGTTTGTCTAGTGCTCGGCCCAGTGTTCCCTGAAGTAGCGCACAGGGGTCCCAGCCTTAATTGGTCTGGGGGGGCATATCCCCATTAGGGGAGCTCCTTATGTTTGTCCTTTGTCCTTTGTGTGTGTGTGTGTGTGTGTGTGTGTGTGTGTGTGTGTGTGTGTGTGTGTGTGTGTGTGTGTGTGTGTGTGTGTGTGTGTGTGTGTGTGTGTGTGTGTGTGTGTGTGTGTGTGTGTGTGTGTGTGTGTGTGTGTGTGTGTGAGGCTGAGAATGTGTCCAGTTATGTACTTCAACTTAGGTAGACATTCATTTGGTGGTGGACATTTTGAGTCTGGGGCTTAAACTTTTAGAGGATCTCTCTCTTGCACATGCACACATGCACACATGCACACACGCACACACACACGCACACACACGCACACACACACACACACACACATACACACACACTGCACAGATTTGTTGGGAAGGAGTTTGAGAATGTGACAGTGGAACAGGGAGTGGGAGAGAAGTTGATGAGGGTGCTCAGAGCACATCCCCAGTACTCATGCGTGGAGAGGATAACTGAACTCCATCCCTGGCTGAAGGAAGGAGAAGAGGTGGGTTAGTCTGGCGTCACTGAACCTTTGCTTGCAGGATATAGTTGGAGAATTGTATACATGTAAGTTGTACATCTGTGAACAGTTTGCAGTGTAGAAGTCCAACACTCACTAAATCTAAAATTTTACCTTGTCCTGATAATGATGAAGTGACTTCACCACCTGGTTCACCAGGCCACTTCCCACTTGCCCACACCTGACTGGAAGTAGGTAGGGTCAGTATACGTAAGCCACTCACCACCTCATTGTTACCATGGCGCTGTCTAGTGCTAAATAGTTTTCAAACAAGGGAAGGTGTTACTTGAGACATGAAAAACTGACCTTCCCTTTAGCCCAGCAGGTGTTGATTAGTGTCTTATACAGCTGTCTCCCACACTAGGGCTTCACTTTAAACACTAGCCTGGGGGGGTCTGGTATGGAGTACTAGGTCGGAGTACTAGGTCAGAGCACTGGTAGCTCATTCAATTGCCAGCAACTGCCAGTCTTCTCATTTCTTATTCATCTCTTACCTTTGTATGCCCTACTCCACCATACTCTCTGCTTTATACATGCCCTGACTACACTATCTGGTTGTCCCCCCCTCCTCCCCCCCCCCCTCCTTCTCCTGTAGACCCTTGGTGCAATCCAGGCTCTTACTCTCTTGGTCGTCTGCTGTCATTCAGTCGACCAGGTCTTCTCCCTCCTCGTCTCTCTTCTCACCCCAGAAGTGAACAGAAGCTTTGTTACCCCTCTGTGCAGCAGAATAACGGTGATAGAGATATTCTACTGCCTGGCCTGCTTGTGTTACGCCTTGTGGAACAGAGGCATGCTACCACAGAGGTTAGTGTAGTGTTGTCGCTTCAGGTCCTTTCATCTATAGAAGCTGACCAATCACATAGCAGTATCATTAACCCCAGGTTCCACTACTTCATCTACTACTCTCTGAACTTTCTTGAGAGGGGTCTGTCCTCCACTCCCCCCAGCCAGACGTCTAGCCCTGGGCAGTGGAGAAGACAGCCAAGTATTGACTGGTATGATATTTCCTCCTTATCTAACATTCATCTTGTCCCAATTGTAAATTAGGTATTTTCCCCTTGTCAATTCCCTGTTGCTGCTTGTAGGGGAAACCCCCTGGGAATACCCTGGGGGCTGGAAGGCCTGATGGCTACAGTTTCAGGAGTGCCCTTCAAAGCTCTAATCTGATTGGTTGGGTTAGGGTTAATTTAGGGTGTTGTTAGGGCACAGTGCATATGTACATATAGTTGTGTATACTATGTTGACCAATTGGGCTAATTAGAGCTAAGCTTTGAAAAGTACTTCCCTGAGATAACCCTTCCCTCCATATTGTACTGGAACCTTCAGGGCTCCCTAATGCACTCTGACCCCTTGTAAATCTTGCAGCTCCCTGCAGCTCACTTCTGAACAATGCAAGATTGTCAACCATCCCCTGAAGTCGGGAGAAACAGTGCAAGTGAAGGCTTTTGCTGGTGAGCCTGTGAGCTTTCAGCAGTTGTGTGCGTATCTGTGCAACATGCTTTGTGTATGGTAAATATTTTTTTTGCTTTGTGGCCTTTTCTCCTATAGGAACCGGGAAGACGACCACCTTGCGATGCCTCACTGCCCTCAACCCAGACTGGAGATTCCTCTACTGCGTGTACAATAAGTTAGTTGCTAGCTACAAGGACACAAATATAGATTTGTGTATGTGGTAGGCATATTGTAGTGTGCCGGACACCATGGAGTCTATACTGTCTTGCAATTGCTGCTTCTCCTTAGGTCTGTTCAGCAACACGCTAAGAGTAATGTATTTCCAAGGACTGTTACGTGCAAGACTTTTCATTCCCTGGCCTGGGAAGTTGGGTATGCTATGAGTGTTTGTTTGTTTGTTTGTTTGTTTGTTTGTTCGTTGTTGTTCACAAGTGCCTACTTTTACATACAGTAAATAATGCCAAGTCTATGAACATTTGACAGTTCACACACTAGCAAATATTGTCCACTAGAACTCTTGCTTTCACAAGTGCACAGCCTCATTCCCATTCTCTGATTTTTCACATGGGTCTGAGCACAAGGCTAAGTAGAAATATGAACACAACTTTACTATCACAGGGGAAAATACGAGTCCAAGTTTCAGTTCAGCCTCACCCCCTACAAAGTTTCCCAGTGGGTCAATGATGTGCCACTACTAGGAGAAGCAGGTCCCAGACTGCAGTCGCGCTATATCTTCTCCAAGTATGTCTACGCAGCACTGCTCAAGTTTATTGCATCCGACAGCCGAGAACTAACAGAGCAGCATCTGAAGATAGATGCCTTTGATGCTGACTGTGCTGACTTGGTGTGTGGCTCTTTCTTCTTCTTCTAGTTTCTCCCCCTTTCTCCTCCTCCTCTTCCTCTTCCTCCTCCTCCTCTTCCTTCTACTTTGTTACCGTCATTCCCTCAACTTCTCTCTCTCCTTCTCTTCTTCCTCCTCCTTCTCCTCCTCCTTCCCCTACTTTGTCTTCTTTCTCCTCTTTGTTCTCTCCCTATCCCCTTTCTCCTTCACCTCCTCATCCTTATCATTGTTCCTTCTTCTCCTCTTCTTCCGCCCCTAGCATGAGGTCACTGGCTACTATGCTGCTGAAGTGTTGAGGGAAGCAAAGAGGATCTGGAGAGAAATGACAAACCTGAAGAATAAGAAGATCGGCATGACTCATGATGGTGTGTTGAATGACTTAGTGGGGGCAAGCGTGAGCAAGCTCCGCACTGTGTGTGTTTGAAAACTTTACGTCTTTATGGTGATAGATGTTTTGTGTCACTTCATATTTTACAGGCTACCTGAAGTTGTACCAGTTGAAGAACCCGCAAATCACTGAATATGACTGCATCTTGGTTGATGAAGCACAGGACCTCACCCCAGGTGACCCCCCTCCTCTCCCTCCCATCCATCCCTGCCCTCTCCCTCTCTCTCTCTCTCTCTTCATCCCTCCTTCCAACCTTTCCCCCTCTCCCCTTCCCTCCCTGTACAGCCATCATCAGTATCATCAAGGCACAGAAGTGTGCAAAGGTGCTAGTTGGAGACCCACACCAGCAGATCTATGGGTTCAAAGGAGCCACTAATGCCATGGCTCTCATCCACGCAGACCACACCTTCCACCTCACAAGGGTGAGCTGTGTTGAGCAATGCCAACCTTCTAACAAGATAGAGGAACTTTAACTTTACTATACCCCCTTCCTTATCCCATCCCTCTGTTCCCTCCTTCCCTCTTTCTGTCCCCCTCTCCACCCCTCGCTCCCTCCTTCCCTCCCTTCCCTCCTTCCTTCTTTCTGTCCCCCTCTCCACCCCTCGTTCCCTCCTTTCCTCCCTCTTTTCCTTCCCTCCTTCTGTCCCCCTCTCCACCCCTCGCTCCCTCCTTCCCTCCCTCTTTTCCTTCCCTCCTGTCCCCCCTCTCCATCCCTCGTTCCCTCCTTCCCTCCCTCTTTTCCTTCCCTCCTTCTGTCCCCCTCTCCACCCCTCGCTCCCTCCTTCCCTCCCTCTCTTCCTTTCTCCCGCACCCACTCCCCTCCCCCCTCCCATCCATCCACTTTAAGTCCTTCAGGTTTGGACCTGAGATAGCCTACACTGCTTCTTGTATTCTAGAAGTGCTCAAAGGAGTGAGAAGACAGACTATTGTGGGAGGGCTGCAGCCTGGTTAGTTTTACTCCAAACTTTCCACAATGTGTTGTAATCCAAACTGTAACCTTTAGATGGTATCCAGGGTGAACAGAGCGGCCAGTTGGCCATCATTGCTCGCTGCAATGACACACTCTTTGTGGAGATGGCTCGTGTAGTGGAGTCTGGGAACCGGCCCAGGCTTGGATTTGCAGGGGTGAGCACTGAATACAGTGAAATTCAAATTGGTTGTCCAAAAATGTACTTTGAAAGTAGCCAATCAAATTCGCAGAAGGCCAGGTTTCAGCATTTGGGATTGGTCGATTTGAATCAGAGTGCCAAAACCCGCAATTCTGATTGGTTAGTTTCAAAGCAATATTGCGTTCTCCGACAACCGACCTGAAACTTACTTTACTATTAGCCTCATTCCCAACCCCTATTTGGAACATTGGACTGTGCCTCAGAATGAAGCTATAAATGACGTGTGTTGCTCATAGGCAATATCTAGCTTGACCTCCTACACTGAGCCAAAATGTCCTCCCTTTCCTCCTCCATTAGGGAATTGACAGCTATAACTTTGATATGCTCCTGGACATTCACAAGCTGTTGCAGGGAAAGAGGGACGTCTCGCACCCGCTCATCAAGAAGTTTCTGAAGGACAGACAACCGTACAAATCCCTCAGAACATATGCAGAAAACAGCAGTGATGTTGCACTCCTTAAGAAAATCAAGGTTATTAGTAGTATATGGCACCACCGGAAGCAAGTTTGGGATGGTCAGGCCACTCCCATGCGAAGCACATGGCAAAATTTTTAGATCTACTTTTAGCAGTCAGGAAGCGCCCTTCCATTGTGTCTTATAATGTCTCATAAAGTCGCATGGTGTGAATGTTACGATGTCGTATGGTTTCTCATGGTGTTGCATGATGTCTCATGTTGTCTCAACTTCAAACAGGCAGCTACAATTCAAACCACATGACCAGAAACCATCTACTGGTATTGCAATTCAGTCTGGGAACAAGAACACACACAAAACAAATAAAGTACGAAGTCACTTCATCTGAGCATGTTGGGACCAGAGGGGTGTTCGGATAACTGAAATGTTCGAACAATACTATTTGTTATCTGTTACCAACTTGAGCTCGGAAAATAACTTACCGACGTTTCGACTGAATGCTCCTGTCGTCATCAGGGCAAAAGTGAAGAAGTGCGAATGAACATTTGAATGCAAAGCAGATGACTTTCCGTAACAGCAAAATTTCTATGAATATCATTATTTTGGACTGTAGCGCCAAATCGTGCAGTCAGCTCAAAAAATGATCCAACCATGGCCTGACCAGCCATACTGGTTCCGGTGCCCGTGTGTTTGTGTCACCATGTCCATTGCTTTGACTTTAGCACTTTTGTCATGTTGGCCTTGATGCAGATCTGTGAAAGATTTTCTCAAAACCTACCTGCCATCGTCTCACAGATTCATGAAATGGCATGCAAGGACAACTCATTTGCTGGTAAACAGTTAGCATAACACTACATAAACATAATTTCATTTCCATGGTAGCAAGATTGCTTTCTCCCAGAAATGGCCTCCTGCATAAATGATCAGCTTCATGCAAAGTATTTCAATAATGCTCCACCTAAAAAGAGTTTAGACGTTATGAGGGAAGAATAGAGGGAAGTGAAAAGCCGGTAGTCACTGGGAATTGAGCCCCAGGACAACCTCCAGCTCCCACAATCATCTATATGTACTCCACAGGTGGTACTGAATGCCTCAGTCGCACACCTGGCAGCTATCGGGTTTCTCTTTCCTTCCTCTATTTTCGCCTCGTAACTCTTTATTTCCAGCGTGAAGCAAGATGTTCTATGCTCCACTTTCTGCAGACATTGTCTTCTCAACTGCTCACAAGTCCAAGGGACTGGAGTTTGACACTGTCAAACTCACCAATGATTACTTGGAGAGTTACGATCACCGTGGCAACAGTGACCCTTACTGTAAGCATTTGTTTTGCTAATCATCCAAGCTAATCTAAAGTAGTAATTTACCAGGTACTATTTCTACACTGACTTATTTCTCTTCCTCTCCCCTTTTCCCCTCCTTTCCTGCCCCTCTCTTCCCCTCCTAGCCTCCCTCCCTCCTGATGAGAGGAACCTCCTCTATGTGGCAGTTACAAGGGCCAAAAAACAGCTCCTAGTCACACCCACCCTCCTGGATGTGCTGCACAAAGCAAAAGTGAGCCTGAGCAGGAGAGATCCAACCCGTTCCTGTCTGTGTTACATAGCTAATAACTTCCTGGCCCTGCTAGTGGCTCAGTGAAACTCTGTTGCCATGGCAATGGAGGAGTCTGGTCCTGTTGCCTGCTGCCTGGGTTCAATATATGGTGGATTGTGGTTTGTACTGCACACAGGTACAGGTAACATGTACGAACCATGATCCATCGTATATTCATGGTACCCACACATCCCTGTTTCCATTTATGACAAACAACCTCTCCTAGCTCCTGCTAGAGGCTCTGAAAGGAGTGGTATGGTTAGTATAAATGATAGTACCTCTTCCATCTCAACAGGAATTCTTCGTGTATCCTTCTGGTTGCCAGGAGACTCATCCGGTATGATGATGACATCTTCAAACAGTAACAACGACAAACACTTGCTATGATTTTGAGGGCATGTGAGTCTTTCAATTAACTGTGTGCTTGTGTTCTTTGTAGAGTGAGGTGGTATGTGCAGTTTGTTCACTGGAGCTGCCCCCTCCACGACTATCTCTGGAGAGGAGGGAGATTCAACTGGTAATCCGTCTACTAGCTCAGTGTCAAGTTTCCACTTGTAACATGCAGAGAAGAAGCGATGCATAAACCATCATCTTTTCAACACACACATACAGGCCAACAATTCCAAACCACACAGGGGAGGCCTTGTCTGCAAGACGTGTTCATACACAGTGCTTCCCTGCTTCGGAGCATGCTTCTAACTCATTTTAACTGCTCACAAATTTCATCAGTCATTTATCACCAACTATTTTATAATCAACAATCACCACTCTATTTTTTGCTCGACTATCAACTCTGTGTCAAGTTTGAGGCAGAACTTGCACGTGAGCAGCCCCGCCTTCTTTTCTGCAAAACATTTGTCACGTGATTCCGAGCAATTAGTGACTAATTAGCGTATTCATAATCTCAACGATCGAGCAGATTAGGAAGTTGCGGTAAGTACGGTTGCTCTACCCTGACTTGCGACCGTTCCCTGTGATGGTAAATCTCGCACCTCATGCCACGGAGGGTTGCTAGCTGCAGGTAGTTTTATAAGATGTCGGATGCGAGCGCGAGCAAGGCGAAGAAGCGTCTTTCGTGGACCCTTGGAAGAAAGAAAAGCAAAGACCAGCCATATGCAAACTTTGACAGCGTCGAGGATGGCAGTGGTGAGTCGATCAGTGCGTTTAATAGTATCCCGTTAGTGATGTGGTACTGCGTGGACTATATATCGGGAGTTTCGGCTACTGTCGCAAAAAAGTGCCACGCCTCCCTAGCGACATATTTACTTGTTAACTTGTTTGGGCTAAACAATTATAAACATGTAAGTAAACAATGTTGGAGTGTGGTTGATTAAAACGCGAGAGCGTGAGTGAGATTTTTCGTGCTTAGGCTTAAGGAGAGATTGTACTGGTCGGACGCGGAGGAGCCATGCTTACTGAGCATCCTTCACATTCAGTTTCACACTGATTAGCACAAGTATTGTTTCCTCATAATTTGCTTACACTTGCAAATTGGTGCAACAGCTTTACTTTACTTGATGGGAGGGGCTCGTAGCTGGTGTGTATGCACCGCACAGCTGCCTCGTCTCAGTTGCTAAGAACAGGTCTAACAGGTCACTACATGCATTGAAACAGTAACTCACCAAAGGCGGACATTATCTAAAAGAAAGCTGCGCACTGTATATTCTCATAGGGACATTTAGTGCTACTAATTAGCACAGTCAGTGTTCAATGTTCTGAAAATTGGTGAGACGCACACAAGTAAATGGAAACTGAAAAGGGGGTTGTTAAAGTTTTGACATAGTTGAAGTGACCCCCTCTTAATTAATTGTCCTCCCACACACACATACACACATGCATACGCACACATACACACACCACACATACACACAGGTCTTCGTATAACAACACAAAATGGCTTCATGAATGGAGTGACAGAGGAGGGGCACACAGATGCAGATGTATATCCTGATGGCCCCCTAACCTCTGGCACCCACAGCCTCAGACGAATCAAGACTACCACCCAAGCAGCAAGAATGATGACACGGGTAGGCCGTCTGTCTGTCACATCATTTGCCTATTTTATCATTCAATCAGTCTGACTGTCTACCCTTTCATCTGCCTTTATCGTCTTTCAATCCATCTGTCCATCTGTCCATCTGTGCTCTACGTACTGGTGGAAGAGAAGGAAAAGAGAGAACGGTTTGTAGGCAATGAAAGCCCACAGAATTTCCTAGTTAATTAAGAACCTCGGACAATAAAGAAAATTAACTTACAAACATAAAACAGCACCTGTGCACCGGAAATGTTGTGTAAACTAATAATCAAATTATCCTCCTTGGGTTACAAGTGGGGCTGGGATTGTGCTTCTTGACAACTCCTCAACCACTCTGGAATAGTGGCTGACCTAATGAGCCCTTATATGGGTGCTGACATCCAGTTCCCACACATTGTGTGTGGTGTATTAGATTCACTGTCAGTACTAGACAGAAAGTACCCGTCCTTTAATTGCTGGTTATTAGTAGTAAAATACTTATTTGACAAGCTTGTGTAAAAATTAAAGACTATTCTGTGGCATAATTTGCTTGTATTACTGCTACGTTTGAAGTCCTATATTGCTGAACGTTCAAGCAGGGCTCAAACACACTGTAATGTCCGATACAGCTGCAAAGTGCATACGAGCCCCTCCCTTAAGGGAAATTTAACGACACGGCGCTTCAAATGCAGCATTGTGATTGAAATACGTGACGGAACAACCTTCAATTTCTACATGTGACTGTCACACATGCTCTTTTCTAATGATGTCATAAGGCATTTAAAGTGGTGAATATTGATTTTAGTATGGGCTTCTAGAGTTACAGCTCAGTTAGCTGTTGCCATGACTACATCAAAGCAATTAATCAAGCCAATTAAAATTTAACTTTTGTGGTCTTCTTGTGCTATCGTTATACTTGCTCCCAGGCCCCCACCCAAGATTTCGTCACTTGCTGTAAAGTGCGTCTGAGGAGGGCCTGGACCAAGGCTAATTATGACCACAGAGTATATAGTATAGTATAGTGTCTACATACACAGGAAATGATGTAATTTCCTGAGTTGTCATTTTCATTGTTGTGTGAATGGCAGTATCCCTTTCCTCTGGAAACCAATTCTATACACCTTCTGAGAAAAGTGTCCTCTCTTCCCCATGCACACACACACACATACACACACACACATATACACACACACATACACACACACACACACATATATACACACACACACATATACACACACACATACACACACACACACACACACACACACACACACACACTTCTCTCCCTCTCTGTTTCTCCCAGTTTCCAGAGGCCAATGACAAAGCAAAACGGTTCACCCTCCCCCTCTTTGGCCACCTGGGCCGAGCTGTGTCAGCCTCCCACGTCAATACAGTTCACCATCCCTTCACCCGCTCCAACACAAGCAGCGTCACTGATCTCTCTATCAGCCCCCCTCTCTCCCCCTCCGACCTCTACCACCCACCCAGTAGACCACTTTACATGCCCCAGGCAAACCGACGGCAAAGAAGAGCATCACTGGTGAGGAGGACCAGCAGTCACATGACAGTCACATGGTCATCACACCCCATAGTCACATGACAGTCACATGGTCAACACACACCATAGTCACATGTGATGACCATGTGACTGTCATGTGATATAGTTTGTGTAGGCAATTGAGAGTTTGTCAAGAAAGAATTTATAGTAAATTCTCACTCCCCCCCCCCCCCCCCCACACACACACACACCACACACACATACACAGTCTGATATGGGATTTGGAAAACTACAAACATATACAAGATTAGAAAAACTTGGTGAGGTAAGTGAAATGAACGCTACCGGCTGCTCTTCAGGTTGTCTGACGTGTACATACATTTTATAAGATGAGGTCAGAATAAAGTTGACAGTTTTACTTCAAACAATCACACAAAATACGGTACACGCACAACACACACAGCCAGTCTTCATATATTTGCCATATACCAGCTGTGCTCAATGGGGAATACTCAGTTTGTGTAACCAGACCAAAGCAAGCTAAACCCTTGCATTTTTGTAGCGAGGTTTTTGGGAATACACTTGTCGTCTAAACAAACATAGGAACTATACAGCTCCAAATATGTAACAATACACAACCCACATACCATATTATTGCTGTTGCCTAGGTGATAATGAGATTCATGGTCCATATAATAATATTCGTGGCTTGCTGGAGACCGTCAGTTGGGGGATGGTAAGACCCTATTCATGTGCCAGCTCTGTGTTTGGCTGATAATGAATAGCAGCTGTACCCCAGACCTTCCCTAGGGAGAGTGGTGAATAAGCACGCCAGCAGCATTGGTATTTGGTCCAGCAAGTAGGAGGGGAGTGAGGGGGGTGGGGAGGGCAGTAAGTGAACCTTGGTGTATACTGTATGTCTTGCGTAAACATACCCACCATATCTTCTTTCGCTTCCTCCCTCCTTATACCCTCTCAACCTCACAACCACCTCCCTCCCCCCCTCCCTCCCACGTTATCTTCTTTCGCTTCCTCCCTCCTTATACCCTCCCTCCCTCCCTCCCTCCCCCTCTCAACCTCACAACCACCTCCCTCCCCCCCTCCCTCCCACGTTGTATATCTAAGCCAGTAATTGCTTGTGTTATAGATCGAGAGAATTTTTCATGTACAGAATAATTCACACTTGAAATAAAATATTTCAGTATGTGCAACAGTTTCTCAACGTAAAACAATGCTTACTGGTGGGGTTTTCAATCGATAACCAATGATTTACATTACATCACTTTCTAAGTATTTCATTGGATGAACAGCAGAGTATAACGGGTCATATACTCCTGTTATGTAAAAATTGTACAATAATAGTTTGCACAAAACTTACACGATGTACAGAATAGTTTACACAAAATTGAGTTATAGTTTACTGTCTCAATGTGGTATAAAATGAATATACTCCTAGATAGTATTATCCAATACATAATTATTGTACACGAAGATGGCAGCTCAAGTTTAGTGTACGTGCATGTAAGTTAGTGCACATGACAAAAATGCTCCAGGCTAATTACTAATTAACTTAAATTTTATAACTACATCAGTTTTGAGTAAAATTCCCTAGTGGTATGCTCGGTGTGCAATCATAGTAGCCCAGCCAAGCAAGCTGGTCATTGTTGGTACTTCCTCCACCCTCCCCCGAGCCCAGCCAAGCAAGCCTCCATCCTCCCCCGAGTTTAGTACACAATTATTGAGTGTAGCCGTACATAAGGTTCATTGTGTGCAGCTGCACGCCTCATTGAACTCACTTAGCCAGCACACTTAGAACCATCTCACGGACTATTGGTACTTTGTCAACATTGGTGCCTCCCACCAACTAAAGGAGAGTACTATAACCTGGTTAACGTGGATTTACCCCCCTCCCCATATTGTGTTTCAGGAGCTACACGTTTATTAGCTTATATTTCAGTATCATTGAATTCATGGATTCACACTCCCTTATGATAATATATCACATTTTTGGTTTCGATTTCGTTCTGGATTCACCCCCTCTTCCCCCCATAATTGGATCTCAAGAGCTGCTGATAATTGACATATTTGGACTTATGTTTATAGCTAGTGTATGCTTATTACCCCAGTTTAGAATCACTTTCAGTATGCAAACAATAACTGTTAATACTAGCTGGGGTTGACGAAGAGGGTGCCCCTATAGTTGGGAATTTGATTACTTCTGAGGACAAATCTCCAGTAATCTCTCATCTTCTTCGAGGGGATTTGATTACAGGGTCTGCCCCACTATTGACATTTTAATTAGTTAAATCCCCACCTTGCTCCACTATGGCCTGGCAGGGGGGTATATAGTGGGGCATAGGTGCACAAGTGGTCAGGCAGGAAAGGCCTACATGGGGATAAGGCTAATTTTTGTGCAATTTTTACAATTGCAAGTACTTAATTTTTGGTCAAATGAACATGACACTTACATGTATGGTTTACACACTGTCCTCACAATTAGTCTTGTGAGCCAGACCCATCCTCAGTGCCAATCGCTTTCAGTATCGGTACTCGGATACTGAAAGCGATCTTTGCTGAGGAACAGAAAGGGTCTGGCTTGCAAGACTACCTCAGAATTAACGAATTAATTTTCAGTTGTGTAGGTGTGTGCTACTTCATTACAATATTTCTTTCCAATTTTAGGGAACGTATGCAACAGTATACAAAGGCAAAAGCAGGTTGGTTCATACTGTTATAATTAGTGAATCAGTCAATCAATCATTGATCACTCGTATCAATCTACAGTATCACTGGCAAGTTAGTGGCGCTCAAAGAGATCAGACTGGAGCATGAAGAAGGAGCTCCTTGCACTGCTATCCGTGAAATCTCCCTTCTAAAGGACTTGAAACATGCTAACATTGTGATGTTACACGACATCATCCACACGCCACGCTCCTTGACACTCATCTTTGAATATGTTGAGATGGACCTCAAACAGTATATGGACGACTGCTGTGGCATGATGAGTATGACCAACGTGAAGGTATGGGGAGAGAGGGCGAGAGAGAGAGGGAGGGGAGAGAGAGAAGAGGGGGTGGGAGTGCTTGAACATTACAGCTTAAGTCACCTGCTCATTATGGCATGAGAGAGATTTTGTACTCGGGACTGTGTCACCTCCTCCCCTAGCCAAGGTCCCCCATGCAGGTCCCCTGTCATTTGCAGGTACTATGACGGGAAGCTGGGCAGAGGCCTGGGAATGAGGCTTCCTTCCCCCTAATTCTTTGAGGTTTCATGCGAGCTGATGATGATGAGGAGGGGAAGGGGTTGGGGGGGGGGGGGGGAGAAGTTGAGAGGAGGGAGAAGGGATCTTGCTTCCCATTCATCTTCCAGTATTTGTCGGTTGTGCTAGCCTCATTCCTGGGCTTCCCTGCCACTTTTGGGGACTAATAGTGGTACAATTGAGCCGTATGTTACAGCTGTCCCTTATGAACTCTCTGTGTTGCAGCTGTTTTTGTTCCAGCTGCTGAGAGGACTGGCGTACTGCCATGCAAGAAGAATACTTCACAGGTAGGCAGCTGCAGCTATAGCTAGATCATGCATGTGCAAATCACATGCTCCCTGTATCATGTGCACATCACATGCTCACTGTATCATGTGCACATCACATGCTCACTGTATCATGTGCACATCACATGCTCACTGTATCATGTGCACATCACATGCTCACTGTATCATGTGCACATCACATGCTCACCGTATCATGTGCACATCACATGCTCACTGTATGCAAACTGAGATTGAAGCGCATATGTCCTGTGTTTTTTGAGCAATTAAGATACTCAGATGTGGGAACAAATGTAATTCACCTCTACTCACTTGCTCTGTTCACCTTTCTTTTCATCCCAAAACCACTGTAGAGACCTAAAACCACAAAACTTGCTGATCAGTGAAATGGGAGACTTAAAGCTAGCAGACTTCGGTGAGCACCAGACAACTTAATATTATGGACCCTTCCCCTCTTCTCCTTCACTTCCTCTCTCCCTTCACCTTCCTTCTCTCCCTTCACCTTCCTTCTCTCCCTCCTCCCTTTCCCCTTTCTCTCTCCTCCCGTCACTCTTCTTCTTCGCTCTCCTCGATAAACCTTTCTCTGTTCTCCTTCCCACTAAGTGGGATGGTCTCAGACTAAAACTATAGTCTGGGAATGAGACCATTTAATGACTGACATTCTCCTTTTGACAGGTCTGGCGAGAGCAAAATCTGTTCCAACAAAAACATACTCAAATGAAGTAGTAACACTATGGTAAGTTGCATACTCCTTGTATACTAGTGCACACTCTTGTAAACTACTGCACACTCTTGTAAACTAGTGCACACTCTTGTAAACTAGTGCACACTCTTGTAAACTACTGCACACTCTTGTAAACTACTGCACACTCTTGTAAACTACTGCACACTCTTGTATACTAGTGTACACTCTTGTAAACTACTGCACACTCTTGTATACTAGTGTACACTCTTGTAAACTACTGCACACTCTTGTAAACTACAGTACACTCTTGTAAACTACTGCACACTCTTGTAAACTACAGTACACTCTTGTAAACTACTGCACACTCTTGTAAACTAGTGCACACTCTTGTAAACTAGTGCACACTCTTGTAAACTAGTGCACACTCTTGTAAACTACTGCACACTCTTGTAAACTAGTGCACACTCTTGTAAACTAGTGCACACTCTTGTAAACTAGTGCACACTCTTGTAAACTAGTGTACACTCTTGTAAACTAGTGTACACTCTTGTAAACTACTGTACACTCTTGTAAACTAGTGCACACTCTTGCATACTCTTGTATAAAGGAGAGACCACAATTCGGCCTGTTTAATTAATCAAAAGGCAGACCGATTAGCTCATGTTTGCACACAAACTAAACTTCTTCTCTTTGACATAAACCCTTCAAGTTTCTTCCCCCCATAACTGTTCCCAAGAGCATGTACGGCCTCTTCATACAGACCCTCTACTTCTTATCTAACAGGTATCGTCCACCTGACGTCTTGCTAGGCTCAACAGAGTACTCGGGTAACATTGACATGTGGTAAGTGTAGCCTACACACCTCCATACACTGTTGACATACCTCATGACATGATCCTGCATTCAAGCACCATTTGATGATGGTTTGTGGTGTATTACATCATAATATATGTTGGGTCTTGTTTCCGATCAAATAAAAAATTCGTTCCAACTAACGGCAGGAGGTCTTTGACCCATGGATATGTTTACAAGTGGAACGTAGGGACATGCATGACATTAAGTTTAATGTATCAGTGCATATCAGGATGTCAATATTTAGAGATGAAGTTTCGTCAAATGTGTCGTCACACGTCAGCTAGTAATTGGATTACACCCATGTGGTACTTTCATTGAACCTCCAGTGGGACCAACATAATATAGTATAGCCGTGTTCCCAGAGGGAAAGTTCCGCAGCTTGCACATGTCCGACCATCTCTATTACGTTTACATCATAATATGTGTCGGCTCTTGTTTCCGATCAAATAAAAAAATTCATTCCAACTAACGGCAGAAGGTATTTGACCGATTGGAGTATGTTTACAAGTGGAATGTAGGGACATGCATGACCCATGGGTATGTTTACAAGTGGAATGTAGGGACATGCATGACCCATGGGTATGTTTACAAGTGGAATGTAGGGACATGCGTGACCCATGGGTATGTTTACAAGTGGAACGTAGGGGCATGCATGACCCATGGCGTATGTTTACAAGTGGAACGTAGGGACATGCATGACATTAATGTATCAGTGTATATCAGGATGTCAATATTTAGAGATGATGTTTCGTCAAATGTGTCGTCACACGTCAGCTAGTAATTGGATTACACCCATGTGGTACTTTCGTTGAACCTCCAGTGGGACCAACATAATATAGTATAGCCGTGTTCCCGGCTGCAAAGAGGGAGGGAAAGGTCCACAGTTTGCACATGTCTGACCGTCTCTGATGCATTTCAGTAAAACAGTAAGGTTCCCGCAGTCACGCAGCGGATATCGTGCATCTTTCCTTCCTCTATGCAGCCGAAACGAGGCTAGTCAGAAGGGTAGAGGAAATATGTTTTATTCTCATCATCAAGCCTTTTGGCCAAGGACTGTATGATCTCCCAAGGGGGGGGGGGGGGGGGGGGGGGGACACTTGGCCAATAGCAAAAATGTGTTTTAGATGGACAGAAGCTCACATGCTCATTCCTGAGCAACTGGGAAACTCTCTGACAAGCTCATGAGCGGCAAAGCCTTTGGTTCTCATCAGCTGGTGCTACTATGACCAGTCTAGCCTCATTCCCATGCCACTCCCAGATTTTATCTGGACACATCTCCGAGATAAAATCTCCATGGAAGTGGGGGTGAGGCTAATAATGCTCATAAGCTGATAAATAAGGAGTCTTCATAGCCTCATACCCAGACCATGTGAGAGGAGAAAAAAGTGGCCTGGGTATGAGACTAGACCCTGGGTTGAGTTGTAAGACGAGGTTGTGAGAGTGTTGTATGTCTTCACTCACTGCAGGGGTGTGGGGTGTATCTTCTTTGAGATGGCTTGTGGTCGGCCCATGTTCCCTGGCTCCAGCGTCGAGGAGGAGCTCATGCTCATGTGGAAGGTGAGAGAGCAGACACACTGCAATCACGTAGCCAGCTAGCTAGCTAGGTCAATACAAAAGAATTAGTAAGTGCATGATAAAATGAAGAGCTCTGGACATCCACACTCACTAAAATGAAAGGGAAGTGTTTGAAGGTCTGCCACTAAACTTCCTGTGGTATTTCCTGGCACCTACATTTTCCAAGTATACTAGCTGTGGGCTATGTACCCAAAATTTCCAGGTACTGTACCTGACAATTCCAGGTAAAGTTTCCAGGTATGGTACCCGACAATTCCAGGTAATGTTTCCAGGTATGGTACCCGACAATTCCAGGTAATGTTTCCAGGTATGGTACCTGACAATTACATGTAGCTGTGATGCAGAGGAGTAGCATGCAACTGGCCGTTTAATGGGGTTATAAATTTCACATGAACCATTAAATTTTGTTCCCATGACGATTGGGGACACTGGGGATGGTACTTGTTACAAAGTGTTAAGACAACACATGCTCTGACACGACACAGTTGATTGTGTCATGTGTGGCAAAGGTGCTTGATCGAACAAACTCACGTTTGACAATTCAAACACAAGTTCCAAACATCTGTTAGAACTCTCAACCATAGGTCCAAAATAGACGTACATTAGAATTTTGAGACATAGTATATTCACCCCAGCACAGCTGATGAGGCCTGGTGTTGTCCAAAACATGTCCTGTGCAGTGGACAACATCTAGGCCTGCTTTTTCTCAGAGAGATGGAGTTCTAGCTTCATTCCCAGGCTCTCTCCGCTAAGGAGGGGGAGAGCCTGGGAACGAGGCTGTGGTTCATTGATTGCTTTCAATTGTTCAACTCATAACATGTGTTACCAACGGCTCATCATGCACTGGGGTAGCCTCATACCCAGGCTCCTCCCCACCGCTTTTCGGCATGGGGAGGAGCCTGGGTACGAGGCTACACTGGGGCATGTGTTACCAAAGAATCTTTCCAGTGACATTTTTCTCCCACGAAACAATTACAACCAGTTTTATATTACATCACTTTGTATGTGTATATTATGTAGAAAATGTTAAATAATAGTTTACAGCAAACTTGCATGATGTACACCATAGTTTACACCAACTGGGTTCTGGTTTATTGTCCCTATACTACCTATACTCAAAGTATAGACACAATATAGGTGGTATATCCAATACCATTTAGCCTCATACCCAGGCTCTTAGGGGGTGATCCCTAGGAGCCTGGGTATGAAAAAACAGGCTATAAACCATTTGTTAACAGAAGCTAGCCATTGTTCTTCTGTTACTAGATCCTAGGCACACCCACAGAGAAGACATGGCCGGGGATCACAAAGAACCAAGACTTTGTGGCAGGAGGATATCCGGTGTATGAGGCGGAGCCACTCAGTCTACATGCACCAAGGTGGGTGGGGTCATGTGATTCATTAAGCATTGCCTCAAAATGATAAATGGTGACTAGGGCTCTCAGAAGACGTGTTTGGGAATGTGATGGTTAATGTGTTGAGTACACACCCTTGTCAGGTGATTGTCAGGTGATTGACAAGAAATTACATTGAATCATGCATGATCTTTTATCAAGGCACATGATGATGTCATTTTTATACAAATGATGTCATCATGCACTCTTGTCTTTCATCCTGTAAGCTTTCGTTTAGGAGTGTATTCCTGTGGTCTTTATCTGCCACAGGCTGGACAAAGATGCTCTGGACCTCCTCAAGAAACTACTGCAGTTTGAATCCAAGAACCGACCGCAGGCCCTGGAGTCAATGAGACACGCATACTTCCACTCTCTGGGACCCCGGGTTCACCAGCTTCACAACAGTGAGTGGATCACATGAGGGTCACATGATCCTCTAGGCTTCCTGTAAATCTGCCATCACAAAACCTTGTATAACACCAATGAAACCCTGTCATTCAACTCAACCCCCCTCCTCACATACACACACACACACACACACACACACACACGCACACACACACACACACACACACACACACACACACACACACACACACGCACGCACACACACACACACACACACACACACACACACACACACACACACACACACACACACACACACAGCTGTCTCCATCTTCACATTACCCGAGTGCAAGCAGGCTCCTAACCCAGGCCAGAGGAGAGGCTCCATATCTAGCCTCGACAGAGACCACCAGCACAACAGAGGTAAGGGAGACAGCCAGGCAGGCTTGTTCCCAGGGCAACAGGCAGCTAAGTTTGTTCCCAAGCCCCACTATATACAGGTTGTGTAACTTGTAGTATAGGACATGTTGTGTGCAACAATAATTGTGGGTGAGGTCTGGGAATGAGGCAGGCCTCTGTGTGGATGCCAGTCATACTACTATCAATCAAGAAAAAACAGTCTCATTCCCAGACAAGAAAAAACGGTCTCATTCCCAGACCTTTGTGGAACAAAATGACTTGGGAACGAGACTGATCTTGTTCAGTCTCATTCCGAGGTTCTTGTACAAGTGGGTGCATGGGAATGGGTGCATGGGAATGAGGCAAGATCTTTCATATTTCCACACAGACCGTCGGAAAAGCACAGTGTATTGAGTGCACTCTCAAAACAAGGCAACCCGAATGATCACAGGAACACTGGTACCTCTTCTTTCTCGTTCCAGAACTTCTCCGTCACTTGTTTGTTTGTTTCTCATTTTGTATCGCTTTGTAGGTGAGATGTTTTTTAATAGAGAAGAAAAGTTTTATCCAATTTTAAAAAAGTATTTATGAGTTTTTTCATCACTATATATTTTTTTCTGCAAAAATTGTACAAATAATAAATATGACATTCTACAAAATAGTAGTCATTCCAAACATTGATTAGAGGTAGCCTTGGTCCCAGGCTTTCTCACACACACACACCCCTCATTCTTCAAGGTTCAGACTCTCTCTCACCCTTCTGCCCTTCCCATGCATTTGTAAGGCTCCTTCTTCATGCATACATTAATCTAACCAGGCTTGCTCCTTCTCCAACCTCGCTTTCCACCATCCCTTTCACCCTTCCCTTTCACCCCTCCCTTTCTACCCCTCTTTTTCTTTCACGCGAGAGCTTGCATGGGACCAAGGCTAGGTTATCAGTTATAAGCTGAGAGATGACTTTGTGATACAAACACCTTGAGACAAGGTGAGGAGGGAAGTGGTTGGACATTGGACCATCCCAGCTATGCAATGCAAGTTGCCCAGACTGGGAATGGGGACCTACCAGACTGGGAATGGGGACTGAGTTACAGCTGTTTCCAAGTAGTCATGGCTTCTTCCAGGACTTCAACAGCTGCCTTTGAGTCTCTGGCATTTCTTGCAACATCAAGAGCTGGAGAGGAGAGGAGAGGAGAGGAGAGGAGAGGAGGGTTTAGCTAGCTAGCTGGTTCTATCATGTTTGAACTCACCTCTTCTCCCTCGTTTGTCACAAACAGTTGGATCAGCACCGTGTCGAAGAAGCAGGGATATGGCTTCAGCATGGCCCTCCTGCACATACATAGGACAAAAAATGTCATCAGCACTTCAGAATTTTTGACCAATCAGAAGGCGACATTCAGCATCTAGACAAGGAAGGTGCATGTCCACAAACCACTATATAGTGACCTGGTACATGCGGAGTCATACATGTACAAAACACTGAGAATGGAGGATTGGGAATGAGACTAGGTTATAACTGGTCTCGTTCCCAGGCCATGTAGGAGTGTGGCCTGGGAATGAGACTATGCACTGGTTCTTTCATTCTTACCTTGGCTGCGTAGTGCAGTGGTGTTATGTTGTTCACACCGGCCACCTGGTTCACCCCCGCTCCCTCCTGAATGACACACTCTAGAGTCTCCATAGCCCCTTGGTGGGCAGCATGATGGATAGCTCGCCGGCCAAGAATATCCTCCGCATCAAGACTAGCCTGAGATTCGTAAAGAAACGATAATCGAAGCTCACTGATGCCTCTTGTCTGTCATCATGTGATACACACTACAAATGTACACCTGAACTTGCCATATGGTGTGTGTGTGTGTGTGTGTGTGTGTGTGTGTGTGTGTGTGTGTGTGTGTGTGTGTGTGTGTGTGTGTACATGTGTACACGTGTGCACATCCTGCATACAGATCTCATCCCACTGTACCAACCCCGTATTCATGAATGAGGAATGTTGTCATGGCAACATGGTTTCCTCTCACTGCATCCATCAATGGGGTGACACCACAGCTGTCCGCAGCGTTAAGATCATAGTGGCACCTACACAGCACATGGAAGAGAGGTATATAACAGTATGTGGCTCAGAATTGGAGCTTAAGAGTAACCATGCCAACACTAGTAGTGTGTAAGTGACAAGAGGGTTCTGTCAACTAAAAATTTAAGCTACCATTTTAACTGTCCTTAGTGTAATCATTTGAAAAAAAAGAAATGATGTTTAATCTTGTTTGGTTAACTAAAAGAGGGAAAAAAAAAATCGGACTCCCCGACCGGGAATCGAACCCGGGTCTTCCGCGTGACAGGCGGAGATACTTACCACTATACTATCAAGGACTTCCTGTTTACAAGCTCCAAACTAAAGACTTTTGTAATCTCTGTTTGTTTATCACAAGCTGATTCTTTTTCTCTCTCCCTAACAATATCTTTTGGCCAACTAAAAATTTAAGCTACCATTTCAACTGTCATTTAACAATAATTAGGAAAAAAGAATGATGTTTCATCTTGTTTGGTTAACTAAAAGAGAGAAAAAAAAAGTGTAGACTCCCCGACCGGGAATCAAACCCGGGTCTTCCGCGTGACAGGCGGAGATACTTACCACTATACTATCGAGGACTTCCTGTTTACAAGCTCCAAACTAAAGACTTTTGTAATCTCTGTTTGTTTATCACAAGCTGATTCTTTTTCTCTCTCCCTAACAATATCTTTTGGCCAACTAAAAATTTAAGCTACCATTTCAACATTTAACAATAATTAGGAAAAAAGAATGATGTTTCATCTTGTTTGGTTAACTAAAAGAGAGGAAAAAAAAGTGTAGACTCCCCGACCGGGAATCGAACCCGGGTCTTCCACGTGACAGGCGGAGATACTTACCACTATACTATCGAGGACTACCTGTTTACAAGCTCCAAACTAAAGACTTTTGTAATCTCTGTTTGTTTATCACAAGCTGATTTTCTTTCTCTCTTGAATACCTTGTGGCCAGAATCTTTGCTGCTTCCTCTCTTCCATGAAGAGCTGTAGCATGCAGAGTTGAGTTGATAAACCAATACACATCTTGTTACCTAGGCAACACATCAGAGTGTTACTCATATCTCTTTTCTACAGTGGTGTTGCCTAGGTAACAGGTTACATGGTAGTACTTTTAATTACCTAGCTTACAAGAGAGACATGCATACACACATACATACCCACTGTATGCAGTGGTGTTCGGCCATTTTTGCTTTTGGTATCCCAGCAACCAGGATCCGAGTCCAGCAAATAGTTGAGTATGTCTGCATGACCTTCCCTACACAATGGCACAAAACTCATTAAAATGTTTAAGAAATTCACAGCCTCCTTCTTGAGCTTTCCAATGCAATAAAAAACTACACTTATTGGAGCACTTGACATAGGCTGAAGAAGGCATTCAAGGCCCAAAAATTCTGTCCATAATTGCTGTGTCAAATGCCTAGATGTTTAGATCAACGTAACAACGACCTTCCAAAGTATCAATAAAAATGATGTACAAGAACGAGACTAAGAAATGCATAGTACCTGCAAGCAATGTGGAAGGGGTTCCATCCGTCCTTGTTTCTCAGGCTGAGGGAAGCTCCACTGTGAACGAGGGTCTCTACCATGGCTCTGTTGTCCTTGGTGCATGCCAACATCAGAGGTGTCCTAGTGCAAAGAAGGAGGGGGGGAGGGAGAGAGAGGGAAAGAAGAGAGAGAAAGAAGAGAGAGGAAAGGAGGAAGAGGAGAGGAGGAAAAGGAGGCAGGAAGGATGGTGATACAGTGCCAGATACAGTTGTCTGTAAACAATTGTACCAGTTGTCTGTAAACAATTGTACCAGTTGTCTGTAAACAATATATACCAGTTGACAACACTGCCACAGGATATGTATTGAACATCGATATTCAACATTGTCAAGGTGTCCTTGTTTCAATGGTTGAATACACTCAAGTATGGACTAGAAGTGTACTTAACATGGTGTACTTCAGACATCCTTTATGAAACACTATATTGTCCGACTGACCAATCAGCTCTCTTCAAGCAGTCCACACAAGCTCCAGCCTGGATCAAGTAGTTTGCACACGAGGTGTGTCCATTCTGTGCAGCCTCGTGCAGTGCCGTCTTGCCATCAGTGTTTGTGTGCTCAAGATGTACACCATACTCTCCAAACAGTGTCTTGAGGAGCTCCCAGTGGCCATGTCTAGCAGCCACGAGGAAGGGAGTGTCACCATGCTTGTTAGTACACATTACGATATCTCTGGTGGAGCCTTGGAAGTTGTGATGCTGGAAAAGTTTTGTTGCGTCTGGAAGAGTCCCTTGCTGCACTTCTCTTAGAAAGAAGTTGACCAGTTCAGGAGGTAGCTGTAACTTTTTAACAGACATTTTCCAGCAGCTGCACAGGTTGGATGCTTAATCACGTAAACGGAAGTATACGGACAAAAACGACCTTTGACCCCGATGTTCCACGTGGTGGTACTGCACTGCACAAGGAACGATGGAGCTGTTGAAAGCGCTACGGGACCGCTCCCTAACATCTGAAGAGAGGCTGAAGGTCGCTTGCTTTATATGGCACGAGGGAGATGTGCCTATTGGGTCCAAAGAGTCTGTTTTAGTGAAGTGGGTATGCGAGGAAATCAGCCTTGCGTACAGCAAGAAAACAAGGTCTGCATAGCATGTACTTAGCTTGCACCTAGTTTCATGATCTCGACAGTGATGCCGCAGTGATGCAAAGTATTGAGCCCCACCCCTAACTCTCTTGCTCTCCATTGCTCAGAGCCCCACCCCCAGTGACTGTTTGCAGCAAGCTGTGGGAGTTTCTGTCAATCATGATACAAGCCTTACAGCTTCATCCTCAAGATGGCTTTCAACCTTCCTTCAGCACGTTCATGATTCAGGTATACTCTACTTAGCCTCATTGTCAGACCAGTATGCACTGTATATAGAAAGACCTCAGATCGTTCTAGCTCCTCCCATCCTTCTCATCCCTCTCTCTGTCCCTCCGTCCCTCCCTCCCTCCATGCATTCCTTTCTCTCTCCCTCTCTCCTCCTTTCCTCCTTTTATTCATCCCTCCTTCCCCCCCCCCCCCTCCCCCCTTCCTCTCTCCCTCCTTCCTCTCTCTGTCCTTCCTCTCTCCCTCATTCCTCCCTCCCTCCTTTCCCCCTCCCTCCATTCCTCCTTCCACCACTTCTTTCTTGAGTAAAATGGAATTTTCTGTTACCTAGAAAAAACTGTGTTATTGCTTGTTTTTCTTTTTTGGCAGAGTATGAACAAAATCTTTGTGGAGGCCAGCATTTCTGAAGACTCTGACATCTTTCACTGTGCTGAGAGTGTGTTGAAGAGCCTTGATTGCATCCTGTCTCTTGTGCCCCTCCCTCCTGTACTGTACAAGTATGAACTGATGGTAAGAGGAGAAAGATCCAATACCAACCAAGATCCAGTGCTATCCTCATACCCAGGCCATGTGGGAGATGGAAAAGTGTGGCCTGGGTACGAGGCTAGATCATGTGCCTGCTTGACTAGATGGGGTATCAGTTTATTTGCTGTAATTATGTATAGGCTGGTTTGGTGCATTCGGTGATGAAGTTAACTCTTAGCAAACTGATGAGTGGAAGTTCTGGGGAGCTCTCTGCTGGTTTGAAACAGCTGCTAAAGCACTATGTGTATCTCCAAGGGACTCAAGGGAACCAGAAAAAGGTACTTCCAGTCTCATACCCAGGCTACTTTTTCTTCCTCCCATGTGGCCTGGGTATGAGGCTAATCATAAAGGTGCATGGACATACATAGGTACGTACGTACCTGTATGATGCAGGTGCTTTCACAACTTTTACCTCTTTTCATACAAGGCTTAAATACAAGGCTAATGTCTAATGTCGTCCTAGCTTTCTGCCTGCCAGTATTCGATCAGTTTCATGATCAGTCACAAAAAGAGCAGTAGTCGTAGTTTTCATTTCTGGTATTTATGTTCAAAGACTGCATGACCATTTTACTTATGTATGTGCTATGTAGTAGCCTAGATCTACATAGCTAGCCTCGTTCCCAGGCCTTGCGCATTTGTCGCGCAAGACCTGGGAATGCAGCTAGCTATGTAGATCTAGTCACATGCATTAAAAGATCCTGTAAGGTGCAAAACACCAGTAACACAGGAATGTATTCATGGGATCAGTCTTGGAATATGGTACAGTGTATGTATGACTATAGTATAAATTGTGCAGGTGTTTATTACGACCTGTGGTCAGCTTCTGGAGCCATTACTGATGCTCAGGAAGCTGTTGTCACCTTCCAACTCACCAGAACTTGGGAGTGAAATTCTGAACGAATTAGACAGCATCATTGTTTCATTGTTCAGCAGGTACAGTGATACACGTGATTGTGATCAGTTCATGCTAACATATTTTATAACAAAAGTTTCACAAATGTATCATTGTTTATTTATAGTTCATTTTTCTTTTAATTTTATTGTTGTCACACTGATGAAAATATCTTGATGAAAATTTTCCAATCGGTATAGTAGTGCTTTTTTTGTTTGTTTTGCAGGGACCACTTGCCAGAGTTCACCTCTGCTGTGGCAGCTGCTGAAGTGGAAGAGGAGAAGGGAGGGGAGAAGAGGTCTGCAACTAGTTACACAAGGCTTCTCTTTCAGTCTCTTGAAAGATTCTTGGAACCAAGCAACCCTTGGATGCACCAGGTATACTCCTTGGGTTTGTGTTTTCACTGTTCAGTGTGCTGCTCATGGTCCTCTTCTTCTTCAGGTTGTTATTGACAACCTTCCAACTTTGTTTGAAGCATTTCTGTCACAAAACAGGTAAAAAAAAATGGCAGTACATTTGTTGGTAAGTTGTAATAATCCCTTGTCCATCTCATATTGATTCCTTGTCTCCCTCACAGCAGCAAAGAAAACATGGTCCGTAAAACAGTGGAATTCCAGTTCCTCTGTAAACTTCTCCATCTGCTTGGGTACAAACTTCAGAAGGGGACGGGGTTGTCACTCATCGGTGATAGTCATGCCCCTGGAGATCTCCATTTCACTCCTGTGGAGTGGTGTTCTCTTGTCAGAGACCTACCTATGCAGAGAGACGCTGGTACTGATGGTGCCGCAGTGGAGGAGGAGAAGGACCTAGCTGCAGTAGAGGAGGAGGAGGACCTAGCTGCCATGGTGGAAAGTGATTCCTTGGATACACTGACCACAGTTGCCAAGTGTCTCAAGCTTGTGTTGAAATACGGTACTTATCAGGTGACTGAGTTAGGATTGAACCTTGGTTGAGATGACAAGCTGTACTAACTAGTTCTTGAATGACACCACGTAGGTAGCAGAAGACAAGATTTCTGGAGGGAAGCAGTTCACACAACTGCAGCTGCTGTCTTCATTGATACTGCAAAAATGCAAGATGGAGTGAGTGTAGTTAGCGACCATACTGTACTTCAAGATGGAGTGAGTGTAGTTAGCAACCAAACTGTACTTCAAGATGGAGTGAGTGTAGTTAGTTAGCGACCATACTGTACTTCAGTTTCAATGTTGTACTGCTGTGTATTTTCATCATTCATATTGCAGCAATCTTCTTCATACTGATATTAACAGCACTCTAGGTGGTGTGTTCAGCTGTCTCTCGATCCTCCTCAAGCTGAATCATAGGATTATTGAGCCACATTTGGCAGACATCTGGCTCCTCACTTTCACATTGCATCAAGGCTCAGAGAAGGTTAAAGCCACTTCATTTTGTTAAGAGCTGGTCTTTCATGAAATGCTTTTCTGCCTCCCCTCTCCTCTCCTCTCCTCTCCTCCCCTCCCCCCTCCTCCCCTCCCCTCCTCCCCTCCCCCTCCTCCCCTCCCCCCTCCTCCCCTCCCCCCTCCTCCCCTCCCCCCTCCTCCCCTCCTCCCTCCCCTCTCTACTTGGATGAAGATGGAAGTTGGCAGCTTTGCTAATGACTGCATTAGTATATATTCAAAGCTAAGGCAGGTATGATCATATAGTACGTTACATTTGTTCTCAAGTTTATTTCTCGTGCCACTATTCTTTCATGAAGCTCCCACTGCTGGTTGCAATGCAACTGGAGGGTTTAAAATTGCTCACCAGTGCAGCAGTTTTGCTTCCAACCTTTCCTGCACTTTGTCCGACTGTTGAGAGTTTGTTAGCAAAGCATCTGAGAGAGTTACCCCCAGGTCAGTGTGTGGACACCCTGGAGAGTCTGTGTAACCACTTCCAAGAGAAGTGGCTTCCCAAGGTTCAAGCTTGCTGCTTTGGTAAAGCACCAAAGAGGAAGAAGAGGAAGAAAGATGAACAGATGTCAATTGGTGCCACCAGTGCAGTAACTGCTGGTGACGGTGGGTATCTTGTAGCAGCTGTGCAGAAGTTCATGGACCTCTTTGGAATTGTTTTATCACACATGCCGCTGGAGACATTCACTGGAAGAGTTGGGGAGAGAGCCATTTCACTGTTGCAGAGAATACACTCAGAAGTGTGCCTTCCATTCCTGGAGGCTTGCCCATCCTTGGTAAGTTTCGCTGCAACCAAAAGGGCATACTTGCTTGGTGTACATTTAACCCACATTGAATGTAGTGAGGTGGGTGTACATTGAGTATGCACAGTGGGACATGTAGTTTAGCTGCTGGGGTCCTGCTTGTCATTGTTGCAGACACTTTCTGCATGTCATTTCACATTGGTCTAACTTGCTCTTCCAGCCCTCTGACCTTCAGCCATCCATGTGCTGTGCCAGTCTTCACCTGGTTTCCAAGTGCTGTCAGCTCCAGGCTTGCCTCAAGGCAGTGTTTCCTGACCTGCTGCAGTCAGGCTTGATACTAGACCAGTTGTTTCAAGTATCATCGGGGAAGATGGTTCCACAGTGCTGGAAAGACCTGTCTGGCATATTTCTGAGTCAACACTGTGACTACTTGCTGGTACGAGATTCATACCAACTTTCATTTGGCATATAGTCTCATTCCCAGGCCTTCCAACCTCATTCCCAGGCCTCTCAACCTGTACCTCCTATAGTATTAAAAACACAGGGCTAAGATATTAATACATTTCATATATTTTCCTAATGATTGCAGAGAGAGCTGGTGATATTGAAGCTGAGATTCTCTACTGAGGTCAGCCAAGAGGCTACATTTGAAGATCTGGTGAATTTTGTGTTTGAAACACCAGCTACTGCCCTCACTGATGCACCATGGACTGGACAGGTATGCAGTGAGCAACATGTCTTGTAGTATAGCTTCGTTTGCAGGCAGTTCTCAGGTAGGCCTAGAAACAGGCTTAGCCATATCTGTTTTCTTGGGTTGCCTGGGTTGAGTGTTTAATCTCTTTTCAACCTCACACATGCAGTTGTTGGATATCAATGAGGCAAACAGCTGTGTTGCAAACTGGAGCCTGGTGCTCTCACAGCTTCCACTTCTCTACCAGCTCTGCAGCGACACACACCTGAGGCAGGTTGCAGAGTTCATCCTGCAAGCCTTGCTGCTGGCAGTAAGAGAGGAGGAAGATGAATCGCAGGAAGATGAATCACAGGAAGGAACCACGTGTGTGGGGGTGGCTGTCTCTGTGCTGGAGTCAGAAGGCTTTGCAAGCATGAGGAGACTTCAGGAACTACTTTTGGACTCCATCTTTGTTCATGCAGCTTCTTCTATTCCCAAATGGTAGGCAGTTGAGTTGTTCCAATCAATCTGGAAAATGTGACTACTAAAACTGTTTGATTTACTGGCAAGTTGCAGGTTTTCTAGTGAGTTGAAGGAGACACTCTTTCGCTGTACTGAGAAGGAAGCAGAAGCTTTTCCGCAAATATGCAATGCTATTTTTAGCAACATATTACATCATGGGTTGGGAGCACTGGGCACTGATGTTGCCAGCTGTCACAAGAGAAGCACCAGCAAATGGCTGAACCACCTGACTGCATACCTGAAGGTGCTCTTGAAATTACCGAATAGGACGACAGTTCGGTGGGCCACTGTTAGCATTGTCTTGATGTGTTCACTTGTGCAGCTGATGAGAGCTCTTCCGCTGTCAGCAATGCACCCTTCTGTCTTGACCAGAAGTTTGGTTACAGTAACAGTGTGGCACATCTCCACCGCACAACTGATAATGGTGAGTTTCAACGTCAGCCTCACTCCAGGGTACCTACTCCTCCTCCTTTTATAATCTTTTGTCATTATTTCCTACACACCAATGTCCAAGTATGGTTTACTTCTTGTATCGTTGCTCCATGTTGCTAGCCAAAAGAGGCATCGCACATGACAGAAGTAGCAGCTGGTAAAGTCACCACCGTCATGGCAGACCTGCAGTATCTCATGGCCTGGATTCTCCACTCCCTCACGACTCACCAGAGAAGAAGAGGATCAAAGAAAAAGAAGCAGTCTGATGTACAAATGGCACTCCCTGTCGAGTTGCTGCTTCAGTGGCTATACAAGGAGCAGCTGCACTGCAAGGAGACAAAGGTCTGGCCTTGTGCCAAAGTAAGTTTTGAAAATTTACTAAACTGAGAAATGTTTTACACTCAGGGTAACAACCTTCTGGCTTCCAGTCTAGTTGCCATGGAGATGGCATTTGGTTTGAAACTTTGGCAAGGAGAATTCAACCTTGAGTTTACCAAAACTGTAAGTTGAGGTAGCTATATACATGAACAAAACTAAAAATTAGAGCCATGTGTATAGTGATTTGAGTTTTTGCATGTTGCTTACAGGTGGTAGATGAACTGAAACATGTTATAGAGAGTTGCAGCAGTTCATTCTATATGGAAGAGTGCCTCAAAGCCATTACACATCTCACTTGCAAGGTTCAGCACTGTATATAGTTAGTTTGATCGATCTTGCATGGATACACAGAGGGAAAGGCTCAAATGAACTTACATTTTCACGTTCTTTGCAGGTCTATCAAGAGCTAGGACCTGGTCACAAATATACTGATGGTTTACAAGTTGCTCTGCACCAGTTATTAGAAATGCTGACAGGTCTTTTGGAGCAGATTTTACAGTCAGAGTCCAGTGGTGGGGCCTCTTGTCACCCAGCAGTTGTTTCTGCTTTCATCACTATCATATACTGTAGAACTGATCTGATATCACCAAGGTAACTGCACTGCAGCTGTGTTCATGATGTAATCCTCAAGGCAGCCCTTCCCCTTTGTATTAGCACAATATTCAAGTTGCTTACTGGAGTACAAATGTGATGATTTAATTAAAATGTGCTACACACACCTCAGATGTTTGAAGGTGGTGACTTTGCTGTGTACAAGTACAGGTCTTCCCTGCCTCTTAGCTCCGAAAGACAGATTGACATTTTGTCAGCAGCTTGAGAAGGTTAATAGACATGCACGTACTATAGTTCTTTTGCTATGTAGCTATACTAAATAGTTATCTTCTTTGTCTACAGCTGTTTGGGATGTTGGATGTCCTTTCTCTGCCTGCTGCTATTTCTCAGAGCTCTGCAATGAAAGATGCAACTGAAATAGAACTACCTAGTGAACTGCACGTTCTGACATCATGGAGGAGACTCCAGGAACTGCTGGGTTATATCTTTGACCAATCAGGATGCACCGATTATTCTACCATTTTGTCTCCTATGAAGGATCCTAAAAGCCATTCTGTAGTCTCATCACAGACTGTAAACATTGGTAGCCAAGACAACCTACAAGAAGGATTGAAGATTCAAGTATGCACAAAGATCTTTCATGTGATGTCACAGTTGCTGGCAGCTGCAAGCAGAGAGGAAACTGCCTCCATTTTTGAACAAACCATTCAGCTAGTATGTCATACATGTTACTTCATAGCTTTATGCATAGGCCTTCCTTCAAATACCTGGGACTTCACCTGTGTGAGAGGAATATTTGTTGTTCTTTTTCTCTCCCAGGACTCAAGTTTGGTGGTGTCAGTCTGTGTATTCTGCTGTTGCTGGCATGTGGTTCTTGACTCCAAACTCTCCCAGGAGAGTCGTAGAGAGCTTCGCAAGTGGCTTACCAGGGTATTTCATGCATCTCACCACATGTGCTGGATGAGGATGAAGTAATGATAGTTGCAGCTGTGAAACCATTCTCATACAGGTTCTATTGAAGTGCGAGGTCATAGCCTCACTGCACCAGTCCAATGCTACCCATGCTGTTACCATGGCAACCCAGCTAGCCACCAGGCTGGTTGCTCTTCCACAACAGGTAAGCTTATAATTACCCCCCTCCCGCCCCCAATGATGTTAGTGTCTTACATGGTGTTGTCTGTGACTGTGACAGTCTGTCATACCTAGGTGGGACTAGATAGAAGATCAGTTGTTGTTTCCCTCCATCTGTGCTCCTCCTTGGAGACTTCTACCACAACAGATTTTAGAATGTAAGACACCAGTGGTGTGCATGTAGCTCTCCTCTTGCACTGGCCTTGATCTTGGGATCAAAGCTCTGACTACATTGGCCTTTTATTCTCTCTCCTCTTTAGAATGGAGTGACCAGATTATTGTTATCGTGTACGTTGGTGTTTACCAAATTCTCTCTCTTACCAGGAGGATGCAGCTGGTCAAGTCTGTTGCTCAGTTGGTGACAGCTGTCATCAGAAACCACAGTGCAGTGGCCATCTCTTGTGCTGGCCCCATGGTTTCCACTTTAAACAGTATCCATCAACTTAAAGCATGACATTGCTATATGCTACATACTTGCTATACAGGACTTACTAAACTCAGGAAGCTGTGAAAAGTGGAGTTTCTACACCAACTATTTACCCCAGCTTCTTCCACTCAGCTTTGCAATACGTTAGTTGGCAAGATATCCTTAGCTCCATTCAGAACTTCTCCATGTTGTGGTAGAAGCAGGACAAATGGTGGAGGAGGAGACATCTGCTGAGTGTGACCTGACTCTAGTGATCCACTGTGCAAGCCTTGTGGCAAGGTCAGAGAATATTTTGATAGCCTCATTCCCAGGCCTTTCACAGGAGCCTGGGAATGAGGCCTAAACACTGCACAATGCCAAGTACATGGAGCATCAGGAAAACCACTTTTCATTTACATACCACACATTCCCATTTCAGTTTTACTGCCGTTACATGTTTTCACTTTCAGGGTAATGGAGACTCTTTCAAGTCACAAAGCGTTTACAAAGGTACGTGGAAGATACGTGTCGTGTTTACATGCATGATTTGTTGTTTATCCTTTCAGTTTGTTGTTTATCCTTTCAGTTTGTTGTTTATCCTTTCAGTTTGTTCCGTATCCTATTGGAGAATTTATAACAACAGCTCAGAAGGGACCAGTGTACACAGGTGTAAAGGTTTGTCTCATAAGACCCCTTGACTCATTGCCATGGTCACCCCATCAGCCCTCTAGATCTCTTCCCTTTTCTCTTAAATATTTCCTTTCTCCTCGATCTAATTTCTTTGGATCCCTTAATCCTTTCTTCTTTCTCCAAAATTTCTCCTCCCATCTCTGAATTTTCTTCCTCCTCCCATGCATGTTTCTCGTCCAATTTCATGCAGAAAGCCCTTCTCCCTGGTGTCTTCAGTCTACTGAAACTCTGCATGGACCATGACCTTGCATTCGTTAATGCTTCACTGGACTTAGCTGCTAGAGAGAGCCTCCAAACACTCACTGCAGAATATCAGAAATTTTATAAGTTTTCTGGCAGGGTATAATGTTCGGTGTTGACATTATCATTAATTATTGTACACAAATAAAAATATATTAGAAATGACACTTATGTAAATGCAATACACCATCAGAGGTGAAAGGTCACATTATCTACCTGTGAGAATATTATAGCTGACACTAGATTGGTTTGTATGTCTTCTGCCAGTTGAAGCAGAGGATGGGGAGGAATGAGGAGGGTCTGCAGGTAATGGTCTCTTATACAGCTTTGATCCAGACTTAGAGCTGGAAGATGTTGGAAAACTAGGTTGGTAATGTAATGAGGTATGTGGGGATGGTGGTGATGTAATATACTTTGGTTTGTAAGAAGATGAGGTAGGTGGGTATGGTGGTGGTTTGGAGGTAGGTGGGTATAGTGGCAGTTTGGAGGTAGGTGGGTATAGTGGCAGTTTGGAGGTAGGTGGGTATGGTGGTGGTTTGGAGGTAGGTGGAGAGGGTAGTGATGCAATAGGCTTTGGTTTGTAAGAAGATGAGGTAGGTGGAGAGGGTAGTGATGTTGAAGGTTCAGAGTGGTGATGGAATGAACTCTGCTTCAAGTGGTATTGGGATAAGGTAGGCTGAGAAGGGAAACTAGCGGAAGTGCCTTTGTTCTTCGACTTGCTGCTCTGTGTATGGTGGCTGGTATGATGGCTAGTTGTGCCAATGTTTGCAAGGCTTGAGTGTGATGCACTTCTCTTCCTGGATGAGAGGGGAGCTATTGGAGCATAAGACAGTAGAGCTGAATCGTCACTTGCAAGGGAAGAAAGCCTGGAGTATGGGGATGAAGGAGGGTGATATTTGGAGAGAGTAGAAGCGACTTTGTTTGTTTTTGAGCTGCTCTGTGGTTGGTAGCTGGTGGCATGGTAGCTGGTGGCATGGTAGCCCAATTCAGATGCAGAAGGCCGACTCAGAGATGGACCAAATGTTGAACCAGCGTTAGTGAGGTCTGAATGTGATGCACTTCTCTTCCTGTGTGAGAGGGGGGTGGTTAGAGAAGTAGACAGAAGAGCTGAATCATCTTTTGCAGGGGCAGAGAAGTGAGAAGGATGGGATGAAATACCACCAGAGAAAGACCCACTTCTTCTCAGTGAGCTGCTTCGTGGCGCCACCACAGACGTTACACTTCCATACTTTGCCCTCAGGTCTTTCCGAACTTGCATCAGTAGCTTCCCCAGCATGTTCCTCCCGCTTCCATCGCCCCCATCTCCCCAGTATGAATCATTCGAGGTGTGCTCAATCAGTTTCTTCTCTTCCGTCTCCAAAAGCTTCCTCCGCAGCTTCTCATGTTGCCTAAACTTCATATGAAGAGCTTTCAGCATTACATCATCTTTGACACTCTCCCAATCAGAACGACGCCACCTCGACACTTTGGGGTCACGTGAAAACTGAAATGCATCTCGAGCAGACGGTAGCTTTCGAACTGCATCAACATATGGAGTACCCACAAATTTCTGAGCCTGGAAATAGTGCTCAGTCGTTGGCCATGTGTGGCCGTCCACTTGAATTGGTGCACGGTAGAAGTTGGTAAATTCGTAGTAGGGTTCGTCCCGGTTGTAGAATCGAATCTCTTTACTACTGCTGCTGAGGGAGCCGATGTGTGATGGTGTTGAGAAGTTATGGACGGCCTTCAAAGGTTGTCTTCCAGTTGTTGAAGAAGCTGGAGAGCTGGAGAACGGTTTCCTGGAGCCATCTGTGAAGTGTCCACCTTGTCCTGCAATGAAGCACAAGTAAATAAAACAGCAGATCCTTTGACAACCTACCTTTAAAATGGGCTTACTTCACGACACATTGATGGTTAACTAATTGTTCTAGGGCAATTTGCCAATATATCTTTCATACACTAATGTCTGTCCTATAGGTAGGAATGTAAAGGACATGCATGTGACGTCATTGGCAGGCAACTTCTGCATATTTACACATAATTCTGTATATGTGCCACCATCTTTAGAGGCAATGAATAGGGAAATTGTATGGCGAGGCCTATTCTACGAGCTCGCTTCGAGGTATTTTATGCAGAGAGCTAGTCATGAACCTGTACAAGAAAGGAAGCTACTTGTAGGATCGTTGCTAGCGCCGGGAGTTCGACACGCTAGTAAATAAGTCCCATTAAAGACTGTCCATTTTGCCTATCAAGATGGCGGCATAGCAACAGTTGCTACGATGCACATAAATGCACGCTCTCTATAATATATATATACTTAATGAATAGCTCAAGAAAAGACAATTCTTTCTCTGCTGTTAAACATATGGTCAAAGCTTACCACTTGAGGTGCACATCTTCCTAAACATTTCAGCATGTGTCCTCCCACAGAAGTCGTGTGTGAAACCATAGGGCTCCTTGTACCTTGGCCTTGAGCACCCAGGCAGCTTGCAGGTGGCTGCTGACCCACTGCCATCTGTAAACAACAGATCCAAGGTAATGATCATCGTGGTACAAACAAGATCTACGACAGCACTTACAAGAGTTCCAGCCGGTCGCCATATTTACGGACCTTCACCACGACAACTGGGCAACAAACGACTCATCTTGAAGGGAAAGCCCCTTTACAAATGACGTCATAATTTTCCCGAGGCCGGCTTGCCGATCGTGATGGCGGAGGAAAACAAGATCTGCTTCCAGTGCGATCGAAATCCAAGAGATCCTGGGGACTTTCTCTGCTGGTCGTGTAAAGAAGAGCACAGGCTTTGCTACGAGTGTGGCGAGAGGGAGAGAAACCTTCCCTTCAAGCTGTGTACCCCTTGCTACGAGGCATCGAAGAAGTCGGTTCCAGTTGACGGCATTATCCCAACGTCAAGTATATTTTCAAGCGGGACCACTGCAACTAGTTGGGGTGTGTACGTAGTTTAATACCACACTCTTGCACTCTAATATTTGATACCATGGTATGGAAACTCCAATTTTGTATCTTTCTGCAGATGATGATGATGGTGATGATGGTGACACCTGTTTGCTACCCGGATGCACAAGCCCCAAATACGTGGAGACACCATCTGGTCGTGTGCACGACTTCTGTGGCAAAACACATGCAATGGAGTACATTGCTGTGTATGGCCAGCGTAAGTTTTACAGACTAGATCCCCATCCGCAAAACAAGTGGTGGATGATGAACTCTTTTTTCTCTACAGCTCCTCAGCGTAGACCAGCTACCCCACGTAAGTTCCAGAGCAGACCTGTTCTTCTCCGACTGAGGAAGGGCCAGAGCACTTACAAGGAGATAGCCGACCACTTCAAGAAAGAGTGGGTCAAAGTGACTCCAGCCTACCCCAAGCCACCGGAGCCAATTGCAATATACGCCACCCAGAACCAGATTCTTGAAAATAAATTTCATTGCTATGCAGAACAGATTCGCAAAAATGGGAAGGCATCTAACTCGGGACGATTCTACCATGGGACAAAAATCAAGTGTGACTTGTTGTCCACAGGTGCGTACTGTAATGATCCAGATTGTGGTGTGTGTGGTGTCAGCGTGAATGGATTTGATGCCTCGCGAATTGGCAGTAATATTCCACGCTTCAAGCGGTTCGGACATGGTATCTACCTTGCACCAAATTCATCCAAATGTCACGATTACACCCAAGGCATGACCGAGTGCGGTGTCCGAGCTCAACTTCTATGTCTGGTGGCTTGTGGGGCAAAATACGAATTGAAATTCAATGACATAACACTTCTTCAACCACCTACTAACTTTGATTGCGTATATGGAAGGTCAGGCGGAACTCTGAACTATGATGAGATTGTAGTTTACGACGTGGATGCAGTAATGCCTCAGTATATTATAGTTTACGAGCGTGATGGAGTAGACAAGATTGCAAAATAGAAATGTTCATTTTTTAATGTTGCAAGTGCGCGCGCCGCAAAATGTGCTGCGTCAGCTCAGATAAGGGGAATTCCCATGATGCGCCTCTAACCGTACACGACGCGTACAACTAGTCTCGCCGGCCAGACTCTCACACGCACGTGAGAGAGTCTGGCCGGCGAGACTAGCGTACAACAGGCAAGATGAAGGACATACAAGGAGTCCAAAGGGGCAAGTGTAACACGTGTGAGTGCGAGGAGTACCGTGCTCCTCCGACTCCCGGACAGCTGCGATGCGAGTACTGCAACCACACGCCGGGCGAGCACGTCAGAATAGTGGAGCTTGGCGCGTGCAAGCAGTGTGGTAAGGACAACTGCGACAAGTACGTGTCGGAGGATCCGAACAGCTATACCGACTGCCAGTACTGTGGCTGTGCCGCTAACCAACATGTGGGCGCCGACGCATGTGAGTTTTGGACATCTCAAACTTTTATTGGCCTAGCCACATACGGACTTGTATGTTCAGTACACTAGCCTCGTACCCAGGCTCCTCCCCATGCCGAAAAGCGGGGGGAGGAGCCTGGGTATGAGGCTACAGTACACATCAAAATGCCTAGCCATGTTTTGGATGTGTGAATGAATAGGTGAGGTTATTCAGGATGAGTCAGAAAGGTAGATTGTATGCAAAGCACATGAAAGCATGCATTTGTTTTCTTCTCCAGTACGCAGGCCTCAGCCACAGAGGTCACAGCTCGGAGGAGGAGGGGGAGGAGGAGGTGCAGTCCCTGTAGCTGCTGTCTTTACCCAGCAGCCAGGTGGCGTCCAGCCCAGAATGTCCGAGCAAGGGTCACCACAGCAGACTGCTGCGTTTGGAACGTGTTCAAGGCCGGGCTGTCCCTTCCCCAAGCGTATTGATGGAGACAAAGTGCATGACTACTGTAGCAGGACATGTGCCCAGAAAGACATGCAAGCCAGTGCCTCTGGCTTCCAGCAGAATGTTGTTACTGTTCGCCATTTTGGTATGTAAGGTTCTGTACCCATTCATAATACATGGTAACTGCCTAGCCTCGCTCCCAGGCCTTCCCACCGTCCAGTTTTTGATTGCTTGCAGTATCCACCTCCATTTTTACATACTGCAAGTGATCAAAAACTGGACGGTGGGAAGGCCTGGGAACGAGGCTAGTAACTGCCATCTCTACTTCTCTTCTCTCTTGATTCTATATATTCCTTCAGCTGGAATGCCTGGGATGCCATCCTCCTCCTTCTCACACCAGCAAGGGCAAGTACCACCCACGAGTCAACCCCAGGACCCTAAGGCACAGACTGGTAGTTTCCCTCCCTCGGGTGCCCCGCCCACTAGTGCCCCACCCACCAGTGGCCCTTCTGGTACCCCATTATGCAGGAAATGCAACAAACGGTATGCCAACCCAGGCCGTAGCTGGTGCCAGCAGTGCTATCTGGACTCACAATCACCATGAAGAAGACTCCATCACACAGCTAGACTTTTTTTGTATTCCCAGGCTCTCCCCATGTCTGCTGGGTGGGACCTGGGACTGAGGCTCCTCATGAGAAAAACTCCACATAGCTAGAGTTTTTTTGTGCAGCACTTGTTGAGTTTTGTCCACAGTAGAAACATTCATTGCACATATGTGTGGTTGTTATCCCTGTTCCCAAAGCCGAGGGACAAGTCTCCACATTTCATACTAGCTACTGGATATTGGAATGGAACAGAACTACATAGCCCTGATCCTTGGACAGTAGCAAAGCCTTGTGAATGGGATGACCACTTGAGTTTCACCCCTAGCCGTATACCCCCTCCTCCAGAATGGCTGGGTACAAGACTAGCTACAGGGTCTAGGCCATCTCACACTACAAACACTTCAGTAGAAATTAAAGCTGTTCGATATCGTGTACACACAAAAATTACCAGAAAACATGTAATATAAATAATGTGTATGTGGAATACATAAAATTTCTACCATTATGCCAACTCATTCAGGTTCACTTCGCAATCTTATGAGTTCCGTTCAGCTGGTACACAATAACATAGCGTGGTAAAACACAGTCTGGATTATAAATGACAACCTCATCGTAGTTCAAGGCAGAGCCTCGTCCACCTTGGCCATGGACACTGTCATACCCTGGAGGGGGCCCCTGTAATTTCTCATCGTTCTGTGTCATAGGGTACTTCTTTCCTGGGCACACATCACACAGCAACATAGCCCGGTAGCCGTGGGCCCCCTGAGTATAATCATGACACTTGGAAGAATTCGGAGCAACATAGAACCCGTGACCAAATCGTTGAAAGTTGATGTTCTTGCGTATGCATCGCCGATCAAACCCCGTTCTGCTTATCCCACAAATCCCGCAATCTTTGTCATTGCACATAGTGTTACTGGTAGTGATACTGCACAGCAGTACAGTCCCATGGTAGTGTTCCTCCACTGTTTGAATCGAGATATTCTGCTGGTGGGCACTCCACCTTTGCTGTAGCTGTCTGTTGTTGATGATGAAGATGAAACTCACAGGTGGGCAGGATCCTTTGGCCCATGCTTGCTGGAATTTTCCACTAACTGTTACGAATTCTTGTGAGCCAGCTGCAGCCACCCTAATGCCAACATTGTCAAGAGGAACTATTCCTGGAGAATAATATTCACAAGTAAAGTTGGGAGAGTAACTGGGTACAAAATGCAAGAATGTGCTCAAAATTCATTGCCTAATGTCAGCATATGCATGTGATTAGGTGATACAATGGGCTAGCACTGATTAGAACATCCACTAAACAATCAACAGGGGAGAGTACCTGGGAAAGTACCTGGGAAAGTACCAGGGTAGGAATGCACTCTAAAATTCATAGCTTAACATGAAACTCAGCTTGAGGACAACATGTGAAAGCATGAGGACAACATGTGAAAGCATGAATTCCATGTATAGTGGGCACTAACTAGAGAATACAACTACTCCTGATGGTTTCAAAATGGGTGTGGCCAACCACTTCTGGACGGCAACCACGCAATTGAGAGGCAGCAGTACAGCCGACCTTTTGCCTATAGAAGCTTCTCTCTCACTTATCACTATAACTGTAGGGGAGCGATATCTTTTTTGCCTGCATTTACAAAACTGAGAGGACAATAATGACACCATACCTTGTGTCTGGGCGAGGAAAGCATGTGTTCTGCCACAGAAATTGTGGGTCCTGTTGTTAGCCGGGTCCATGTACTTTGGGCGGGTACATCCTGGGAAAGAACAGGTCCCACCTTCAGACGGTGCCAGGGAACCTGGAATACAACAATGTAACACCAAGATCACACAAAGACAGTTAGATAAATCCATCCACCTCCTCACCCCAGCTGCTTTCCCTTGACTACTATGTACTTGTACAGGGCACGAGAAAGCCCGTGGTGGCCTTCTGAGCTTATTGAGTGCTCTGACAAATGCTACAGTATGTGGCCAAAGTTTTGGCAAATAGCATGTATGCTCAATCAATGGCTGGTACTATTAACCTCCAATGGAACAAGAGGAGAAAGGCAAAAAGTGACGTATATACAGTGAGCAAAGAAAGATCATACCTGAATGGCCCTGGTCTCGGCAGCTCAGGCTACAGAAGTCATAGTAACCACTGCCATTGTCCATCATCCTCTGAGGTCTAGTGCACCCTGGAGTCTTACACTGCAGGTCAGTAGGTGGATTGGCTAGGGCTGGGGTGGGGAAGAAGACAGAGAGAGTTAGTAGCAGATTGTTTAACTCTGGAGCAATCAGTGCCATCCTAGTTACAAAGAAGGGTACCAGCACAGGACCAGGTTAACAGGGGGTGTCTTTTATGTTCCTACTGTGTGTCTGTGTGTGTATTAGTGGTGATTCTGGAAGATTGACCTTTTCAAAAGAAACACCTTGTTCTCCAGAATCACTTCTGGAAAAACATGCCATAGTTTGCTCCACAGATATTTTTGTCTTACCAAGCGGTACAGTAAAGTGAAGCGCCTTTGCATATTCGTTCAATTGAAATTTGAGGAGAAAAAAAAATTAAATGGACGTAACTTCTGCATGCAACAGGAAAGCGGTAATACCAGATGGAGTTCACTGAAAGGCTCCTTCCTTCTGGTGTATAGACATTGAAGTTTTGCAATGACTACAGCTAGTGCATTATGAAGAAGTTTTTAAACGTCCAGCATCCCTAGTACTAGAGGTCTAGGAGTTAACTTACTCGGGTTTTGTTGTGTGGCGTACTGATTGGCATGGGTCCGTCCACAGAAGTCATGGACTCTACCGCCTGGCTCCACAAACTTGGGTCTTGTGCAACCCATCAACTTGCACTGCTGGTCTGGAGGGACCGCTGCAGATAGGAGTATAGAACACTGCAACTGACCACTGTAAGTTTTCTGTATAGTCTCGTTCCCAGGCTCTCCCAACTAATGGAGGGAGAGCCTTGGAACAAGACCATAAGTTTCCAGCTTTACTCACAAGGTTGTGGTTGAGATTGTGGTGGTGGGGCTGGGGCTTGGAGGGGCTGCAGAGCTGGGGAAGAAAGAGAGAGCATTGTGAGCTAGTACAATCTCAAGCGCTAGACTTCAGCGACTCACTGTCCACTTACAACGTTTTAGAGGAACTAGCAATGGTGCTTTACTTTGTACTTTCTTTCGTGGTGACCCAAAAGATACAAAGAATGGAGACTTTGTTGTCAGATTAGGTGTGGATTGGGAGGCTAGGGACAAGGTGGGTTGAGTGGTGTGGTGGGGAGGACTGAAGGACTGCACAGGGATGGCTACTGGTGGGTGAGTTGGCGGAGCAAGGTAGCTCACAGGCTCCCCATACTCCATTGGGTCTAGGTGCACACAGTTCAGATGCGAAGGGAGACTGCTGACACTATTAATGTGATCCAGGCAGAAGGAATACTGCTTCAACGAGTTCATCTCAAAATGAGCCTCTCTTCTGCACCCAGAGATCTGGCATTGTGTAGCAACAGCTTCTGTTGTGCTAGGAGCTGTATATACAGAGGGCTGGAGTCGAGGTGGGAGTGAGGCGGTTGGAGGAGGGCTCTGTGGTCGAGGAGGGCGCTGTATCGGGGGACCTGTACTCAGGTTCTTGTGCTTGCCAGGGGCGTGCCCGCAGTCCAGACACTTGAAGCCTTTGTCTCCCCCATCATAGGCATCGCAGCTACAGGCCTCACACTGCCCTCTGAGAACACCTCGAGAGTCCACACTCATGTTGGGGCAACAAACGTACCTCGATCAGAGGGGAATTCCCTAAACGTAATCGCTACAGTCATGCATGCATGTCATACAAATATAGTATACAAAACAGCTGCGCGGTGACGTCATTGACAGAAATGGGGAATTCACCGAGTGGGAGAGACGCAGATACAAGCGATCATAGCGCAGTTCACCTTCCTCCTAGACAGTCTGGATCTACCTCACAGCATCATCAGGCGCGAAGGATGAGAGATGCCAGAGGTGTCGAGCGGGGGAGATGTAGAAAATGTCCCCAGTGCGTTGAATACACCCCGCCAGATCAGCAACATGGGCAGATGATGAGATGCATCCGCTGCAACTGTCCGCCCGGTACTCACGAGAATCTTGCAACAAACCAAGCGTGGAGAAATCAGCACACACCATTTGCAAGCACAACCCAATACGCTGTCCCAGACTTCAGTGTTCCGCAGGTCCCCATGGCCTCTCCCGGTACCGGCCCTTTCAACCAGGGGTCACTGTGCTCATACCCTGGCTGTAGCCAACAGGTGGAGTTTGACCTCAACACTGGGACTGAGCTTTCTCGCTGCAGTGACCATCTGCATGCTACATTGCCAGATACCAGTGCTGCACATTATGATCCATACAACACTGGTGCATACAATCCCAGTGATCACCTCTATGTACAAGATGTTGAAACACCACAGCAGTTTGGTATGTGTGTATGAGGGCTGATTTCTGGGGGGGTTCGTGTACCATGCCTGTACCTCCATTACCGGGGCCACCCCTTTATTATTTGAGGGGTCCAGCACAGTTGAAATATTGTACACTGTAAGCTGAAAATCAGAAATCAAGTCAAACTGAACAAGTTGGTTTTGAAATCTTGTACTTTCCAAACTTCATGTCGGACCCATCATCATTGCTTACACTCTTTTGTGTCATGTGAGGAAGAGCCTGGGAATGAGGCTACAAACCCCTTTAAACGGGGGCTAGACCTGAACCTACACTAGCAGCATTGCTTGGGTTTGTGCATGTACAGTTAGAACATCTGAAGAACTTTGTGGAAGTTTTGGAGACCGTACACATGACTCAACCAACACCAAGGGCCCATAACGACATCATTTAATGATATCATCATGAGCTCGTGACAATACATGCATATACACCCCAGCACAAGGCATGCCCGTACACGCATTCCAAGACCGTGCGTGCGTGTACCGTACTGAGGGTCTGGGAACGTTTGGAGGCGTGGTACTTTCGGTAAACCGCAGTCATAGGTCTAGTCTAAGCTAAAGCAGGCGCTATCGCGGACAGGCGTTCACCAACGACAGAGCAGTCGTCCTCCATCCTTGCGCCATAGCGCCTTCACTGTTATGTAACCTCATTTCCAGGCTACGCACCCCACAGCATTTTTGTCACGTATGAAACAAGAAGAATGGTACGCACCAAACAAGGGTAGTCTCGTTCCCCCATACTGCAAGTGATGGGAAGCTGGGCGGGGCCTGGGAACATACTACCATTATGTGTGTCTCTCTTGTTCCTAGCTACTGTCATGGCAGCTGCCCAGTTCCAATCACCTCCACCACCACCAACCTTGCCACCTATCCTTCCCAATGGAGCCAAAAAGTGTGCAATTCCCGAGTGTCCCAATGCCTGCTACGTGGACCCGAGTGGCACTGTTCACGAGTGCTGTGGCTATACTCATGCAATGGAACACCAGAGAAGACAAGCCCTTCTGCAACGTACGTTAATCTAGCTGTCACAACTAGCATCTTGCAACCTTCTTTTGAGTGTGTGTTGTTTGACTTGCTTTGTTAAAGCTAGCGAGTGTTGGTTTACATCTCCTTGCAGAAGAGGTTGAATGTTTCTCCTTCATTCCCTATGTGCCTACATTTTTTGCCGTAAATGAGCACAAAAACAGTGCTCACTACGTAAGCTAATGCAGAAACTTTAACAGATAAAGCTTCTGCTTTAGCTCAGGGCATTTGACAAGTAGAACTTAAGAACTTAGAGTTAAGAGGGAGGGGGGGTTTATACTTGAAAAAGGCAAGTGTCCTACTGTGCATGTCTCTAGCTAGACTTTTCATAGCTGTCTGTTTCAGACTACATATTTGGTTTTTGTCTTTCTAGAAACCAATCAGCAGATTGTCAAGGGGCTGACCCATTGCTTGCTACCAGAGTGCTCCAACCCAACATGGCCCTTTGAAAACTACTGCGGCAGAACACACGCCAACATTGGCAAGCAGCGGGGACTAACACGTACGTCAGTGTCTTGTGTATACCCTCGTTCCACTAAATCTACCTCCCCTGGGAGAATGAAAGCAATTTTATTCATTGTTTTGCTCTCTCTCTTTCTCTCTCTCTCTCTCTTAGCCCCCTTGCCCTCAGTGGACACCAGTGCCCCACAGCAGCCCAAGGACAGTTCCCTGTGTATTTTCCCAAACTGCACTCATCCCAAGTTTGTGGAGGGTGCTACCACCCACTCCTACTGTGGCCGGACACACGCAGAGCAGGGCAAACAGCTGGGCATTGTCCGTAAGTCATCGTTTTATAGCAAGAGTACCTTTTGCACAGTCTATACGGTTGCTATAAGGGTGTTTAGTATGGCACAGCAAAGTCTTGAATAGAAAAGATTTAGTGGCCATTGTCTTTGTGCTTATTAACTGACCAATAAGCTTCCAGTGCTCCAATAAATGACATGTTGCCATGGCAATGGCTACCAACAGTGTTTGTACAATCTCAGAGTTTCTATTCATGCTGTGTTTTTGTTTTCAAATTTTGTCCTCTAGCTTCGGCAGAGAAGGTGGAAGACCAGTGTGAGTTCCCAGGATGTACCAAACCCAAGCGAAAGGAGGGTACCAGAGTTCATGACTACTGCTGTCGTGACCACGCAGACCGTGATGCCCCCAACAGAGACGGTAAGTCTACATTAATTTTATTAAACTTGATGCCTGTTTCAGTGTAACTGTATACAGCTGTCTTGGTTGGGTCTCATTAGTGTACTCAAGCTCACTAGCAGCTCCCACAGAGTTAGCCTCATTCCCAGGCTCTCGTGCGTGGGCACAAGAGCCTGGGAACGAGGCTACAACAGAGTCTGACAGAATACCCCGACAGGAGCCTCTATACACAGGCTCATTTCTCTTTCCTGGGTAAGAGGTATCTGAAGGCTTTACGGATGTCTCATGCTCAGAATGAGAACAGGTTTTTGTCTCAATAGGCTAATGATAATGATATTCTCTTATTTCTCTGACTACAGCAAGAATTCTCACAAGCTATAGTGAGGTGCAGAACTTTCTCAACAAATTTTCAAACCTCAAAGTTGCCTCCATTAATGAGAATCCACATGCTAAAGCACCTGGAGGACAACTGTTTCAGCGTTTCAAGTCAAAGATGCTTTCTCTCCCAAATCACCAGCGAAAAACTTGTCTTGCATTCCACGGTACAGCAGAGAGAAACATTCAAAGTATTTGTAAGAATGGCTATGACCCCAGTCTAAGAAGTGGCCAAGCATATGGTACAGGGGAGTACTTTGCCACCACACCAGACATTCCACTGGGGTACTGCAAAGGTGGGAAGAAGATGCTGCTAAACGAGCTCCTACTGGGGCACCAAGGAACACATCACACACAGCATGGAGCTATTGTAGTGATGAAGGACCCGGCACATGACCTGCCTCGCTACGTAATAACTTTACAGTAGTGGTACATAGTCATTTTGTAAGCTCACTGTGGCATCACAATAAAACAGTCCTTTTTGCTAAGACAACTAGTGTCATTGGATCAGCTAGCATTGCCTCAAGAGGGGAGTTGCAATTGGACCCAACCAATGGGAGGAGCAAAGATCACATGCTTCCACCCTCTTCCAGCTTCCAGCCCATATATGGCAGCTAGCTCTATCTCTGAAGGGGTCTACCCCTATGCACACAGTTGCTGGTAACACTGGATGTGGGCTATCATCTCCATTTTGTGTTATTTCTTAATTGTTACTAAGCAACAGACAACAAACGTGTGGGTACATACAAAATTCATAATACAGGCATTATACAGTGAATTCATGAGACTAGCCTTGTATTTTGACTCTGTTCAATAGCTCCCTTCCAAAAGTAGCATTTGGGTAATATACACAAGCTGTACAAGTGTCAAACTCAGTATTGGATGACAATATAGTCACTAATTATAGCATGCTGCTGTAACAAGGGTTTTTGTGTATATAGCTATAGTGTCATATCAGTCCTTAGCTATGTACAATGTATACATAGCTACAGTTGATACTAGTTATAATAATAAAGTTGTCAAACTACCTAGTATGTTCCATATCGAAGTTATACATTCACTTCTTCCATTAGATCTGTGGTTGAAGCATTTTCTGCAATTCCTTAAGTTCATATTTTGCGTGCTTTTCTGTGTGTTTGCATTTTCGCAATGTTCTTTGCTTAGTTTCTATTGTTTTCTTGTGACCATTTATTCCTGATATAACACCCACTGCACCTCCTATTAGACCCCCTACTATTGTTCCGACAACTGGAAAAGCAGCTGATCCTGCTGCAGCCCCTACTCCTGCTGTAGCCCCTGCTCCTACTAACCCCCTGCTATGCTCCCTTTAAACGAAGTAGCCATTCTTTGTCTTCAGCTACAGCTAGCTAGCTGAGGCAGTCCTTTGGGGAGAGAAGGGGGGAGGGGAAGTTGCAGCTAGTACATTTATATAATCATCTCATCATCCTGGAATGTAGTAGTTATTCATAACTACAAATACTGTAAACATGTTTATGCAGGTTAGTAGAATGTGACTGTGTATAGCTAGAAGTAAGGTGTAACTCTATTTTACAGTACAAGTCATTCAAATTGGTGGAGAAACAGCTAGTGTTTAGAATTTGTACTAATACGTACATGTACACGTTTAATTGTCATAACAGAAGATGGTTATTTGACCTTAATACTCCCAACTCCTCCACAGCTGTCGTAATGTGCAAACGAGTGGTTTCACAAATGCTCACATCTAAGTCACTTGCTGAGGTGGAGGGTACTAAAACATATAAAGACTGCAAAACTTCCATTACATCCACAGCCCAAGGACAGCTTGTATGCATTTTAATTTCGCTGTCCCAAGTTTGTGAAAGGTGCCAACACCCACCTCTTTTGTGGCAGGATACACACAGAGCAGAGCAGGTAGCTACCAATGTTGTGCTGGAACTTTACTAACCTTCCACTAAAATTTGTACAAACACTAACTTTTTGAATTAGCATGGGAAGAGCAGTCACATGCAACTGTTACTAACCAAGTACTTTGCATACATGGCTATGTGCTACGTGTACGTCAGGAAATGTCCCAGATTGTGTAATCCACGGCAAAACATCTACTAGAGCACTAATTTGAATGATAGCAGAACATTCTACTTTCAATGTGTGAGTGTCTTGGTAGTCACAAGTACAGTGGCCCCTAGAACTAACCTAAATTCAACAGTGTACCCTTTTTTTATTTCTTTATCCAATTTTAATGCACAACAGAAAGTCAGGCATATGGGTTGCCAAAATAGCGGAACAAGCGCTAGTTCGAAGGCTTCCCAAAACAAAGACAAAACCCTTGTAGTAACCTACTACTAAAATGTGGGTTCAGTTGCAATCACTGTAATATCTGGGTACAAGAGAGACTGAGAGAGAACTAGAGAGAACTACAGAGAGACTGATTAAACTGTACAAACCCAGACTTAAATACTCATGAATCACGTGCATACATAACTAAATATAGAACAGTAACAATAGAACAGTGACATTACTACAACCCTCTTTCTCTATAAGACATTTTATGTTGAATGTAAATCTGAGAGCTCACTCATGCAAAACTGCTACCGGGGCTATGTTGTAATATTCATTGTAATGTTATAAATAACTAATGCATCCACGACAGGATGATGAAATACCGCACCCCCAAAAGAACCATTTGAACTAATTAACTGCAGCTGGAGACAAAAAAAATGGCTGATAGAAGAAGAAATGATATTGCATGGAACAAGCCCATCGAGCTAAGGAACATCTTCAATGCACCTGCTGTTGTGGAGACTACTGACTGGAAAGGTGTGTGTCTTGAATTTAAGCATCTAAACTGATGTCTGGTGCACATCTCTTGCATTGCTAACCCAAAGGCAGAGTACTACAGTATGGTAAATATACAGCTACAATCAACAGGCATTGCCAATTATGTGACTACAACTACGTTATGACGATATTGCAATGGATAAAATGTCCAGGAACACAATGTTAACGTTGTGACAATCACATGCATGTGGCAAGAGTATAAAACAACATTATACCACATTACATCACTTTCTAAGTATTTTAACGAACAGAGGAGTGTAACAGATGCTGCAGTATTCATTGTAATGTTATGAATAATTACTGCATCCCATGACGGATGATGTAATAAGTATGCTGCTTGAGCTAGGCTAGCTGTGGCTTGAGACAACAAAAATGGCAGGTAGAGAAAGAAATGATATCCCATGGGATCAGCCCTTGGAGTTAAGGAACATCCTCAATGCACCTGCTGTTGTGAGGACTAATGACTGGAAAGATGTGGGATTTCAGTTGGGAGTTGAAGAGCATGAACTTGAAAGAATAGACATAGAGTGTAGAGGTAAAATCAATAAATGCAAGAGAGAAATGTTTGGCTATTGATTGAAGACTCATCTTAATCCATCTTGGGAGGAGGTGAGACGTGCAGTGAGGACAGCAAGGGACAGGTCTCATGAAAGTGAACTGGAGAAAAGAGTGAGATCTCTTGAAACTAATTCAAAAAGATTGAAATGTTGTTTAATAGTGCTTGTAGTAGCACTAGTTATAGCAATAATTGCTTTCTCAACTTTTATATGTGGATTACTAATAGGAGCTACATCTATAGTAAGTTTGGTGGTAGCAATAATTGAGAAGGAGAGAAAAGAACTGAAAAGTGATATATTAAAAAGAACTTGTGAAGTGATTGCCCCTGACCAACTCCACCAGACAGACACATCTGTACCTGTAATACATTGTTGTGCAAAGACAGACACCTCGGACATGTCTGAAATGAATTGTGTATATCCAGACACTTTTATTCCAAGAAATTGTCCTGTAAAGACTGTACATGTGTATGAAAGTCCTGTGACAAGCATACAGACCTTTTGTCCTGCAAACTCGAGCTCTGTAATAGATTGTCTTGGAGGAATAAATACCCAGCTTGGCAACAATACACTAGCTGTAAACTGCACAAACCTGCAGTGCAAATAATATATAGAAGCTATTATATTTCTGCACAAATTGACACAATCCCCATTTGGGAAACCATGACGTACAAGTTTATACAAAGTTTGACATTTGCTTTGTGTCTCAAGTCTCATGAATTTACTGTTCACTGTGCCAATTGCTTTATGTGTATGTATGTACATTTGTTCGATGCTGCTTAGCAACCAAATATTACTTGAATAACATGAACTGAAAGGGTAGGGTAGTCTCGTTCCCAGACCTCATTTTTGTGCCCACTCAGCAAAAAGCAATCTGGGTACAAGATGATGCATGGGTAAATGGTGGCGGATCTAGGAGGGGGGTTCAGATTGGGTGGTACGAATGTAGGCGCCAGGTACCAGGCTAGCACGAATGATGACTTTGTGCATAAGTGTGCATGCATAAGTTCATGTATTTATGTATGTATGTATGTATTGTGTGTTTGCTGCCTAGTAACCAAACCATGTGGTGCAGGGGAGTAGTTTACCACTACTCTAGATACACCACTGTCAAGTACTGCAATATGGGGAGGATGCTGCTAAACGAACTCCTACTGGGACAGCAAGGAACACATCACACATAGCATGGAGCTTTTGTAGTGATGAAGGACCCAGCACATGACCTGCCTCGCTATATAATAACTTTAAAGTAGTGGTATGCTCATTATTCATCGTGACATCACAATAAAACCATTATACAATAATCCTTTTTGCTGAGATAGCTATGATTATTGTGCCTACCAGCTGTGTTACCACAACAGCTGTAGTATGAGTACTAACATACATAACCTTTTTTTTTTTTTTGCTGAGATAGCTACAATCATTGTATAGGAATAGAGCTTACAAGCTGCGATATACAAAGATATAGTGGGGAGATATAGCATAGGGTTCAAAGAGTACAATTTCATCATAATTCAGAACACTGTCTCTCCACCAAGATTTACTTTTACCATACACAGAGTGGTAGCCCTCAGGTGGTGCAGTCATGTTGTTGGCATTCTGCCGCAGTTTGTACTTCCTTCCTGGAGCTACATCACAGAGCAGCAGTGCTTGAATACCTCTGTCTGTGCCATTTGCTCTATTTCGGGAATAATCGTGAGATTTTGAAGAATTAGGGGCGAGGTAGAACCCAGAACCAAATCTCTGCCATGAGCAGCTACTGATGTGGCTGCGGTCAAATCCCTTTGTTACTATTCCACAAATCCCACATGATGAGCCACCACACAGCCTATAGTAGTCGGTTATCTTGCAGCCCAGCTTTGTGCCATGGTAGTACTGCTCTTTATTGCGTTTCAGCCATGGGAGACTCTCTCTGTATTCGTTCAGCCTTGCCTCAAGAGAAGGGTTGACAATCCTCAGGATGGTAGAGATCACAGGACATGGACCTTTAGCTGGATGCCAATCTCTCTCAAACTTTTTGCACAGAGTTTCATACAGCTTTGAGCTGTTGTCCACTTGTACTAATGTTGCAAACCCTACAAGAACAAAGACATGTTTGATCAAAGCTACATGTACAGCTAAGCCGAAACTTGAAATTAAGATTTAGCTGCAATCTGGAGTCTGGAGACCCTCAACCACCCACCACTGTCTTTTGCCATCTCCAGATGCTCTGGACCACAGAAGTCACTCTTTCCACCTTCTGCTTTTGACCGGTAACAGTCATCATACAAGCAGTAGGAGTTTGCTAACAGAAGAACAAATTGGGGGATAAAGCATGCAGTGCTCAGCAGAGACAATGAACATACAGAGTGTCAGTTTGGACTCACCAAAGTCAACGTAATGTTGCCTCTCACAGAAACCATAAATGCAATCACAAAGTTGGTACCTGTTCTTGTGACAGCCAGGTAACCGACAGTGCCAATCTGCACCAGGTGAAGCACAATGAAAAATGGCAGAATGGTGTGTATTATGGTTACAAATCTATGAACCAAACCAATGAACAAAGAAAGGGTCCAAGAGCAGCAGTTAAGATTTCTGCTTTAGATTTGTGGTTTACTAAACATGTCATGTGTAGTTGGACTCTATAATTGGAACGCCATTGCTATCATTTTACTATGGGAACTATGAACAAAATGGTCAGGCTACTGCTCCCAGGTCCTTCCTTCTTAGGTTGGTACAGTTGGGTGATGCATGGGTTCTGAGAATAGAAAAACTTGTAGGCATATATGAGTACACTTGGGCTGAATTAATGGCAGTGAATGCTCTGGATACAGTAGAGAGAAAGAGGCTACGTACCAACAAACTGTGATACTTTGCTCCACTCTCCCCCACACCATAGAAATCCACTCTTCTTTGCCCTCACTTCAAATTGACAGAGCCTTAGCGGCTCCAGTCCCATCTCCCTGGTGATGCAAACACTGGTGGTGTGACCATCCACCCCAGTCATGTACACACAATCGCCAGAAAATCTGACTTCATAGCTGGCTATGCTGCAGCTATCTAATGGAGGGTCCCATGTAAGTGTCACTGAAGGTTCATTCGGATCTGAAGCCGCCACTCTCAGGTTTCGTACAGGTTTGGGAGCTGAGATTACTTGTGTCCAGCTGCCTTGTTCATGGTCTGGTGGTGCGTCTTTCTTCCTGTTTTGTGAGTAGTTCACCTTTATAACTGGAAATTGAACATAAACAGAATTAATTGTTGTAGTTATGTATCGATAGTTCTACGAGTCTCGCAAGACAGATCCAGCGCAGATGACACTCAGCCATGCATGGTCACAGGCGATCCGCGCTTGGGTCTAGGCTTGCGAGACAAACGACTAGCTAACTAGTGAATCTAACCTTCTACAACGCACTGGATGCAGTATATTACACAGCACCAGCAAAGCAATGCGAACATTGCATCCACCTAGTCAGGCCATTGGCCAGGCTCAAGAGCGCATAAGAACGGGCGGGGAGCTAACATGGGCTAAGTAGCGAGTCCAAATGATATTCATAACAGTGAAAAATTGCGTAACCCTTTTCTGAGCGGAAGTGCCATATTGAATGCGGCACCGTTGTAGGTGTCTTGCATGCAATAACGCGCAGTCGAAATTTCGGCCACTAGCCTTACAATGCACATCAAATTTTTTTATTTTTTTTTCTATAAAACTTTTGCATTAATAATGCAAGGATACACAAATAGCTGGTAAGCTAATACGCAGTTACAATTTACAAAAACAGGGGTGCAACAAGTGATTTAAAGGAATTGATGGAGTGTGCTGTAAGTGCTTCGTGAGGTAAGTGATTCCAAACAGAGACAGTGCTAGGTACAAAGGCTGACTGAAAAGCATTAGTATGTGCACGAGGTTCATGTATTAAAGGTAAGGAGTGACAATGTCTACTTACTTGGGGTACAAATACATTGGTGGGAGAGTAGAAGTAACCGTGTATAATTTTATAAAGTGTACAGAGTTTTAAATATAACCTACGATTCTCAAGGGTAGGGAATTGAGACAGGTCAAGAAGGTCCTGGTATCCTAGGTCCCATTGTTTCAAACACATTTTTAAAGCAAACCTTTGAACACTTTCAAGTTTGTTAGTATCTTTAATGAAGTGCGGGTCCCAGATGGGAGCGGCATATTCAAGATGAGGACGAACAAGAACACTGTATAATTCGAGTAAGCTGCGGTTGTCGACATTTCCATAGAATCTCCTGTACAGCAGGCCAATCAGTTTTCTGGCCTTGGCACATATAAAATCAATATGTGAAGACCATGAAAGGTCTGATGAGAGGAGAAGTCCTAAGTACTTGAAGGTCTCTACCTGCTCAAGTGGACTGCTATTCAAGGTAAACTGTGCATGTGGTTTGACCGAGTTCCGTTTTCGTGAGATTACCATTGTCTTGCACTTGTTAGGATTGAGTGTTAAGTTATTGCAGTCCACCCAACCACTGATGCGATCAATGTCCATTTGCAGGTGGTGAATGTCTTCAATTGATTTTACGGGTTTGTACAGCAGCATGTCATCTGCATAAATTGAAGCGCTTTCGTTCTTCTTTTCAATTCTGCTGGTAAGAACAATCATTTTAAAAATTCTACCTTTTTTTTTGGTGTTTTAGCCGCTTTTACAAATTTCACTGGACTTCTACCTGGGAAATAGGTTTCTTGGGGTGCAGATTTCAATTATTTGGGTTGTATTTGCCGTCAAAACAGTCACACTACTGTGGCAACCAGCAAAAGCTCAGGACATTGCAAGCGAGTGTCACTCCAGTACAGTCATTTGTAGCCTCGTCCAAACAATGCTACTCTATGGTGGCTATAAGCCACAGAGGATCAGCAAAGGCGGCACACCGATGCCATTTTCGCTAACTGGTCCACGTCGGGATGTTTACTACTTAAATTTTGTCAGAGCACACGCCCCTAAACAGTGTAAACGTCATAAACGTGAGCAACGCCATTTTTAATTAACCGGAAGCGCATCAGTGTGTACCAGGCGCTCTTCCTCCGCGCCGGGTACCAGGCTAAGTCATTTGCTGCTGTAATTTACTTTATTCCCGTTAGGATTATATACCAAAGAACCTCAGCTGATCTCAGAAACAAACATCCCACTCCTGATACCTGAGTGGTGGAGGCTGTGTACTGACATAAGAACTGCATATGCTTGTGTGTGTGGCAACGAGTCTTTCATGTATAATAGAGCTAAAGAGTGTATGAAATCCACAACTGTAGCTGCTGGGAGATACAGTGGGCCCACAGAATGATGAAGGAGAGAAGGGAGTGTTTGCAGTTGGAAAGAAGATGGACTATTAAGAGATGCACAAACAAGAATGTGATAGTGAATGACCAGTGACTGGGTTGAAGGGAATAGGTGGACAAGCCGTACTGCCCTTCCTGGAGACTCCAGGCACTAAGGTGTAGATTACGATGACCATGCATGTTGGTGACTCCTGTCTGCAGGTTTGGAGACTCACTGGTAGCTACACTTAGACTCATTAGCCAAAACAAACGTCATTTTCATCATCAGTCATTAAATGATGTGGCCCGGTGCCACCCTCTCCATTGAATTTTGTTGTAAAAAGTGGGTACGGTACCATTTGACTTCGGAAAGCCATATCTTGGGGTAAAATATAGGTAACCCAGGCAATATGCATATCGTTCAATTGCTCTAAGGCTGGTCTTTAAGCCTGTGAATGTAGTAAATCACATGACATACTAGACATCAACTATAGCTGTATTGTTTTCCCCCAGCCCAAGGATGCATTACTTGCCCGGCATCATGCAGCATTTGCAGGACAGCATAAACTGCATGAAGCTTGGAAATGAGACTCCCATTGGGGAGTGACTGTGTAGCTTGTGTGGTTCTCTGCCTTCTTCAGTGCATGATAAATACTGTAGTCAAACTAACATTTTTTTAACAAAAGAAAAGGAAATTATGCATAGTCTAAGAAACTACATTTGTGCAATGTGTTTATAGTGAAATTGAACTGGTACACAAGATGCATGGATGCATGCATAACATCTAGGCCTTTATATTAAAGTCTCAGGTTGTCTCCTGATTACGAGGATGAGTGACCAGCCATTTGTGGCAGCATCAGAGAGAGATTTCTCAAAGAAACCACTGGTCTGAAGACAGCTATGCAGGCCACCAACAGTTTTCATTGTTGCCATAGCAAACAACTGGATGACATCATCAAGCTGCAATCCACACTGCCGTGCAGGCTTTTCCTTTGAAATGCCAGTGACACGAAGTCCCTGTGGAATATAAATATAAATTCATACTAAACTGCTTTCTGAGTTACAGAGTGAAGTGGAGTGTTTAATACAAATTTTTGTGGCACAAATTATTGGAAATTACAATGTCTTTAAGAATTAAGATAAAGCTACATGTATGCCCCTGGAGTGTCTATTGTAGCTATATATAGGCTACATACAACAGCTCATAACACTCACCCCTCCAGAATGCATGCTGAAGGTCAACCCGAACTCATCACCATGTTTAAGAATGTAGGTACTTCTTAGAACCAGGATATGGGTTGGAGGAATACTCGAGTTGAATTTCATTACTATATGAGAGCAAGGCAGAAATGTGTTACCTTTCAATGTGCATGCTGATCTTTCTCAAACTTTCTAAACTTACTGTCAGAGATCAGTTTGGAGGTAGGAGGCAGAGATATTGGCCGTTTTATAAACAGCCTAATGGAAGGAAGTTCAAGTGCTGCTCTGGCAAAAGATTGGTGCAAAGTGATGACAGGCTGATCGTTCAGCTTCTCGATGACATCCAAAAACCTGATCTCGTCACTTCGCATCAATTTGTAGACAGCACTGCCAACAGCAACTCCAGTGATGAGCAACTAAAAGGGTACATAATCAAATATTCTAAACAGAATGTGAGTATTGTGGCTGCAATACTCATATTAGGACACATATCTAACTAGAGAAGAACTGTTGCAGTATATTCCCAGGTCTCTCTCATTTTTATTTTTCTTCTGTTTGCATTCACAATGATACATGAAGTGGAAGAGTTTTCCACTTTGCATATTGCAAGGATAGTAAAATTGGGGGAGGCCTGTGAACATGGCTTGTAATACCTCACCCCGGAATTATTGTACAGGTTCTCGTGAAATACAAATCCTGGATCTTTGCCAATAGTCTTCCTGATGTATGCATAGAATGTCTTCCGCTGTTGACTCTTTCTTGTTGCACCTATATATGTGAGTGGTCCAAGTAAAATTCAAACATTAATGATATTCATAGAATCACGTGCCAATTAAGGTGGGTGTGGCTAACACCCACTGGGTAATTTGTATACTACTTAGTCATAAACCTGCACATTTGTAGATAAAGAAAAGTAACCTGTGAGTCTTTCCATTGCTATAAACCTCAATTTTAATAGAACTTGTAAGATCAAACTATCAACACATAAAGTAGTAGAAGATACACATGCAAGTATACCCAACAGCAAAATACCAGTGTTACACAAGAAATGTCAAACTATCTGCTGTCTTATCAGTTTGCTCTGTATGTACTAGAGGATGAAAACACTGTACTACACTGTCAAAACATTCTACTTCAACCATACTTTGGTCATATCAGTTGCATGCCAGAGTTGCAACTGGGATGGCCTAAAATATGGTCAAAATGTGCTGAGGTCTGTCAGTCCATACGGTATGTACAAATATTTGTTTGATGTTGTTGAATCACAGCTGGTACTTTATAAATGGTAACTAGCTATAACTCTAGTCATACCTTTCATGCCCTTCTGACCACTCCGGAGCTCACGTCTCAGCTCCATGAGTAGTTTTCCAAGGCGGTTCTTACCTGCACCATCTCCCCCGTCCCCCCAGTAACTATCATAAGGGCTGTGCTCAATGAGATCCCTCACCCCTGTTCCAACAAGCAGCTTCCCAAGATCATTGTGTTGAGTGAACTTTGCAAGAAGAGCCTTGTACATCACATGTTCTTTGATGCTTTCCCAGTCATTTCTACGCCAGCGAGAAACCCTTGGATCTCGAGTGAAATCAAACGCTTGTCGGGGTCGGGGAAGGTGCCTAATTTGTTCCTCATATGGAGTGCCTACAAACTTCTGAGCTTGAAAATAGTGCTCAGTTGTCGGCCATGTTTTCCTGTCAACCTCGATCGGTGCACTGTAGAAATTGGTGAATTCGTAGTAGGGGTCATCTCGGTTGTAGAACTTGATTGGCCCTGTTGCAGGCTTGCTGCTCCAAGACCACCAAAAACTGTGATCTAGGCAGAAAAACATGAGCATAATACCATTATTACTAGGAGAATGCAGTGCATTGTATGGCGAGCATGAGCAATTAAGTTGTTAGTCTCCCAGAGCCAGACTCTCTCACAAAAAGCAGGAGAGAGTCTAGTCTTTCATATTGAGTTGGTGCTATATATTATAAATAGGTCCAGGAATTTCTGGACTGGTAATTGCCATAAGTGCAGATAGTGTTGGAAAGTCACTTCCATGACTTCCTTCTCAATTGCTGTCTTGTTCCACCTACTTAATTACCCACTGATTTGCTGACAGTGTAGCACCAACTCAGAAAGACCATACTTTCTATTGCTTTTTGTGTGAGAGTCTGGCTCCTTAAAATGTGTGGGGCAACAGTGTTAACACCACATAACACTTAATTCCATATCACATGGCAGATTTTCAAGATAGTATATACAGCACAATTCGTATTCTGCAGCAGTGTGACACTAACCAGATGTATCATCACTTGCATCAGCTAGCCTTGTTCCCAGGTCCTGCCCAGTTATTGCATCAGCTACAGCAGCTGTATGTAGCAGCTCAGTCACCTCCTTCAGGTCAGAGAGAAGCTGGTCTTTCTGGATAGGGAGCAGGTGCTTGTTTCTGCACTCGGGACTGCAGTAGTCGAAACTACCCACATCTGGCTCCCAGTGGACTAGATTAGTACACCAATCAGCTCCACACTGTGGACGGCAAGCTGGTGGTTGAGGGTAGTAGTGGTGGCTGTGTGTGTGACTACCTACTGGGTGTGTGCATGGAGGTGGGTGTTAAATTAACATACCATAAAGCCAACACTGCACAGCAGACAGATACATAATATGATGATATCCCATTGTGGGGTTCACTCAGGCTTGCCCCAATAAAAACCACATATATACGTAGTGGAATGCTTTAAACAGTATTGCCCAAAAATTGCTGTAAATTTCACAGGAAATCCATTTTTAACTTGCAGGATTGATCACATTGCTGCAACTGGAATGACCTAAAATATGGTCAAAATGTGCTGAGGTCTGTCAGTCCATACGGTATGTACAAATATTTGTTTGATGTTGTTGAATCACAGCTGGTACTTTATAAACGGTAACTAGCTATAACTCTAGCTAGCTGGGAGGAAGGAGTCGTACCTTTCATGCCCTTCTGACCACTTCGCAGCTCACGCCTCAACTGTATGAGTAGCTCTCCAAGGCGGTTCTTCCCCGTACCGTCTCTCCCGTCTCCCCAGTAACTATCGTAAGGGCTGTGCTCAATGAGTTTCCTCTCCTCCGTTCCAAGAAGCAGCTTCCTAAGGTCATTGTGTTGAGTGAACTTTGTGAGAAGAGCCTTGTACCATCACATGTTCTTTGATGCTTTCCCAGTCATTTCTATGCCAGCGAGAAACCTTTGGATCTCGAGTGAAATCAAATGCTTGTCGGGGCCGGGGAAGGTGCCTGATCTGTTCCTCATACGGAGTACCCACAAATTTCTGAGCTTGAAAATAGTGCTCAGTTGTCAGCCATGTTTTCCTGTCAACCTCGATTGGTGCACTGTAGAAGTTGGTAAATTCATAGTAGGGCATGTCCCAGTTGTAGAACTTGATTGGCCCTGTTGCAGGCTTAGTGCCCCAAGGCCACCAAGAACTGTGATCTAGGCGGGAAAAATGGATCATAATACTATTATTACTAGGAGAATGCAGTGCATTGTATGGCAAGCATGAGCAATTAAGTTGTTTGTCTCCCAGAGCCAGACTCTCACACAAAAAGCAGGAGAGAGTCTAGTCTTTATATCCAATTGGTGCTAATAGGTCTAAGAATTTCTGGACTGGTAATTGTCATAAGTGGGTTAGTGCAGTGCAGTATTTGAAAGTCTAGCTTCAATGTCACTTCCATGACTTCCTTCTCTGTCTTCTTCTGCCTACTGATTTGCTGACAGTGCAACACCAACTCAGAAAGACCCGACTATTGCTTTTTGTGTGAGAGTCTGGCTCCTTAAATTGTGTGGGGCAACATAACACTTCCATATCCCATGGCAGATTTTCAAGATAGCAGATGAATATATACAGCACAATTTGTATTCTGCAGCAGGGTGACACTGACCAGATGTATCATCAGTGGCATCAGCTACACAAACTGTCTTCTGTTGAGGACTCTTTCCTGTTGCACCTATACAATAACACCAAGGACTCATCAAATCCACAGATAGCAAGCATACAAGTTACATGGCTTCTCCTTGCTTTGCAAGCAGCTACACCCTAGCACAATACAAACAGATCTTTTAAAACCAGCCTGCATTGTGAATTCAGTGGTGTGATACTAACTTGATGACGCTTGCTTCGACTCATCACTGGCATCAGCCACGGCAGCTGTATGTAGCAGCTCCGTCAACTCCTTCAGGTCAGAGAGAAGCTGGTCTTTCTGGATGGGAAGCAGGTGCTTGTTTCTGCACTCGGGACTGCAGTAGTCGAAACTACCCACGTCTGGCTCCCAGTGGACTAGATTAGTACACCAATCAGCTCCACACTGTGGACAGCGAGTTGGTGGTTGAGGGTAGTAGCGGTGGCTGTGTGTGTGACTACCTACTGTGGTGTGTGCATGGAGGTGGGTGTTAAATTAACATACCATAAAGCCAACACTGCACAGCAGACAGATACACAATATGATGATATCCCATTGTGGTGTTCACTCAGGCTTACCCCAATAAAAAACCACATATACATAGTGGAATGCTTTAAACAGCAGTGTCCGAAAAATTGCTGTAAATTTCACAAGAAATGCATTTTTAACTTCCAGGAACATGCAACTTCATTACATTTAGGAGATGTAATGCACTAACCAGCAGATGCATGTTTGGAGTCATCACTGGCATCAGCTACGACAGCTAGTTGCCCATGTTCAGAGGTGAATTGTTGGAGGGTTCGCAGTTGTTCATCTTTAGCAGTGAGCAATTTTTGTAGTTCCAGAAGCTGCTTTCATTGTTGCCAACTTTCTTCGTTCTTCCCTTGAAGCTGGTCACTCTGGGTGCGCAGTTGCTCATCTTTAGTAGTGAGTAGATTCTGTAGTTCCAGAAGCTGCTTTTGTTGTTGCTGATTTTCTCGTTCCTTCTCTTGCAACTGATACCTCTGTGTCTGCAGCTGGTTACTCAGTGAGTCCAGCTGTTGTTGAAGGTCTTGGATCTGCTGTGATTGTTGCATTTCTCTCTCTTGACGTTCTCTGTTGGCACTTTGTGTTAGTTTGGTATTCACCTGAGACTGTTGCACACTCTCAGTGAACTTGGGAGATGCTTTCAGTGTGGACATGCGACCACAAAGCTCATGACAGGATGGCCTTTCTCTGTCTCTGTTCTTTAGGCAATCTAAAGCAACTGGTAGCAGAGGGTGGGTGGGGTCAATCAGGTCAATGTGGGATTGTCGACGTTCAATTTCAAGAACTTCAACCTGAACTATACCAGAAGGAGCCCTTGGATCATTAATTTCTATGATGTTGAAACGATTGCCAGGGTCAGGAAACTGCCGGGTCATGATCTGAACACACAGAACACCAAATGAAAAGGAGTCCAGCTTGTCAGTGTAGACTGGTTGATCTCTCAACGCTTCTGGGGGCATGAATACCGTTGTACCTGGGCACAGAGTGAGGGGGGTGAGGTGGGCTGTGCTGTGGTTAACATCGTAGAGCTTTACCATTCCAAAGTCTGTCACTTTGGCCCTGCTGCCTGCAATCAACAACACATTGTTGCTTGATAAGTCTCGATGGACGATGCCATTGGAGTGGAGGTAGGAAAGAGCCAAGGCTATGTCATGGCAAAGATTTACCTCAGTGTGGTAGGGGAGTGGTTTGTGGGATCGCTCCAGGAATGGGGTCAAACTCTCGTCCATTAACTCCATTAGGAGCACTGGCAGCCTTGACTCAGGGTCATGGTATGTGCCCAAGTACTGGACTATGTGTGGGTGCTTTATGGCACTCAAAAGACGACACTCTTGGTCAAACTTTCGCATAGCACTTGTAGATCCTGGGGCAGTAAATTGAAAGAGGGCGGGGTGGAGGATTTTAGCCGCACAAGGCAAGTCGTCACACATGGCCTTACAAACGGCACCATATGACCCAACACCGAGTTCTTCAGTTTTGAGGAGTTCAACTCTTTGATAGTGAAACTCATACTGGGGCTGGGGGTGCTGAGCCATTGCTCTTCAAGACCTGTTGCAAGTAAGTTACAGCTACAGTGATTTAATACATATACTGACTGACACAGATGATTGTGTGACCAAGACCTGAAAATAAAATAAGAGCCTTACACAATGGCTTTCATTATAAACAAATGTGTCTTCATTGTAATAGCAGCTACATGTACATATTACAGGACAGCAGTACTAACTAAATTCCTACCTTGATTTCGGTTGAAGATCACCTTGATAGCAGTTGTTCCTACGTAATTCAAACGCCCCACAAACAGCACTATGCAGACTCTTACCTTATATGGAAATACTATCAGGTGATTGAATATCTCAGCTTCATGAATTTGACATGTTTCATGGGGATGTCTGCGTATTTTTTTTTCCACATGGAAAGAGAGGGGGAGAGCACATTCAAGGTTTGCCCCATCTCCTGGTTGTTTCTAGATCCAAGGATGCATCAATTGCTAGGCCTCATGCAGCATTCGCAGTATGTCTGTATGAGGCTTGTATAAATACCGTAGTCAAAGTAACATTTTTCAACAAAAGAAATCCATGTCAAGTCTACGAAACTGCATTTGTACAGTGTGCTTATATTAAAGGCTCGGTCTCTTGATTGCCAGGATGAGTGACCAGCCATTTGTGGCAGCATCAGAGAGAGATTTCTCAAAGAAACCACTGGTCTGAAGACAGCTATGCGGGCCACCAACAGTTTTCATTGTCACCATAGCAAACAACTGAATTACATCATCAAACTGTAGTCCACACTGCCGTGCAGGCTTTTCCTTTGAAATGCCAGTGACACGAAGTCCCTGTGGAATATAGAATTCATACTAAATTGCTTTCTGAGCTGCAAAATGAAGTGAAAAGTTTAGCACAAAATTTTGTGATACAAATTATATCAATGCAAGCCAGGAGCACCTTTAACAACTTTTCTATGCCCCTGGAATATGTGTAGCCTTTACAAACTGCTCACCTCTCCAGGGTGCATGCTCAATGTCAACCCGAACTCATCACTTGTTTTAAGAATGTAGGTACTTCTTAGAACCACGATATGGGTTGGAGGAATACTCGAGTTGAATTTCATTACTATGATAAGAGAGTAAGGCAGAAATGTGTCACATTGCAATAACACTCTCAAACTTTCTCAACTTACTGTCAGAGATGAGTTTGGAGGTAGGAGGTAGAGATATTGGCCGTTTGATAAGCATCCTAATGGAAGGAAGTTCAAGTGCTACTCTGGCAAAAGATTTCTGCAAACTGCTGACAGATTGACCATTTAGCTCTTCAATGACATCCAAAAACCTGATCTTATCATTTTGCATCAATTTGTAGGCAGCACTGCCAACAGCAACTCCATTGATGATCAACTAGAAGAGAAAGTGCTACAACTGATGATATCTAGAGTAAATACATGACTACAATGCTAATGCCTTACCCCACAATTATTGTATTGCGTCTCATGGAATATAAATCCTGGATCTCTGCCAACAGTCTTCTCAAGAAACACGCAGACTGTCTTCTGTTGTGGACCCTTTCCTGTTGCACCTATACAATAACACCAAGGACTCATCAAATCCACAGAATTGGGAGATAGCAAGCATGCAAGTTAAATGGCTTCTCGTTGCTTTGCAAGCAGATACACCCTAGCACAATACATTGTGTAAACAGATCTGTTAAAATCATTGTGAATTCAGTGGTAAGACACTAACTTGATGACAATTGCTTTGACTCATCAGTGGCATCAGCCACGGCAGCTGTATGTAGCAGCTCAGTCAACTCCTTCAGGTCAGAAAGAAGCTGGTCTTTCTGGATTGGGAGCAGGTGCTTGTTTCTACACTCGGGACTGCAGTAGTCGAAACTACCCACATCTGGCTCCCAGTGGACTGGTTTAGTATACCCATCAGCTCCACACAGTGGACGGTTGGGTGGTGGTTGAGGGTAGTAGTGGTGGCTGTGTGTGTACGGCTGGCTATGGGAGTCACTGTGGCCATGGCCAGGATAGGGGCCCCCACTGTGGTACGTGGGTGATGGGTACCCGCCATACTGCCCTGATGTAGGTGGCATTACTGCGTGTGCATAGGTATGTGATGTTGATCCTAGAGGAATGTTGAAAGATCACCAAAACATCAAATTTATCCCCATCATTCTTTGGGGTTGACATGGGGCTATTCCAGTATATAAGGGTACACCCCCATTGAGGAGTGATAATTACGTCTGGAGGGGTATTTCTGGTAAACACTAATTGTGTCCGGAGGGGTATTCGTTGGTAACAATACTGTTCTTGGGGTATGATTGAGGGACATTAATTGTGTCTGGAGGGGTATTCGGGTACTGTCCTTAGGGTGTGATTGAATTGTAAACGAGGCTGCTTGGGACCATTGTGGAGAACTAATTAGTCTTGGAGGGTAAATCTTTGAAAAATAATTTGTCTGGGGGGTACATAACCGACATCATTACTGTCTTGGGGGGTTTATCAAAGTGCTCCTCAATGGGGGTGTACCCTTATTATCTGGAATAGCCCATGATCGTTTCCTTGGCTTATCCCTTGCCTCACACTTTCCTTCCCATTTTCACTGCCCTACTGTATCGCATATAGTGTTACACAAAGTCCTGGTACACGACACACACACACATGCGCCATCTCATCTTACCCAGCATTGAGGAAGCCTGGGAGCCAGACAGTAGGGAGGAGAGGTTGTGATGTTTGCCGGGAGGGTGACCACATTCGATACACTTCATCCCACTACCACCTCAGTGCTACCTACTAGTTATACAACTATAGGGCTTTGCCTCCCACATGGTTCATCTGCTCAAATCTCCAACAAAGTACGAAGGTTGCACAATTCACAATTATTGTTGTAGGTCACAGGATACAAGCAGGGATGAGTCTATGACTGATTATTGTTGCAATGTACAGAGCTTATATATACAAAGGAAGTTACTTAAAATAGAACAGGAAATTTCACACAGTCTTAATACAATAATAACTCGTGCTACAATGATTACAATCATGAAATGCTACCTGATATAGTTTGTGTTGCTTCATTTGCAGTTTATCAACTGTTATTAAATGCCAGATCTATATAGAACTCTTGCTATAGTTCATGTATTGTGTATTATAGAGTTATTATAAACTCATGGAATTATTCATGCATGCCTTGAGCAGATCAAGACCTGAACAAAAAATGATGTTTCCATAAGTGGACCCAAATACATAATAAGCCTTGATTGTTGAGTTCAATACATGGAAATCTAACCTTCTACATGCATCACCACGGTAATGATGATATCCAGTGGTAGCCTAATACCCGGGCCTGGCCCCAATACAGGTAGGCAGAGTACTAGTGATTTGAAGTGGTAAATTTTCAGTTGTTGGCTCCTGCATAAATGGAGAGTGGTTTTTCTGTTAACTTAATAAATGTTTGCACGAGTCTTCATCAGGCAAAAGACAAGAAAGTGGAGGCAACGGCTGAAACAGGTAAAGTATACAGTTGTAGTGCTCTTTCTCTTCACTCCTTCTCTGTTAATAAAATGAGATATTTGTGCTTACTCATGCAGAAGCACACAAACATGTTTACTGCAAACAAGTATGTTGTGGGTAACCACAGTAATGCTATGCTAGATTCCAGGGTACTGCCACCCCCCTAAAGAGAACTGCTTGAGCCTGCAGCTGGAGACAAAGAATGGCTGAGTATCATGGTGGTCATGTTTGTGTGTGTCTATAGAAGGAGATGATGGTGATATCCCATGGGATCAGCCCTTGGAGTTAAGGAACATCCTCAATGCACCTGCTGTTGTGCGGACTAATGCCTGGAAAGATGTGGGTCTTGAGTTGGGAGTTGAAGAACATGAACTTGACAGAATAGGCAGAGATTGTCGGGGTCTAATCAATGATTGCAAGAGAGAAATGTTCAGCTACTGGTTGAAGAATGACCTTCAGACATCTTGGGAGAAAGTGAGTGGTGCAGTGAGGAAAGTAAAGAAAAGGTTAGAAGGGGCTCGTATAATGAAAGAAAGTAAGGAATGTGTTGAAAAGGAGGGGAACAAAGCACTAAATGCAATCATTCAAGTGAAGAAATCACTAGAAATGATGGATGATATGAATAGGAACATTGTGGACAACCAGAATAAGTTAGAAGATTTGAAAGAGCAGAAAGGAAAATGGAAATCCTCCCAGACTCAGTGGAAGAGAGAGGATGAAGAATGGGAAGGAGGAGCAGAGAGAAGGCAACAAACAAGAGAAGCTCTGGAAGCTCACAATCTACAAGAGTCTCAGTTTGTCAAACGCTTTCTCCGTGAGAAGGAACTGTCTGAAAACCTGAGTGACGAAGAAGTGGAATGCTACCTGCGAAAGGATCTACTTGAGAAAGAATTAGCTCGATCTAAGCAAATGAGGTCACGACATCAACAAGCCCAGAAACACCGCAGGGAAGTAAAGCACCTGCTGCATGGGTGAAGTCAAAGAGTGGGAGAAAGTGGTTAAAGAGCGTGCAACACAAGTGTATGCAAGGATAGTGGATTGTCTGAAAGAACTAGGTGTGAAAGTAGAAATCCTCAAAGACCTTGAACAGCAGCTGAAAAAGCTCGAAAACACACTGAGGGAATATACAAAAGCAGTGGAAGACTGTGGTCAAGCACTTGACGAAGGAGAATATTACTTGCAAAATTGTAAAAATCAGTTGAGAGAGTTCAATGAATCCTTTGGTGAAGTTTTTGAAGGAATGGAGAAGGTATTGAGAGGGTTGGAAGGCAATGTGGAACAAAGATTCTCAGCAGGAGCTCGAGGTGCGCTTGCAGGGAGCATAGTGGGGGGCTTGGTAGGAGTTGGGGCATTTGCAGAAGCAGGGGCTGCAGCAGAAACAGTTGCTTTATATACCATTTTTTGGAACAATAGTAGGAGCAGGTGTAGGGGTTCTAATAGGTGGTTTATTAGGTGTTGCATCAAGTGTAAGAAAAAATAAACCAACTGATGACAAGAAATTAAGACTCGAAATAGAAACTAAGCAAAGAACATTGCAAAATTGCAAAAACACAGAAAAGCGTGCAAAAGATGAATGTGAGGAATTGCAGAAATTATTTCAATCATGGAAGAAGTGAATGTATAACTTCGATATGGAACATACTAGCACAACTTTTATTGTTATACTAGTATCAACTGTAGCTACGTAGATACATTGTACATAGCTTAAGGACTGATATGTAAACAAACACCCTTGTTACAGCAGCAGCGACCATAGTGCGACTATTGTCATGCAGTACTTGTGCACTGAGTTTGACACTTGTACTACAGTTTTGTGTATTTACCCAAATGCTAGTTTTGAAAGGGAGCTATTGAACAGAGTCTAAATACAAGGCTAGTCTCACGAATGGCCGATTTGCATTATAGGATCACGTGATACAGACTGTATTATGAATTTTGTATGTACGTTTGTTGTCTGTTGCTTAGTAACAAGAGATTGAGCTAGAATAAAACAAAGTGGAGGCGATAGCCCACATCCAGTGTTACCAGCAACTGTGTGCATAGGGGTAGACCCCTTCAGAGATAGAGCTAGCTGCCATATCAGGGCTGGAAGCTGGAAGAGGGTGGATTTAAGCACAGTGTGATCTTTGCCCCTCCCATTGGTTGGGTCCAATTGCAACTCCCCTCTTGAGACAATGCTAGCTGATGCAATAACAGTAGCTGTCTTAGCAAAAAGGAGTGTTATTTTGATGCTTGTGAGCTTACAAAATGACTATGTACCACTACTGTAAAACAAAAGTGCATGATGACATCATTTTTATTGCAAAGGGAGGAAGGAGGAAGAGCGTGTAACCGCCAAAAATTTGAAACAGGTAGAATCTTAGCCTCGTTCCCAGGCCTTGCGCGTTTGTCGCTTGCAGTATGAAATTCGTGCAGAAGGTCCATTCTATTGTAGTGATGAAGGACCCGGCACATGACCTGCCATGCTGGTGGGAAGAAGATGCTGCTAAATGAGCAGCAAGGAACACATCACACACAGAGCATGGAGCTATTGTAGTGATGAAGGACCTGGCACATGACCTGTATGTTATGTATACAGTAACAGTACACTCATTACTCATTGTGACATCACACTAAAACCAACACAGCTCTATCTGTTACTACAACAGCTGTAGTATGAGTACATCATTAACAACATACACAACAATCTTTTTTGCTGAGATAGCTACAATCATTGTATAGGAATAGAGCTTACAAGTTGCGATATACAAAGATATAGTGGGGAGATATAGCATTGGGTTCGAAGAGTACAATTTCATCATAGTTCAGAACACTATCCCTCCACCATGATTTTCTTTTACCATACACAGAGTGGTAGCCCTCAGGTGGTGCAGTCATGTTGTTGGCATTCTGTCGCAGTTTGTAATCCCTTCCTTGAGCTACATCACAGAGCAGCAGTGCTTGAATACCTCTGTCTGTGCCATTTGCTCTATTTCGGGAATAATCGTGAGATTTTGAAGAATTAGGGGCGAGGTAGAACCCAGGACCAAATCTCTGCCATGAACATCTACTGATGTGGCTGCGGTCAAATCCCTTTGTTGCTATTCCACAAATCCCACATGATGAGCCACCGCACAGCCTATAGTAGTCGGTTATCTTGCACTCTAACTTTGTGCCATGGTAGTACTGCTTTTTATTGCGTTTCCGCCATGGGAGACTCTCTCTGTATTCATTCAGCCTTGCCTCAAGAGAAGGGTTGACAATCCTCAGGATGGTAGAGATCACAGGACACGGACCTTTAGCTGGATGCCAATCTCTCTCAAACTTTTTGCACAGAGTTTCATACAGCTTTGAGCTGTTCTCCACTTGTACTAATGCTGCAAACCCTACAAGAACAAAGACATGTTTGATCAAAGCTACATGTACAGCTAAGCCGAAACTTGAAATTAAGATTTAGCTGCAATCTGGAGTCTGGAGACCCTCAACCACCCACCACTGTCTTTTGCCATCTCCAGATGCTCTGGACCACAGAAGTCACTCTTTCCACCTTCTGCTTTTGACCGGTAACAGTCATCATACAAGCAGTAGGAGTTTGCTAACAGAAGAACAAATTGGGGGATAAAGCATGCAGTGCTCAGCAGAGACAATGAACATACAGAGTGTCAGTTTGGACTCACCAAAGTCAACGTAATGTTGCCTCTCACAGAAACCATAAATGCAATCACAAAGTTGGTACCTGTTCTTGTGACAGCCAGGTAACCGACAGTGCCAATCTGCACCAGGTGAAGCACAATGAAAAATGGCAGAATGGTGTGTATTATGGTTACAAATCTATGAACCAAACCAATGAACAAAGAAAGGGTCCAAGAGCAGCAGTTAAGATTTCTGCTTTTGATCTGTGGTTTACTAAACATGTCATGTGTAGTTGGACTCTATAATTGGAATGCCATTGCTATCATTTTACTATGGGAACTATGAACAAAATGGTCAGGCTACTGCTCCGAGCCCAGGTCCTTCCCTTCTTAGGTTGGTACAGTTGGGCCATGCATGGGTTCTGAGAATAGAAAAGCTGGTAGGCATATATGAGTACACTTGGGCTGAATTAATCTGGATACAGTAGAGAGAAAGAGGCTACGTACCAACAAACTGTGATACTTCGCTCCACTCTCCCCCACACCATAGAAATCCACTCTTCTTTGCCCTCACTTCAAATTAACAGAGCCTTAGCGGCTCCAGCCCCATCTCCCTGGTGATGCAAACACTGGTGGTGTGACTATCCACCCCAGTCATGTACACACAATCGCCAGAAAATCTGACTTCATAGCTGGCTATGCTGCAGCTATCCAATGGAGGGTCCCATGCAAGTGTCACTGAAGGTTCATTCGGATCTGAAGCCGCCACTCTCAGGTTTCGTACAGGTTTGGGAGCTGAGATTACTTGTGTCCAGCTGGCTTGTTCATGGTCTGGTAGTGCGTCTTTCTTCCTGTTTTGTGAGCAGTTCACCTTTATAGCTGGAATTGAACAGACACAACTAATTGTTGTAGCTATGGTACCGATAGTTATACGAGTCTCGCAAGACAAATCCAGCGCAGACGACACTCAGCCATGCACGGTAAGCGATCCGCGCTTGGGTCTAGCTTGCGGGACAAACGACTAACAAGTGAATCTAACCTTCTACAACGCACTGGATGCAGTATATTATACATGCACAGCACCAGCAAAACAATGCGAACATTGCATCCACAAGATTCATTTGCTCAGATTTCGTACAGGCCACACATATACTCATGATGCTGTATATGGTTGTGCACAAAACACATGACAGAGACCTTGAAATAGCTATATTGTTTTCCCCCAGCCCAAGGATGTATCACTTGCCCGGTATCATGCAGCATTTGCAGGACAGCATAAACTGCATGAAGCTTGGGAATGAGACTCCTTGGGGAAGTGACTCCTGTTTGTAGTTGTGTGTTCTCTACATGTTCTGCCTTCTTCAGTGCATGATAAATACTGTAGTCAAAGTAACATTTTTTTAACAAAAGAAAAGGAAATCTATGTGTAGTCACTGCATTTGTACAGTGTGTTTATGTTAAAGTCCTGGGTTGTCTCCAGATTGCTAGGATGAGTGACCAGCCATTTGTGGCAGCATCAGAGAGAGATTTCTCAAAGAAATCACTGGTCTGAAGACAGCTATGCGGGCCACCAACAGTTTTCATTGTTGCCACAGCAAACAACTGGATGACATCATCAAACTGCAATCCGCACTGCCGTGCAGGCTTGTCCTTTGAAATTCCAGTGACACGAAGTCCCTGTGGAATATAAAAATTAATACTAAAGTGCTTTCTGAGCTGCAAAATGAAGTGAAAAGTTTGGTACAAATCTTGTGACACAAGGTTGATATTTAAAGCCATGGGTATACCAATACCCTTAAGAAGAAAATGCAACTTTTCTATGCCCCTGGAATGTCTACATGACATCTCACCTCTCCAGATTGCATGCTGAAGGTCAACCCGAACTCATCACCGTGTTTAAGAGTGTAGATAACCAGGATATGGGTTGGAGGAATACTCGAGTTGAATTTCATAACTATATGAGAGCAAAGTAGAAATGTGTTATTATACCTTTCAATGCGCATGCTGATCTTTCTAACTTTCTAAACTTACTTTCAGAGAGAAGTTTTGAGGTAGGAGGTAGAGATATTGGCCGTTTAATGAGCATCTTAACGGAGGGAAGCTCCTTTACTGTTTCTGCAAAAGATTGGTCCAAACGGCTGAGAGGTTGATCGTTCAGCTTCTCGATGACATCCAAAAACCTGATCTTATCATTTTGCATCAATTTGTAGGCAGCACTGCCAACAGCAACTCCATTGATGATCAACTAGAAGAGAAAGTGCTACAACTGATGATATGTAGAGTAAATACATGACTACAGTGCTAACGCCTTACCCCACAATTATTGTATTGTGTCGCATGGAATATAAATACTGGATCTCTGCCAGCAGTCTTCTCAAGAAACACGCAGACAGTGCGGCAGACTGCCTGATCCTTTCCTGTTGCACCTACACAACAAAACCAAGCACTCAACTCACAAAGTAGATAGAAAATTTGTAAGTGTTCAGACAGCAAAATGCTAAAACTGAAACATTAGTGTCTGAAATTATGCTGTACATTTTACAGAAAAGGGCTAAACCCTCCTCGATCATATGCCTTGTTCCCAAATTGTTGGCATGATTGGAAAATGTTGTACTGTTCTGATGTTTGCTTCAGTGTGTATTAGAGATCTATGAATAACATTGCTGACTGGATCCATCAGTTCATACATTACAGCTATAGGTACAAACATTTGCTCAATGTTCTTTTGAATCATGGATCGGTACTTTCAATTGACACCACCTTATCTAGCTGAGAAAAACAACTTGCACCTTTCACATCCTGAAGAGGGTGTCTGAGGAGGTGGCTGTCAGAAGTATAACCTCCATGCTCACTGCTGTGTGGTGTTCCACCACTGTGTCCCAACCCTTGTCCACTCTGTGAGGAATGCTGAAGATTTTCTCTTGTGACTTCTTGTTGGATGTGTGGGAGAACACTTGCACCCTTCTTGCCCTTCTTACCACTTGGTGGTTGAGGGTAGTAGTGGTGGCTGTGTGTGTACGGACCTACTGTGGTGTGTGCATGGAGGTGGGTGTTAAATCATAAAGTCAACACTACACAGCAGACATACACAACATGATGATATCGCATTTTTAACTTGCAGGAACATGCAACTTCATTACATTAAGATGTAATACACTAACCAGCAGATGCATGTTTGGAGTCATCACTGGCTGCATCAGCTACGACAGCTAGTTGCCCATGTTCAGAGGTGAATCGTTGGAGGGTTCGCAGTTCATCTTTAGTACTGAGCAGATTCTGTAGTTCCAGAAGCTGCTGTTGTTGTTGCTGATTTTCTCGTTCCTTCTCTTGCAACTGGTCACTCTGTGTCTGCAACTGGTCACTCTGTGTCTGCAGCTGTTGCTGAAGGTCCTGGATCTGCTGTGAGTGTTGTATTTCTCTTTCTCTGTTGGCACTTTGTGTATTCACATTCACTTGAGACTGCTGCACACTCTCAGTGAACTTGGGAGATGCTTTCAGAGTGGACATGCGACCACAAAGCTCATGACAAGATGGCCTTTCTCTGTCTCTGTTCTTTAGGCAGTCGAGAGCAACTGGTAGCAGAGGGTGGGTGGGGTCAATCAGGTTGATGTGAGATCGTCGACGTTCGATTTCAAGAACTTCAACCTGAACTATACCAGAAGGAGCCCTTGGATCATTGATTTCTATGATGTTGAAACGATTCCCAGGGTCAGGAAACTTCCTGGTCATGATCTGAACACACAGAACACCAAATGAAAAGGAGTCCAGCTTGTCAGTGTAGACTGGTTGATCTCTCAACGCTTCTGGGGACATGTACACCGTTGTGCCCGGGCACAGCGTGAGGGGGGTGAAGTGGGCTGTGGTGTGGTTTACATCGTAGAGCTTTACCATTCCAAAGTCTGTCACTTTGGCCCTGCTGCCTGCAATCAACAACACATTGTTGCTTGATAAGTCTCGATGGACGATGCCATTGGAGTGGAGGTAGGAAAGAGCCAAGGCTATGTCATGGCAAAGATTTACCTCAGTGTGGTAGGGGAGTGGTTCATGGGATTGCTCCAGGAATCGGGTCAAACTCTCGTCCATTAACTCCATTAGGAGCACTGGCAGCCTTGACTCAGGATCACGGTATGTGCCCAAGTATTGGACAATGTGTGGGTGCTTTATGGCACTCAAAAGATGACACTCTTGCTCAAACTTTCGCATCACACTTGTACTTCCTGGGACAGTAAATTGGAAGAGAGCAGGATGGAGGATTTTAGCAGCACAAGGCAGGTCGTCACACATTGCCTTGTAGACAGCACCATATGACCCAATGCCAAGATACTCAGTTTTGAGGAGTTCAACTCTTTGATAGTGAAACTCATACTGCACCCGGTTCAGGAACTCTGTCAAGCACATATATAGGGAAAAGTTCGGAACCTTTCAAGCATACGTACTACTAGGGTACCGGTTCCATACATCAAATAACCCTTTATGTATTCTTGTTTAACCCTGTACCTCCTGGATCTACATTTACAATGGCATACCAAAGGCTACTTCTGCCTGCCTTTAAAGTGACCAAGCGTTCAACAGCTGGAGATGTTGTGAATACAAATATTCCAAGAAGGTACCAAAGTAAGGAGAGTAAAGGGGAGGAATCATTTCTCCCAGAAGATACAGTTGAGGTGAGCACTGGAGAGGACCAAGGCGTCGGCATGAATTTGTGGGGAGAGGAGTCTTTACCTGGACCAGGATTATATGAGATTAGCCAAAAAGTTAGTGCAAATGCATGGGAATCCACAAGACAGCATATTGTGAAAGCACTTACTGAATCGAACGCAATGCCAAAGAATCAACTTTGCACATATTGCTGCAAGGTTCTTGCCACATTTAGATGCCTACAATGTGGACCATGTGTCTACTTCTGTGCCTCTTGCCTTCCAAAAGAACATTTGCAATCCAACATCTTTCACATGCCTGAGCAATGGAAGGTTTGTTGTTGATGCTATTAAAAGTACCTTTGACTACGTATGAATCTCTTGTAGGGCTTAAATTACTGTATGCTGCAATCCAGTAAACTGTGTCTTTCGCTCAGTTGATGCATTTTGTCATAATCATCTGTTAGTCTCTTTATCTACTGTGGTTTACTGCAGGATGGTACCTACATACCAACAACCCTGGACAGGCGATGTATCAACATTCGTCCAGATCATACTTGCTCAACCAAACGGGAGGTTTCCATCTGTTGTGTGGATGAATACGGTAATGTTGGGCTAGTCTCCTTCCATGTTCTCACATGGAATGGGAGCCAGTCTGCAGTTGCTACATTTATTTGTATATATGCAAAACTGTCATGATTGTAGCCTCGTTCTCAGGGCACTCCCAGATTTTATATCGCATGGTTGTGAGATAAAATCTGGGAGTGGCCTGAGAATGAGGCTGTCATGATTGCAGTTCCACATTTAGTTACAGTTATGCATTAATTTTTGTAAATAGGAATGGAGCACACAGTTTCCATTGCATGCTGTCAGTGTGAGCCACTGGCAGTGACAATGGTACGTGCACGACTCTGGCCTGCTACTGCACAAAATCCCCGCCTTGCTTTCACATTTGACCTCCTTGACTGGGCAGAAGCACTTATGTATGAGTGCCAGGTTGCTCTGAAAGATCTTTGGGCAGCACTACAGTACAAGTTTCCTCACATTCTCGTCAAGGTATCAGTACTATAGGCTGCTGTATGCAATCAGTTCAGCATATTTTCTCTCAACTTTTCCAGAGGAGAAATATATACCCATCCCTGATAGACTCATTTGAGGAATACAGGTGCGTTCATAATCACAGATGTAATACAGATTACACTCACTAGTAGTCACTATCTCTGTTATGTTGAACAAAACCCACAGTACTGTGGAGGATGTAAATTGTTCATGAAATAGTGGACTACAACAGTGAAGTTGACAAATTTTTGTGCAACGTTTCAAATAATCTGTGCTATTCTTAATCACCTGATGGAAATCAGTCCACTATTTTGTAAACAATACACTAGCTTTGCTTTATGTTTTTACAAGGTATTCCCACGGACAATGAAAAGAAAAGTTAAAACTTAAGGAGTGGATGTGGGAAACAGCGGGAGTCAGAAGGCTATTCACATCTGTTAGAAGTGCTATGTACATGTAATCCATTTTCTATGGACGAACCAGTTAATGTTCAGCTGTGTGATTGTCCCTTTATTTGGTTGTTAGCTACCTGCTGGCATTCAGAAGTTTATGATACATGCATGTAGTTAAATTAGGGTTGCAGTTGCAGGTGATGTATACCTTGCTACCTGGTACGTATGTATGGGTGCAGCACTCATCCTGATTGTACTGGATACTTTATATACAGGGCAATGAAGCAGGAGCTTCGGCATCCAACCTTTCTTTGTGAACAGTTGGACAATGGCAATATTTGTCCAGCTTGTCCAAAGGTTAGCATGATGTTAATTGGTTGTAGAATTACCGTGCCAGGAAATTTGTGCATACTGTAAATGCATGCTTTATATGTGTATACAGGAGTCAGGAAAGCTTGTGCTGTCTTTTGATGCACTATTTGGCCTTCCTCGAAAAGTAGCTGCTGGAACCAGTTACAGAAAACCCCTTCATGGCAACCTGATGTTTTGTGAACAAAGCAAGGTTGATGCTTACGTTGCTACATATCCCAAGCCCAGGATGGTCACAAAGGTAAGATTAATATGAAATATAGTAGTACACTACACACTGTACAGCTTTGCACTTCAAACCAGGAATGTAGTGACTTCACAGCTGGAAGTGCTTTGCGTTCAGCCAGTCGGTACCATGCCCTTGATGAAACTGGTATATTTGGCTGTGCATGTCGACATGAGTTCCCAAGGATGTTTGTGAACCTCAAGCATGGAGAAAGGTATACTTGTATACTGCATTTTGAAGAATCTGTATAACAACACTTAGCTTGTCATTGCTGTAGGCTAGCATATTCTGTTTGGATGCTGCAAGAGGTACTCGACCAGACAAGGGGAAAATCAGTGGACTTGTATCTCATGTATGATGTGGCTTGCATGCTTCAGAAACACCTTCAGGTCTGTTGCCAAGGGATGTAAAGATTTTCAACATACTATTCTGACAGTAAAGTAGGTCCTATATCAGGTCCTTGGATTGAAATGTTTGCAATTACCTATTTTGAATTTGCTTTGGCTAAATAGGTCAGAGAGCCTACTGCTACTACACTGTCTGATTGTGAAGTAGCAGTTATCCTCAGTGGTTGATAGTATACATTTCTGTCTACTTGGTCAATAGGGAACAGAATTGTCACATCTACTAGAAGAGATTCACCTATCCATTCCATCCTTTCATGCATATGGACATGAAGCCAGTTGTCAGGTAGACTTTCCCTATGTGTATAATGTTACATTTTGTGGGATAAAGTTCCATTGACAGATTTTGATGAGTCCGCTTCGCTGCCCTGGTATTGGGATGTCAGATGGAGAAGTTCTTGAGCGCCTGTGGTCATTTTTGAGAAGATTTGGGAAGATGACAAAAGAAATGCGTCCAGCTCACCGTGTAGATGTCATCACACATGCCCTTCTACACTATGGTTACAAGACCAAAAAAAAGTTGGGTACGTTTAAGCATTACAAAGTTGTGTTCAACATTTTTTTTACCGTGTATTTTTACTGTACATGAATGCATGTGCAGCCAGTTTGTTAGTGCTCAGGTGGAAAAGAGCAAAAGATACCCTTGCATTAACAGAGCAATCTTTGAATCAGGCGATGTCAGCCTATGCAGCAGGTGAGCACAATATTAGAATATGCTATAACTGCATATTGATAGTCAATAAATTTGTACTCATGTTGCAGTGTCTGAAGCGGATGTTGAGCAGTGGATTAAAGAGGAGAAAGTCAGCATATTGTCCACACCTCCTTCTACACCAAGTACTAGCTATGCATTGACTTACAGTACTGTATTAATGATTGTGTTCATCACACCAGGTGCAGTTCAATGGAAACGGATGTACGTGAACTGCCTCAGCTCCTTTTATCATCTGAGGTTTGCAGTAACCTGTAAGGTTTTAGAACATTCTTGCCTCAGCTATAACAAACACATGCTTGATAGTAGAAGAACTTGTGAGGTGAAATAAAGGAAGACACTTTTGGAGTTACAGATAGCTGATTGTTGGTGTATGTCTTTATATTGGTCATGTATAGAGAGAAAGTCAGCAAAGCTGAGATGCTGCCTTCTGATATTGAAGAGATGATGAGGTTAACACCTTGAACTATGATACTGTGTCACACAAACAGTAGTTGAGAAGTTGGCTGACTATTTTGCAGGCTTGAAAGGGTTCTGACTGAGATGGAACAGCAGCATGGTGTTATTCAGAGGTGGGAGCCTTCTGATCAGGAATACAAGGAAGCCCAATGCAGTGCTGTGAGAGAAAAGCAGAAACAATACTCTGTAGCCATGTGGACAGCAGCAGTGAAAAGGCAGATGTTACTACGTCTGAAGGCAAAGTATGCAGGCAAGTGTGCATAATAGTATAATGTGGCCTTGTGGAACAGTGTACTTACTAGCACCATATATATTTCTATGTTGCTGGTGTAGATGGCCAGAAGATTGCCAAGCGTATCTCAAAACAAATTGGAAAGGAAGGCACCAAAGTGAAGCAGCTGATGGAGCAGTACAACAATACATGTGCTGTTCTTTCATCAGACTCCCTATTAACTCTTTCTGAAGTCCTTGACCCACAAAGTCACTTCTGGAGTTCACACTCCAGTGTTCACATGCAGAGTTGGACGTGTGCTTCTGTTCCTTTAGCTGCAAAACAAGACATGATTCGTTACTCCTTACAAAAGAAGAGGTGTCTAGAGGAATCACAACTGCTTGAGTTTGAAATGGTCAACACTCTTCAATACTTCCGGTCAAAGGGGAATATACTAAAACAGAAAGTTCAAGAGCTGTTACAAGAGGAGCAGACTAACTTCATTCGAGGAGCTATATCAGTCTTGTGCCAGCAATATACGGCAAATGAATATATTCTCAAGAATGCTTGTGCCACTTTTGCAGGAATTGTTGACATCCCAGCTGATGTTTTAGCAATGGTATTGCCATGTGATCCAGTATCTCAGCCAGATGACATTGAGTGCTTTTATGAGTCTGATGAATCAAGTGATGATGATTATTAGTGTATAGTAATGTTCAGTACTTTGCAAGTATGTTACCACATGTATGGAAGACCAACTCTACATTATGTTTGCCAGCATGCAGCACTAATGTGATGTTCATGTGCTGAAGTGGAGTGTATACATAAGAGGATTGTGAGGGCTGGTGGTTATCTGGCTGTCATATACAGTGGCAGAGTACAGGCAGCTCATGCAAACCAGGGTGTCCAGGATTAATTTGATCCCTGATGACTGCCACTTTCCTCCATCCTATTTCCAATTGAGCTAGGCAAGATGCATGTGATGTGGGATATAGAACTACAGGGGTTCTACATGCAAAGTGAGCAGTATGGCTAAGTGTTAATGTGACATTTTCCACCAATCCGATGTCATACTGTACATAGTTTGACTTGGTTCTATTCTCTACAGGATAGGTGGAGAACACAGGACTGATGGGAAATTTTGCCGTGTGTCATGACAATATTCTTTGTCTGCATTGAAATAGAAGTCACTTCAAAGAATCCAGACACATTGTACATACTGGCCAATCAAGTATCTTCTGCATGTGTACATACAAATTCTACTTACATGAATTACAATACCACACATCCTCAACTAGTGCCATCTGGTCAAGACCCATGCACTCCTTGTGCATCCATTTTCCACATGAATCGCACTTAACCATAGCTTTTGAAGTTTGATTAGGCATCCTGCATACACAGTATATTTTTGTAGACACTGTCTTCTTATATTGATTACCAAGTGGAATACGTCTGTGCGTCTTTTGAGGGAAGCTCTCCATTGTAGCCTGCTCTATACATCGAATGAGATGGCATCTCATCTGGGTTGTGTCCCAGTAACACAAAAGTGGATCTTTCCCCAGGGCAAGTTCAGTTGCTGTGGCAATAGCAAATACTCCACAGTCGAAACTATTCGGTTGGCGCTGAATGTTTGGCATTCTCAGTTTTAAAACGTCACACATTGGTCTCAACAAGGAGCAAATCTGTAGTTTTGTATCACTATCAATGTACGCATAAGCACTGTCATACACATTAACAGTGTCGGGTTCACAATTTACATTCGACACTGTAATCCAATGTGAACCACACATCACATTCAAAATTTGGATAAAATGCCCAGAAACCTTCTTGAATTCATACCTCTTCCCATTCTGTGGAGTTTGTAATCCGCTAAGAGGTATGGATAAGGATGGGTGCTTCTTCAACAACTGCTGGCTTGCATCAATCACTCGACAATTCAGCCATCCATGGGACTCTATCCGCACTTTGTCAGAAACATGCAGGTAAGGATCTCTTGTCCAAGTGCTACCATCCTCCTTAACAGGACTGCTACTAATGATGATGGGTGGACCCTCATTTTTATCGGAGCAAGTGTCATTCACCTCAGGGAGTAGGTCTTTCTCCTCACTAATGAGAGATGGGGGGTTCTCCTCACCATTGAGAAGTGGGGGCTTATCCTCACTACTGGGAGATGGGAGGCTCTTCTCGGTGTTGAGAAGAGGGGGGTTCTCCTCAGTATTGGAAGGTGGAGGGTACTTCTGGGAAATGGAAGCTGGGGGAATTTTCTTGGAAGTGAAAGGTGGAGGGTTCTTGAATGTGGAAGGTGGGGGGTTCTTTTTGGATGTGGAAGGTGGAGGGTTCTTGAATGTGGAAGGTGGGGGGTTCTTTTTGGATGTGGAAGGTGGAGGGTTCTTGAATGTGGAAGGTGGGGGGTTCTTTTTGGATGTGGAAGGTGGGAGGTTCTTGGATGTGGAAGGTGGAGGGTTCTTTTTGGATGTGGAAGGTGGGGGGTTCTTGGATGTGGAAGGTGGAGGGTTCTTGGATGTGGAAGGTGGGGGGTTCCTTTTGGATGTGGAAGGTAGGGAGTTCTTTTTGGATGTGGAAGGTGGGAGGTTCTTGGATGTGGAAGGTGGAGGGTTCTTCATTTCAGAAGATGGGAGGTTCACGCAGGAGGTAGCAGGATGAGGTGGGTTTGCTGAAATGTAAACAGTTTTAGCTGTAAAATCATGTGCCATGAGAAGGAAGTAGATAGCTTCAGCTATTTTGTACCTGACACAATGACAGCATGCAAGTATTCAATAAGAGCAGGGTTGAAACAGTTCACTGTCATTCTGGTACCAACAAGTTCAGTGCATTCTTTGTAGAAGGCAACTGCAAACCCTTGGTATCCCAATTCTTCAAGCTCTTGAAACTGCATGTATGAAAAAGAAAAACAAACAAACAAGCATACTAGGTGTAGAGGGACATTCTGCATGTACCCAAACTAGTAGGCTTACGAGCTTTTGAATCTTCTGGAAAATCTTTTTCCCTTTAGCTCTCACTTCTCGCTTTGACATTCTACCACTTTCTTCATCTCTTTGCTCTGCCAGATCCCTCCTCTCTTCCTCTGAAAGATTCTTATAGAAAGTGCTGGCAACTTTATTATACTCTTGTAGTCCACCTTCTTTTAAGGCAGCTTTTGCATCTATAAAGGATTGACATGTTTGAACTAACTCAAATACACATGTACAATTTCTTCTTAGCCAGTCTTACCTTCAGTGGTGGCGAAGTTGTGCAAGAACTTCATCCATGGGGTAACCCGACACGGCTTCTTAGCTGGCAGTTCATTATCATCATCATCATCAGTTGCAATCATGTGCCTCTTTCGATAGTTCTCTTTTTTTATCCATCTCTGGTGTAAACAAAAATAAATCACATAAAACAGCTTTAACCAGTTAGGTTAGCTTAGTTAGGGGTCATGGTTACACACTAAGACTCTGCAGCAACTATGTCTTTCTTAGTTCCAATTATGCTACAGAGAGGAGTTTCTACTATGTAGTATATAAAAGAAGAGTTTCTGGTTGAAGGGTTCCTGGTTCCACAGTAGGCATACTAAGGAAGGGTTCCTGGTTCCACAGTAGGTATATACTAAGGAAGGGTTCCTGGTTCCATAGTAGGTATACTAAGAAAGGGTTCCTGGTTCCATAGTGGGTATACTAAGGAAGGGTTCCTGGTTCCACAGTAGGTATACTAAGAAAGGGTTCCTGGTTCCACTGTAGGTATACTAAGGAAGAGTTCCTGGTTCCACAGTAGGTATACTAAGGAAGAGTTCCTGGTTCCACAGTAGGTATACTAAGAAAGGGTTCCTGGTTCCACAGTAGGTATACTAAGGAAGGGTTCCTGGTTCCATAGTGGGTATACTAAGAAAAGGTTCCTGGTTCCACAGTAAGTATACTAAGGAAGGGTTCCTGGTTCCACAGTAAGTATACTAAGGAAGGGTTCCTGGTTCCATAGTGGGTATACTAAGGAAGGGTTCCTGGTTCCACAGTATTCATACTAAGGAAGGGTTCCTGGTTCCACAGTATTCATACTAAGGAAGGGTTCCTGGTTCCACAGTATTCATACTAAGGAAGGGTTCCTGGTTCCACAGTCCTCATACTAAGGAAGGGTTCCTGGTTCCATAGTGGGTATACTAAGAAAAGGTTCCAGGTTACTAACAGTATACTCACATACATGTTTATGAAATAAACCTATAACTAAAGTGTGAATAACAAGTATGCATGTCAAATCTGCACTAAACTTCCTTCCACACGAATTTTTGTGTATTGTAAGCAGTGTATACCACAAGGAGAAAAGTTGACTTGGCATGGCCCCTCTCACCTGTACACGTTTAAACTTTCACTCCTCCATGCATTGCAGGTTCAGAAGACAGATACATATTTTTATACAAGTTTGAACATTACAGGAGCCTTATAGCTACTAAGCCTACAAATTGCATACCTTCACTTGATCCTCCGTAAGACTTGTCTCAAGTGCAGCCTCGCTGATCACACTGCTATGATCTCGTCCTGTCCCTACCATCCCCTTCTGATGCAAAGCTCTTAGAAGGGCAACAGTAGAGGCAGGAAAAGCCCGCCCTCTTGCCTCTGATACGGCGGCGGTGTCTTCGTCACTGCTTGCATACATAGCCGTCAGATTTGCTGCCACGCGGACCTGGTAGGCCACGTGGCCACATAGAGGGTGACCCTACCATTACTTACGTTAATTAGTATGGAACCCTACACAGTAAGTATATTTGAGCAGTTCTGAACTCTTTATAGCATTCGTAGTTCAGAAAGTTCCTGAACCGGGTGCATACTGGGGCTGGGGCTGCTGAGCCATTGCTCTTCAAGTAAATTTACAGATCATGCAACAAAGCCTTGGAGCAAAAGACTAGCTAGCTATATAGACTTCTACGGTGATGCATATTACAGGACTAGCTAGCTATATAGACTTCTACGGTGATGCATATTACAGGACTAGCTAGTTACTGAACTTCTCTGTTTATGACAGACTATCACAATAGCGCAGCGAGTTTTTATATGGCAACGTCAGACATCAGGTGATTGCATTCCAGACATTGCGGACAGAAGGGGAGGGGAAAAGGGGCGGTAAAGGGGAGAGAGGAAGAAAGAGGAGGGGGTTTCAACCTCATGAGGCTGCTGGGTAGCAACTTTCATTTAGTTCTACTTTCTTTCTATAGTCAACTAGGTAACACTTTTTAACAAAGAAAATTATAACGATAAGTTTTTAAGAAACTGGATTTGTACAATGTGTTTATATTAAAGTCCCGGGTTGTCTCCTGATTGCCAGGACGAATGACCAGCCATTTGTGGCAGCATCAGAGAGAGATTTCTTAAAGAAATCACAGGTCTGAAGACAGCTATGCAGGCCACCAACAGTTTTTATTGTCGCCACAGCAAACAACTGGATGACATCATCAAACTGCAATCCGCACTGCCGTGCAGGCTTTTCCTTTGAAATGCCAGTGACACGAAGTCCCTGTGGAATATATAAATTAATACTGGTGCTTTCTGAGCTGCAAAATGAAGTGAAAAGTTTGGTACAAATCTTGTGACACAAGGTAAAGCCCATAGGCGCCAGAACTTGGGAGGGCACCAGGGCCTTGAAGAGATTTTGCCGCATAGTGCCCCCCTTCAAGCTGTTAGGCGTGGTGACTGCTTTTACAGTGAGTGATCACTGAACTAGTTTCAAAGTGAAGTACAAAGTAGAAACTGTTCTTGTCCAGGTTGTCAATTCATCTATAAGATGCCCACCTCATCAGGCCCGACACGTACAAGGTCGACAATAGTGGCTGAAACACCTTGTGACAACTGACATGTATTGTGGCAAATGGCGGTATTACTCCCACCATGTAGTCTAGTTGGACTAGTGGCATTTGGGTACAAACATGGCCTCAAAAGGGATCTCAGAGCACCTAATATTTTTTCTAGGGGAGCATGCCCCCCCAGTGTGTGCATGTTTACGCACACAACATCATCGGTATCCCCCCCCCCCCCCCCCCCCCAATCTCAAGTACCTAAGAAAACGCAACTTTTCTATGCCCCTGGAATGTCTACATGTCTTTACCAACATCTCACCTCTCCAAGACACATGCTGAAGGTCAACCCGAACTCATCGCTGTGTTTAAGAGTGTAGGTACTCCTTAGAACAAGGACATGGGTTGGAGGAATACTCGAGTTGAACTTCATTACTATATGAGAGCAAGGCAGAAAAGTGTTACCTTTCAATGTGCATGCTGATCTTTCTAACTTTCTAAACCTACTGTCAGAGATCAGTTTGGAGGTTGGAGGTAGAGATATTGGCCGTTTTATAAGCATCCTAATGGAAGGAAGTTCAAGTGCTGCTCTGGCAAAAGATTTCTGCAAACTGCTGACAGGTTGATCGTTCAGCTTCTCGACAACATCCAAAAACCTGATCTGATCATTTTGCATCAATTTGTAGGCAGCACTGCCAACAGCAACTCCATTGATGATCAACTAGAAGAGAAAGTGCTACAACTGATGATATGTAGAGTAAATACATGACTACAATGCTAATCCCTTACCCCACAATTATTGTATAGCAACTAACCCCACAATTATTGTATCGCACCTAACCCCACAATTATTATATCGCACCTTATCCCACAATTATTGTATTGCACCTTACCTCACAATTATTGTATCGCACCTTACCCCACAATTACCTTACCCCACAATTATTGTATTGCACCTTACCTCACAATTATTGTATCGCACCTTACCCTACAATTAGTGTATCGCACCTTACCCCACAATTATTGTATCGTGTCTCATGGAATATAAATCCTGGATCCTTGCCAGCAGTCTTCTCAAGAAACACACAGACTGTCTTCTGTTGTGGACCCTTTCCTGTTGCACCTATACAATAACACCAAGAGCTCATTAAATCCACAGAGTTGGGAGATAGCAAGCATACAAGTTACATGGCTTCTCCTTGCTTTGCAAGCAGATACAGCACAATACATGGTGTAAAAAGATCTGTTAAAATCATTTTGGATTCACACTAACTTGATGACAATTGCTTCGACTCATCAGTGGCATCAGCCACGGCAGCTGTATGTAGCAGCTCCGTCAACTCCTTCAGGTCAGAGAGAAGCTGGTCTTTCTGGATGGGTAGCAGGTGCTTGTTTCTGCACTCTGGACTGCAGTAGTCAAAACTTCCCATATCTGACTCCCAGTGGACTGGTTTAACACACCCATCAGCTCCACACAGTGGGCGAATGTGTGGTGGTTGAGGGTAGTAGTGGTGACTGTGTGTGTACGGCTGGCTGTAGGGGTCACTGTGGCCATGGTCAGGATAGGGGCTCCCACTGTGGTATGTATGTGAGGGGTACCCGCTATACTGCGTTGACGTTGATGCCCGTGGTGTCGAGCCTGGATTGTTCCAAGGCATCAACAAAGAAATCAAAACCAGATTGATAGCCACTTTTGAGAGAACCACCACACAAGGCATGATGCTGGGCATCAACGTTTTTATTTAGGCCCTTCCAACTGGTATTCCTGTTTCTGGTCCTCCGCCCGGATCCATAATTACGCCTTATGCAGTTTCAGCAACTCGACTTCTGCGCATGCGCAGTATGGTGGATTCGCGGTGAGTTGTAAATCGATCGCCATCAGCCTAGCAAACTAAAATAATTAAGCAAAATAGGAGAGGTGTCTGTCATATTTGTAGGCTTCAGTACATTTTTTCCTCTTTTTGTGCCTTTTTGTATAGGTATCTCACTTGGCTGTTGTGTATGGTGTTGGGGTGAACTGTAGTGTTTTGTGTCGAAGTACTTGGTTTCTAGGTTGCTAAGTCCCCGCCCACCCGCATCAATGAGGAAAATCCCGGACCAGAAACAGGAATACCGGTTGGAAGGGCCTTAGCCTCGTTCCCAGGCCCACCCAGCTTTCTATTGCTTCAATGCAGCAGTTAGTGCATGGGGAGAGCCTAGGAACAAGGCTACAGATTTTGGCTCCATTTTGAGGGGTCCACCGTATTTCAAATACTTGTACCAAAATGAAGACTTCAACTTACATGAGCAGTAATGAACAAATGTACACTGTCAGAGTTCAGAGAAGTAGATTTTTAAATAATTATCTCCTGAATCGAGATTTCAAGGAGTGGAGGACCCCCTAGATTCTTTTGCTGCTGGTGTGATTGTTCTCTTGTTGATCCAAGATACTGTCGCTACTACTGAACTTACCCACAGCTGAAGTGGTGGTACCAGGTAACTGAGAGCTAGCGAGGTTATGATGTTTGCCGGGTGGGTGGCCGCATCCTATGTTGATACACTTCATCCGTTTCTCACCTCCAGAGTAGCTGACACAGCCGCACTCCGTACACCGCCCCCTCCGGATCCCGCGCGAGTCTACCTCACTCATGTCTCAGCCGCTGCTAGCGACAGAGGGCCAAGGGGAACCCCCATTAGTGGCCATTACGTAATGTGCACCACGTGACATGCAACTCCAAATGGCTCCTCCCCATGCCCATGGCCCTTACCAGAAAATATTTAGGGGTGTAGAATCTCATTCAATGCAATTAGGAGCCATACAGAAACAAATAAACACACACTAAAGTAAAGTATCTAATCATAGTTTTGTTATGCATTCTTTTACTCAATGTCCTTGTTTGTCAGTCACTCCTGAAGCAAAAAGATATACATGTAATTATGTCATAGTGAAATGGCAACACACATTTAGCACATGAATGCTGCATGAGACAGTAGTCTCACTTAGCTAGACTCTCGCTAGAAAGGGAAAGTCGGGTACATTGCCCATATGAGACTTGTTCTGACACCCACTGCAACTGGGGTGGGCGATAGGTAGGTGCACACCATAGAGTTTACGTTGCTTCACGATAAAAGTCTAAGCCCTGAAGGAGCTGGGAAATCGTTACTTTAAATGGTGCAGGCCAATTAGCCTCACTCCCAGGCCTTTCTTGGTTCCAGTTTGAGTATGGAATACTGAAGCAATCAAAAACTAGAGCCGAGCTCTGAGACAAATTTATATTGCAACTGAACATACCTTGTTCGGTATAGTCCATACTCACTTCACCTGTGGCTAAATCCCCTTCTGGCTGAGTGACTGGCCTGTGCTGGCTGTTTGCAGGAGCAGCAGGCGCTGAATGGGCTGGAAATGTTTGGTAAGATGTCCGAGTTACCCCCACTAATGGAGAGGATGCTTGCAATCCCTCAGGCACAGTACTGGGTGGTTGCAGCTGCTCCATGGTGTGTTCAGCACAAGGGGCAGTAGATTGCAAAAGGTTTGGTGCAGGCATATAGCCTGTGGGGTGCTGATGACCCAGTGAACTTTTATCAGTACTACAGTTGGTTGGTTGATGGATCATGGTTGGATCATCTGGGTAGGAGGATTGTTCCTGAAGAGGGCGCCTGACGAGGTGGCTGTCAGAAGTATAACCTCCATGCTCACTGCTGGGTGGCGTCCCACCACTGTGTCCCAACCCTTGTCCACTCCGTGAAGAATGCTGAAGATTTTCTTTTGTGACTTCTTGTTCGATACGTTGGAGGTGTGGGAGAATACTTGCACTCTTCTTGCCCTTCTTACCACTTCGCAGCTCACGTCTCAGCTCCATGAGTAGTTTTCCAAGGCGGTTCTTCCCCGTATCATCTCCCCCGTCCCCCCAGTAACTATCGTAAGGGCTGTGCTCAATGAGATCCCTCTCCCCTGTTCCAAGAAGCAGCTTCCTAAGATAACTGTGTTGAGTGAACTTTGCAAGAAGAGCCTTGTACATCACATGTTCTTTGATGCTTTCCCAGTCGTTTCTACGCCAACGAGAAACCCTTGGATCTCGAGTGAAATCAAACGCTTGTCGGGGCCGGGGAAGGTGCCTGATCTGTTCCTCATACGGAGTACCCACAAATTTCTGAGCTTGAAAGTAGTGTTCAGTTGTCGGCCATGTTTTCCTGTCAACCTCAATCGGTGCACTGTAGAAGTTGGTGAATTCATAGTAGGGGTCATCTCGGTTGTAGAACTTGATTGGTCCTGTCGCAGGCTTGCTGGTCCAAGGCCACCACCCACTGTGATCTAGGCGGGAAAAACGGATCATAAATTAGTATCTTCCAATGGAATCTGCAAGATTTAAAAATGCCAAAGAAGCCCAGAGGCGTAGTGTCTGAATGCAGAGGCTGATAGCAAACATATTTTTTAGCAATTAGCAAAAACATCAATCAATGGGCCAATCGTGCAAAAGGGGAAAAATGTACCGTACTTAATCGCAAAGTGTTAATTAGTTTCAATACAGGCTGGGATCTTAGAACATTTATGATATCTGCATGTACCATAAATCTTCTGAGACCCCAGCAAAAGTAACTAATCGACGCAATAAAAAAATTTTCCTCCTGTAAACGGGATTGGCTCATTTGCTTGAGCATGATACTAGCTACCTAATGAAACATTGTCCCTACAAACTCACAGTCAGATTCAAGCATTTTAATGATACTTTGCTGCCTAAGCTGGTGAGTGGACATGTTGATTTCTAAGCTCACGGTCAACAAAAACAAAGTATACTGACAATGTGAGGATTTCGATTTCAACAAAGATTTTGAGATTTCAGTTAACAAGAGCTTATGAAATTTAACATGGTAAGCAGCCCTCGATCTAGTACTGAACCCAGTCTAGTCCTGAACCCAGTCTAGTCCTGAACCCAGGGGGTCTGGGTTCAGGACTATCCTTGATCAGTGCAGTGTAGCCTAGCCTCGTTCCCAGGCCGTTCCCGCATCCAGTTTTTGATCGCTTCCAGTATAAAAACGGAGGGGGAAGGCCTAGGAGAAAGAGTCACGTGCGTGACGTCAGGTAGATGTGAGGGGGGTGGTGCCCGATTGTTGTAATTCACAAACTTTGCGTTGATCAGCCTCAAGTCTACCATACAACGAGCTGTATTGACGCTGTCTTTCGAATGTTACAGTCTCAAGTTCTTGGACAAGATATTACAAGAAGGATCTCGAGATTCTTCGTCGGGCACCGCCCCCCTCACGTCTACCCTCACGTCTACCTGACGTCACACACGTGACTCTTTCTCCCAGGCCTTCCCCCTCCGTTTTTATACTGGAAGCGATCAAAAACTGGAGGCGGGAATGGCCTGGGAACGAGGCTAGTGTAGCCAATGTTCATTATATGGCGCTGAATCAGGAGGCAGTCACATGACCAGACAATACCTGATTGAGATCTGGTCTGGGGATGGCTGTTGCTTTGGTGACTGCTACTTTGGTGACTGTTACCATGGTGACTGTTACCATGGTGACCATTACAAGGTTGCTGGGGTCGGTGTTGTCTTTGTCTTCGGTCCTGCATTGCTTTGTGCTCACCAGCATGTTTCTTACCACAGTAGTCATGTGTTCGCCCAGGTTCTACATAGCATGGCTTACTGCACCCAGGGTAGCCACAGATCCTACGACCTGAAGTAGAGAAAAGAAATAAATATTAAACAGCAACAACAACAGTGATGATATTCTTTGCTAGATCACCTGAAGTTTTGTAATGATGCTCCCTACAGTTTTTCCAGTAATCCAAGCCACATGCTTCCGAACAGAATTCGTAAGCAGTCGGTGTCCGACATTGACGGCACACTTCCCCTGGACTTTCGTATACGTCTATTAAAAGTCCTAAGCCTCTCGCAGTAGTTACAATTTTTTTCCCCAAGTTGGAAAAGGAAAAAATAGGATTCTTGTCTGTCATCTTCCTCAGCGCGCCCCCCTGGGTACGTACTGTAACTGGGGAATCCCCTATGACATAAGCTAGCTATGCGGCCGCCGGCCGCGGATATACATGTAACGGCGCGCGCACTAGAATACGTATTTCGTGAAGCCGCAGTTCACTCAGTACCGAGTCCCGCAGTGCAATACAGAGTTCCGTTGAGACTGAACCATGGGCAAAGAAGCACAGTTGCTGGAGGCTGCAGCCGCTGGTAATAATATAAAAGTGGAAGTAAGTGTTGTATAGTGGAGGTTAGTCAGTTGTTTCAGTATGTAGCGAACACTGTGTTGTACCTGCGTTATATTTCCTTATTGCAGAGCACAAGAAATGTAGCTAACACAGTTACATGTGGGTGATTAGCATCCACAGCGTTGGACTTGCCGGGTATTATGCGTTTGTGCCTGTACTAGGTAGCTTGCAAGGAGGCTCAATACAGAACACAAGTAATGTAACTGTGAATATTAGTACGTGTGGTGCATAATCTGGTGATTAGGTCTCAAAATGATAACACCAGGACCCAAACTGTGCATGTTGTTTATCTGTGACAATCACTTGTACTTTACTGTGCAAGAAACTGAATGCATCCAACCACATGCATTCTTCAAAGTAAATTCTTGTGTCATTTTACGGGTTGTCAGTTCACACTTGAGCAAAGTTTCTTTGGAATTTTAGTTAAACCAAAATAGTCATTCCTCATACATTTTACTCATTTAACACATTACTATAATATGATTTCCTCTTTTCTGTATCTTTTATGTAAGGCATGGTTTCTACCTTACACACTATCACCTGATGAAAACATGTTTGCATTAAAGCTCTACAAATGGTGTTGAGATGGCATAGAGGTTACACACACAATAGCATAACACTCAGGTAAAGTGATCTTAAACCATTTTAGGTCATTTTGCAGCTTATAGCTTGCTACCCAGAAATGTGATGTCACTACAACTGGCCTTACAACTTCTAGTGATCTATTCTATTCAAATTAGGTTTAGCCCACACATGGCATGCATACCAGTGCACATCATACATGGCAATAATAGTGTTCTTATATGGTAGAGATGCCAGAATTACGGTGTCATTGTTGTTCTTGGTCTGATTCCCAGCCTGTCTCAGAATGGGACAACAAACCATATCCCATGGTCTAATCTGTGCGTAATGTGTGGGATAGTTCAAAGTAAAGTGCTATGCTAGTGGAGAAAGGAATACAGTAATTTTTAGTTGTGTTTAAAATCATGTGACTCTGTGTTGCTAGCCTCAGTCACAGAACCTGCCCCAGCTTTTCATACATTAAGTGACCAAAAAGCCTAGGAAGAGTCTGGGAATAGAACAGCGTATATGGCAAAGTTTCTCTCTTTGTGTATGCCCACATAATCTGTGTACACTGTTGCTTGCCTTTGTATAGGACACAAAAATTTTCCCTGAATGTACATGTAGATTTCATTCAGTAAAATAACAGCAAGCCATCAGTATTGCTAACGACAGTACCTAGTAACCGTGGCCATTGATCTTTGCAGTATGGAGTCTAAGAGACATTCTATAGAACCCTAGCAACAAGCCTTAGCTCTGTGTTTGTTTTCAAACCATTGATTACCCGTTTGCCTGGCAATACAACAAACTATTATACATCCCTTTGCCCTGGCACGAGAGAGTTGGCAAACATCACCCAGAAAATTGTGAAAAGATGCTTTGATAATTCACAATGTATTTCTCACATGCTAGCAACCTGTTCACAGGCTCTTGTCCAGAGACTTGGAACAAGGCTAGCCTCGTTCCGAGGCTCTCCCCGCTAAGGAGGAAAGCCTTGTCCTAGCCTCGTTCCCAGGCTCTCTCCCTAAGCGAAGAGAGCCTTGTCCTAGGGTTAGGCTCTCAGGTTCCCAGGCTCTCCCAGCTAAAGTGAGGGAGAGCCTGGGAATGAGGCTAGGACAAGGCTACTGCAGCTGGCTAGCAACCCCAGCTACATCAAATCCTGGAGTGAATGCCACTTTCTGCTTCTCATTCTTTGGATTCCACTATGTAATTGTCAGCTTCTCATATTTCACTCTGGTATTGAAGAGCTAATTATGGTATTGATATCCAATCAGTTCACTAACTTGGTGTTGATATCAACACAGCATAGCAAGGCCCACGCATCACTCTCCTCACTTCCAAGCTCTCGTATCGCCTGGGAATTAGACTTACCAACATTCAACTCTTCTTTCAACAGCAAATTTTTCTTTTCTATTTTCTGTGCTTTCAATCTCTATATGAAGGGCTCAGAATCATGTAGTGGACTATCTCACCAAACATTAGGTTGGCTTACATGACATTCATATGGCTGCTTCAACATGTACGTAGGGCCAAAGGGTTCCTGTGTTATTCAAGGTATATCTATTACAGGTCATGTATAGGACGTTTCACTACCTGGCTAACAGTTTTGTGTATGCCTACTACAGAGGTATTTAGGGCGGGGGGCGGCAAGGAGGGCATTCACCCCCTTTTGCCAGAATCTCCCCCCCCCCCCCCTTGGAGCAAGAATAGTGATGCCCCCCAAACTTTTTAACCATCAACTTTTGCTCCCTCTTGACAATTTTCTAAATGAACACCTGGGTATATTGTACCTGACATTTATCTTGGATTGTACCGAACGTTTCTTGGCATGTTATCTGAGTACGATATTTTTTCCTGGCATATTTCTTGTAGCTAATTGAATCCTCTTGGTTAGACCATTCTGGTTCCTTTTTCTTTTGCTGACACTGCCTTATTTAATTCCTCATTTTCTCCCTCTTTTCTTCTCTCTTTCTCCCTCTTTCCTTCTCTCTCTTCTCCCTCCTTCCTTCTCTCTCTTCTCCCTCCTTCCTTCTCTCTCTTCTCCCTCCTTCCTTCTCTCTCTTCTCCCTCCTTCCTTCTCTCTCTTCTCCCTCTTTCCTTCTCTCTCTTCTCCCTCCTTCCTTCTCTCTCTTCTGCCTCCTTCCTTCTCTCTGTTCTGCCTCCTTCCTTCTCTCTCTTTTCCTTCTTTCCTCTCTTCTCCTTCTTTCCTCTCTCTTTTCTACTACGCACCACAGCAACTTCTCAAGGGCCAGTCCCGTCTCAAACGCTTGCTCTCAAAAGAGCGTCTGCTAGACAGCATCGGTCTCCTCAGTCTAGAACCCATTGGAGAGACTTCAACAGACCCCGACAACCCTGACAGCCCCGCTGCGTCACCACTGCTCATCCAAACAAAGACAGAGTCTGTCCATGTGGACGTGGATTGCAGAGACGAGAATGGATCGACTCCACTAATTTTGGCCGCCCTCAACGGGCACAAGGACGTTGTGTACACACTGCTGCAGTACTCGGCTAATGTACACAGGAAAGATACCCAGGGGTGAGTTGCTAAAATTGAACATTCAGTACTTTGCTAAATAAACACCTGGTGGTTGTTGCTCAGTGGTAGAGCCAGGAGCATTGAATTTGATTCACAGTGACTAGTTTTAAATATCTTTTCTTGATTGCGTCATAATACCTCTCTCTGAAATGACATTTTGGACACAATTGTTTTGGTCTCTGGGATGTCTGCATTGAAAGGACGTCTGTTATTGTGACTGCTGCAATGAACTGGTTGCTATGGCATCAATATGAATACAAAGTTTTGTGCTTGGAGACTAATAAATACATCGTTGGATCGTTGGTATGCTGGTAATTAGAACCAGCTGAAATTTATTTTAATGGATGGTCATGAGGCACGATCAACGTGCAACTATTCCTCTGTCAGAAACGTATGTATACAATACCACACCTTACAGTGCATAGGCGTAGGAACCAGGGGGGGGGGCACCGGGGGCATGTGCCCCCCCAAGTTTTCATAAATTGTTATATAAATTGCTCACTACACTATGTGTAGTTTCAAACTGTGCCCCCCCCCCCCCAATCAAAAAGTCTTTCCTACGCCACTGCAGTGTGTATAAAAAGTAAAATATCTGAAAGTCCAGCAGATTAGCAATCGTACTAGTAAGTTTTGGCCCACTTATAATTAGTTATAAAGTATGCACTTTGGCACAAACAAGCGCCACAGTTTGACACACCCATGTTATGTGGCTTCATCTCTAGACATATTTGAAAGGCAACAAAACCTCAACAAGACGCTGTCACCTAGTCTTGTTCTCTGACCTCCCGCCCAGCTTAATTTGGACAACTTACATAGTTTTTGGTTCACATGGGGGGCAGGGGAAAGCCTCAGAGCAAGGCTGTAACTATCAACCATGTTGTAGTTTACAACATTGTAATTTAAAGTATTTTTGTTTGTTGTTATTGACTTGTAGCATTTTTGGAACCTTTTCTGCATTGTTTACAAACAATTTCTCTTTTCCAGTAACACCGCGCTGCATTTTGCCGCCTGGAGAAATTGGTCGGAGATTGTTGAACTGCTTCTTGTAAATGGAGCAAAGGTATGGATTGTGAACTGTCGTATAAACCACACACCCCTTCTTTAGCTGTCTGCCACTACCTTCGAGTACTATACCCAGTATATAAGCACCCCAGACCTTTTGATCTCACCATCCAGTTTTTGGTCACCTACTGCAAGTGATCAAAAATAAACCTGGATGGTGGGAAGGGCCTGAAAACCAGGCTAGCTAAGCATCCATATCTCAGAAACTATAAACACGCTGTCAAGCTAAACTTAAAATTAGTCTATTCCTAAGTCAGAAAAATTGGACATACACTTTCTAAAAGTGGGTGTGATTTTGGAACCTCCTATTCCCAGTACAATATCATACTGCACCTCCCCGTCCCCTAATCTCCCCCTCCCCTATATCCCCTCCTTCAGGCTGATGGCATGAATGAGGAGGGTAACACTCCGCTCCACTACTCCTGCCAGCACTGCGTCCCCGGCAAGACGTTCACCATCAACAAACTCCTGCAGCATAACTGTAGCGTGCTGATACCCAACAAAGCTGGGGACTCACCCTTCGACCTCGCTGTGAGGTTCAACAAGAAAGGTACACACCATTCTGTTGAATGTCACAAGTCTCGTTCTCAGATCCCACCTCTAGTCTGGGAACGAGACTAGAGTGTAACCCTAGTTACGGTCTGTGCAATGAGCATGCTTATTTGGTGACCTTCACACTCACTTCCTCTCTCCACCTCCCACCATCCCACCTCTCCACCTCCCCACCTCCCACCATCCCACCATCCCACCTCTCTACCTCCCACCATCCCACCTCTCTACCTCCCACCATCCCACCTCCCCACCTCTCCACCTCCCACCATCCCACCTCCCCACCTCTACCTCCCACCATCACACCTCCCCTAGCCTCTCCACTTTGCCCCCAACCCCCAACCAAATTTTATCCCACATCACCACATCTCTGATTGTTACCTACAGAGGCAGTATCACTTCTGGTGGATGCAGAACCAGACACCTTAAAACAGACCAAGTCGATTATTGAGGCAGCCAAGAACGGTAGGACCTGGTATACTCAATTAGCTCCAGCTTAATTAATTTTGATAAAACATACCTAAGCTGGTCGTTACATGTCTCACGTTAATTGCCTGTTTACAGGTCGGAAAGACGTGGTTGAAATCCTCCTTGAAGCTGGAATGGATCCAAATTGTTTTGATGGAGTCAGTGGTAGGTACTGATATACTTCTTGTACTTGCGGCAGCGGTAGGTACTGATATACTTACGCCAGCAAGAGTGCACCATTCTTGTGTGCTCTTGCTTACGAGCATAGTGTAATGAATTTTAGCCTCATTCCATCATCCCCATAGCCTCATTCCCATGTTACCATTGGCCACATTCCCAGACTAAGAACCTGGGGATCAGAGTGGAGGTGGAGGATATTGGTGATAGGGGGAGGGTGGGGGTGATGGTGGTGAGGGGTGGAAGGTGATGGTGGTGAGGGGTGGAAGGTGATGGTGGTGAGGGGTGGAGGGTGAATGGTGGTGAGCTTGGTGGGAGGATGGGAGTTAGGAACGAAGATATGCGTCTTGATTCTCCCCCACAGGTAGCTGCCCCCTCCATGAAGCTGTCAGATATTTCAGGTATATATGTAAACTACTATACATTCCAAGGGAAGGAATGCATACTTAGTAATTTCATTGTGCGCAGCTGGGATTAATTGTAACTGTGTGACCCAGGGGTAGAACCAGTGTGAGTACATGCATTTGTATATCGAGGGTGGTTCCACACGTAACTATGCATTTAGCTATGTGATGGTACATTTTAAAAGAGCTGTGTTCTTTTCTGTGTGTAGAAACGATGTTGCTAGGGTCCTGTTAGAGTTTGGAGCAAGGCCTGACCAGCTCAGTGCCAATGCAGAGGCAAGTTCCCCACATAAGTGTCACATGACCTGATCACATGACCCATAGGACTGATCACATGACCCATAGCACTGATCACATGACCCATAACACTGATCACATGACCCATAGCACTGATCACATGACCTGATCACATGACCTGTAGCACTGATTGACTTTTTCCATGCAGTCTCCACGGGACATAGCGATGCAGCACCCTCAGGCAAAGAGAGATGACTTTCTGAAACTGTTCAGTGAAAACCAAGGCAAGACAGCTAGGATTCCAAGAGTAAGGGACTGTTAACGTGAACAACATCTGCAGGAATGGTACCTGATGGAGGTCTGTTTTATTTCTTCAGTCAATCATGGAGAGGATGCAAGAATCATCTATGGAGGAACAAAGCGACCCTGTTTTCAGTAAGTTTGTTCTCTACCTCCTCTGATTATAGTCTTAAGTAATGATTCTCCTCCTCCTCCTCCCCCTCCTCCTCCTCCCCCTCCCCCTCCCCCCTCCCTCCCTCCCCTCCTCCTCCTCCTCCTCCTCCTACTCCTTCTCCTTCTCCTCCTCCCCTCCTCCTCCCCTCCTCCTCTTCCTCCCCCTCTCCCTCCCCCTCCTACTCCTCCTCCTCCCCCCTCTCCCTCCCCCTCCTCCTACTCCTCCTCCTCCCCCCTCTCCCTCCCCCTCCTCCTACTCCTCCTCCTCCCCCCTCTCCCTCCCCCTCCTCCTACTCCTCCTCCTCCCCCCTCTCCCTCCCCCTCCTCCTACTCCTCCTCCTCCCCCCTCTCCCTCCCCCTCCTCCTCCTTCTCCACCTCTATTTTTTTCTCCTTTTCCCTTACCCCCTTCTCCTCACCTCAAGTCACCTACCCTCTCCTGAGGAACAAGCAGGAGTGGACCAAGGCAGATGGGGAACACTGCAGTGCATGGACACAGAAACATCCCAACACCTGTCTACTGGACAGTAAGTGACAACATTACATCATCATGATGTAATGTGTTGATGGGATCTGGAGCCACACTATAATAACATATCATTATGACATAATGGGACATAATGGAATAATAACACATGTAACAGTAGTAGAATGGCAAATATGGCAAAAAAAAGCTCTTAAAGTGTTTGTTAGTTGATGTGTACACTATAACCCATTTTCGTCATTTCACTAGACGATTCTACTACTTATTGGAAGATCCCTGCCTCCGGGGCGTACAACTGGGTGGCCTTTGATCTTGGGTCAGAGTACACCCTCACTGGAGTCAGGATTGCTGGATGGTGCGTATGAGGGTCACAGAGATGTTGAGCCTAGCCTCATTCCCAGGCTCTGTATGTAGGCCTGGGAATGAGGCTAAGAATAGCTGAGACATTTTTCCTTGCAGTCGTCATGGGGATGAGTGTGGCTTTTGTTTGATTCAGGGCTGACAAGCAGATGATCCACACCTTCATGGTCGAGACAGCAAAACAGCTGAGGTATGACCGGCCTTACAACAACTCCTCCCCCTCCATCTCCAGCATGAGTTGGTTTTATTGGAGGGGGAGGGGGGGAGGGGCTGGAGACGGAAGATGGTGTAGTACAGTGCAGCCAGTAATTCCGGTCATTCTAGAAGAGAGAGAGGGAAGGTTATGAGGCCATCTAGATAGAGAGAAAGAGAGTGGGGTGAAGATTGTAAGCAGCTATCCAGTGCCAATTGTGCTAGATGAGCTAGGGAGGGGCTGGCTTGCAAGGTTATTGAGTATCATGAAAGGGGAGGGGCTGGGTATACGATGCTCAGGTGTATCTTCTCCATCCATTGCAAACAGTGGCCCTTGGAAACAGATACAGAAATTCAAGGCAGAGTCTGTCGGGTCGGAGGACATAGACGATCCAGGTATGTTGCTAGTGGACCCTCGGGGGTGGGGGGTGGGGCTCCGATGATCTTATGGTTATGTAATTTTTTTTTTTTCAGCTGAGCCTCAAGATTACAAGGGATTCTACGCTGTTTCAAGGGTACGTAACATAATTACTGCTTTTGGCCAAAGTTGTCTTCATGATATCGTCCTATGATGTTATATTGCATCATCCTATGATGTCATCATACAGTATTGGCGGCTAATGGTAGCTGATAACTATGGGGACCCTACCTGTTGTCTGGCTGAAGTGCAGTTCTTTGGAGTGGGTGAGTGCAAATATCACACCATGTTACACTGAATCACACTGTATAATCCCTAGTGTTAAGCCATGTCACATTGAAAAAACAGCCACATGTTTGAGTACGTTATTCAGTGTTACATCAGTTGATCACATTGCATTACCCTTTGCACAGAGAATGATGTCATTGAATGGTTTGAGAGACTTGAGTTGAAGCAATACCTGAAGAGTTTTATACAGAGAGTAAGGCCTCTCTCATTGTGATACCTTGATTTGATACTGATTGTGATACCTTGATTTGATACTGATTGTGATAGCTTGATTTGATACTGATTGTGATAGCTTGATTTGATACTGATTGATACCTTGATTTGATACTGATTGTGATACCTTGATTTGATACTGATTGTGATAGCTTGATTTGATACTGATTGTGATACCTTCATTTGACACTGATTGTGATACCTTGATTTGACACTGATTGTGATACCTTGATTTGATATTGATTGTGATACCTTGATTTGACACTGATTGTGATACCTTGATTTGATATTGATTGTGATACCTTCATTTGACACTGATTGTGATACCTTGATTTGACACTGATTGTGATACCTTGATTTGATACTGATTGTGATACCTTGATTTGATATTGATTGTGATACCTTCATTTGACACTGATTGTGATACCTTCATTTGATATTGATTGTGATACCTTCATTTGACACTGATTGTGATACCTTGATTTGACACTGATTGTGATACCTTGATTTGATACTGATTGTGATACCTTGATTTGATATTGATTGTGATACCTTGATTTGACACTGATTGTGATACCTTGATTTGATATTGATTGTGATACCTTGATTTGACACTGATTGTGATACCTTGATTTGATATTGATTGTGATACCTTCATTTGACACTGATTGTGATACCTTGATTTGACACTGATTGTGATACCTTGATTTGATACTGATTGTGATACCTTGATTTGATATTGATTGTGATACCTTCATTTGACACTGATTGTGATACCTTCATTTGATATTGATTGTGATACCTTCATTTGACACTGATTGTGATACCTTCATTTGACACTGATTGTGATACCTTGATTTGATACTGATTGTGATACCTTGATTTGATATTGATTGTGATACCTTGATTTGACACTGATTTTCACTCTTGGTGCAGGGGTTCAATCAGCTCAGTGATCTTGCCCTTCTGACAGATACAGACTTACAAGACACAGTACGTGTACCAATCTTCTCTCTCTCTGTTATAATCATGGATAAGCCATTCCCCAGACAGAGTAGCATGAGTCTGAACGGTAAAAGCTATTCTGTCGGGAGAATGCTTGTTGGATGTTACCCCTAGCAACCCACTGCCACACCCATTACCACTACACCCTTTCCACTTCGTGCTGTGTATTCAAGTTCAGAGATTTGGTTGCTAAGCAACATCCGACAAACTAGTATATAGTGCTATGCACCATACTCGTGAGCTGCATGTGTTTCTTGTGTGTTGTCAGGTGGTGTCAGAGGATGAGAAGAGACAGATGTTACATGCAGTGAGAATACTGAGGGAGAAATGTAAGTTGTTATTACAACACAACGTATAGCTGCTGTAGCACTCACCGTACAGTCTAGACTACCGTCTGACCATACAGTCTAGACTACAGTCTTGGTACTATGAGACATGATTCCCACTAAGTTGTTATTATAACACAACACAACACAACATACAGCTGCTGTAGCACTCAACAGTATCATTTCCTGATCCACAGACTTCCCTCCCAAGAACCTGTCATGGGCCATTCAGCCAATTACCAAAACAACCTGTGACAAAATGGTACGTACAATTTACCTCCCCCCCCCTAACCCTTGGCCCCCAAGCTTGCTCACAGTGTGAAATATACAAGGCTCCATGCAAGCATTCGTTTCTTGCTGGACAAAATGTACACATTTCGTACTGCAAGGGACAAATGCTGCATGAGGCCTGGGAACAAGGCTACCTAGCCTCACTCCCAAGCTAACTTGAGGAAAGAGACGGGCATCAATTTAAAGTTATCCTTCTCCAGACTTAAACTCGTGTTGCGTCTTCCCAATTGTTTTTGACACTGCAGCTTCCAGAGATTGCTGTGCACAGTGATTCCTACACAGTCGGTGACATTGAGTTAATTGTACACGGTAAGTTGGTAGGAAGTGTTGAATATGGTACTGATCTTACCCCTTACTTCCTTTTCTTTCCACGTACACCAGGTGGTGCTCAAATCAGGGGAACTACTGTTGCGTCACTCGTAACACGGGACAATGGCTATCACTCAAGGGCCAGTTTCCGGGGTCTCTCGTTGAGCCCAGGTAATTATATCATATCAGTAAACTACTGGTATACTCTTAGTAAACTACTAACATGCTGTTAGTAAACTATTGGTGCACAATTAGTAAACTACTAACATGCTGTTAGTAAACTACTGGTGCACAATTAGTAAACTATTAACATGCTGTTAGTAAACTACTGGTGCACAATTAGTAAACTATTAATATGCTGTTAGTAAACTACTGGTGCACAATTAGTAAACTATTAACATGCTGTTAGTAAACTACTGGTGCACAATTAGTAAACTATTAACATGCTGTTAGTAAACTACTGGTGCACAATTAGTAAACTACTAACATGCTGTTAGTAAACTACTGGTGCACAATTAGAATAGCACATTTCTACCCTCAAGCAGTTGGCCTCTATAGAAGGTGCCGAACTGCACCAGAGCATCAATTATATGAGGAGCTAGTCTACCAAGCTAGACCATCTCTCACCCTCCAGCACTTTTCTGGAGGGTGAGAGCTGGTCTAGCTTGATAGACTAATGAGGAGCATACTCTAGGAGAGATAGTGGTATTTTTCAGGGCTCTGACAAGGACTTAATAATAGTCTCTATCGATTCTATTGCAGCTGGCAGCTACGTATTTGAGGCGAGGAGTGTAGTGGATCACTCCGTCTTCCTCCGTTCAAATCCCGTCACTGTCAACCCCCCTCCCATGAGGAACTCTGAGATCGGCAAAGTATTCCAGGATTTGGAGGCAATGCTACAGTTTGACATTTGACTGCATACCAACAATTCAGCACAGCTCTTTTTGAAAGAGAAACTGCAGTTTATTTTGTTTTCATTTTTATGCCTGAGGTAACATTTGCACTTTCGTATTAAATCTGTATGTTCTTGAAATCAAATCAAAAAGTGTCAGTATTTCTTTAGCGACTGGGAGCCAAGTGGGAAGGGCAAAGGTCACTTAAGCAGCGGCTTGGTGTTAGTCAGACTAATTCTGTAACACCTACACCAAGCTAGTCTATCAAGCTAGACCCATCTCTCACCCCACCTCCAGAAAATGAGACTTTCCTCTGAGGAGAGGTGGTGTACCGGTAGCTTGATAAACTAGCTTGGTGTAGGTGCTACAGTATTAGTCTGACTAGTTTTCAGAAGGTCTTGGGTTTTTGATCCCTCCTTAGATTTATTCTGCCCGAGCAGATCCACCCACGAAAAGGGGGTGGGGCTCGAAGGTCTTCGTCGAAAACTTGCGCGGGAATCTCGCGGGAATTTTTGACACGTCTTGTAGCTGTACCATGAAGGACTTGACAGGGCATAAAAATCTCGTGCAATGACAGCTAGACTTGTGATCAGCGCTGTCAAGAGTCGAGCGCCCGTTTCTTGCGCACATGCTCTAGGCTTAACAATGTGGGCGGCAGCTGCGAAATGCGAGGGGACTTGTGAAAGCAACGTACGGTCGCTGCATTGGCAGGAGAGTAGCGACGGGCAAGGAGGATGGCTGGCGAGCGGTTGCGACGGAGGAACTGTCGGTGTAAGCTGGGTAGGCAACAGGACATCCGAGGTGGCAGCGAATGATCCCGAGGACAGTGTCGCGTGCACAGAGGAAGCGTGCTTCTACAAGTCGCACTTTATCCTGAAAGGCCACGTAGGAGAGGTGAGGGATGCCTTGGCATTGAGTATGTACATGCCAACCAGTACTGCTACATACGGCTGTCTACGGTATATAAAGTGAGAGATAGGACCTATTTACTGACTTTACTGACCGTTGAGTGTCATGTTTTCGCACATGCACAGGTTCATGTAGTGCGATGGATGCCATCTGGTGATCAACTGGCCACCTATGACTCCTGGGGAAAGATCATCATCTGGAAGAACCGAGCAAACATTCTTGCCTACCTCCACCAGATAAGAACTCCGTTGACAGTGACTGACATGCAGTGGAGTCCATGTGGCTACTATCTCCTAGTCTGTGGCAAACATGGCAACATCCAGATGTTCTCCAGCGTCAACGGAATGACTCTTTTATCACTTCAGTTGCAAACATCCTCTCAATTCAGCACCCGAGCCCACTTCACATGTTGCATGTGGAACCAGCCCATTACCCGAGTTGCTCTGGGGACCCAAACTGGAGAGCTTGTCCTTCTAGATCCTGACAATGGTGGTCGCTCAATCTCAAGTGTGTCACTCAAAAAAGGCATTCCTATCCATAGCATTCAGTGGTACGGGCCCGTCAGAAAGTGTCACACAAGCGCTGGTGCAAGCTATGACTCTCAAAGCCTCTCTGCTTACCTGAGAAATGGCATCATCGTTTTATTCAAATCAATCAACTCACCGAAGTGTGTCTATTCTGAGACAGATGTTCTGGATGGCATAGTTGCGTGGAACCCCAGCAGTACCATGCTTGCAGTCGTGGGGTACAGCAAACAAGATTCGTTCCCTCTCATTTGCTTTATTAACCCACAAGGCTACACCATCTTCACACTTCACAACGCCCTTCCACACATCCCAAGACCACAGGTAACTAACTAATGAGAAATAATGATGTGTAACTATAATGAATTATTCTCACCTTCAGTATCTCATTTAGTGACTAGAAGTGCAAATTTCACACACATCAAACACTCCATCCCTCTCTCACACAGGCTCCCATCTTCAGCATGGTCTGGGGCTTGAGAGGTTCAGCACTCTTCATCTCGCAGGGTCCCAGCATTCATAGCGTCATGATCCAGGAGGGTCTTCCTTCTTTGCAGTCACTTTGTCGGAGGATTATTCTTGAGGATCTTGTGGGAGGGAATGAGAAAGAGGTAGAAAACCTCCCCCTGCCCTGCAGAGAAGTGAAAAGACTGAACGAACTCAGAGCTCCAACCATTCTTGTAAGTCTTTAATAAAGTGATTCTCCTTCAAACTCGGCTTGTTCTCTAGGGCTAGAACATTAGAGCAGTAGATTGAACTGTAGAGTACATCTTGAGCTTGTACCTCACTCTCACTTTCTCTTTCTCTTCGATCATGTTTTAGCTACTCTTAACTTATTTTGCTCTCCATCACAGGCTCCCTATGTCAACAATGGTCCAAGCTGCCAAGAAGGTCTTCTTGTACCTCTCTCACTAGACCAGTGTATGCATTGCATCCTTGAGCCCTCTGGACATGACAGCTACGTCCTAAAGTATGAGTTCCTCAACCAGTACATCCCTCTGCTACAAGCTAGAAAGAAGAGCAGAAAGGCAAGCAGCCTGCTCACTAGCGGTTATGAGATACTGCCAACTTTTAAGTGCATTCCAAGCTCATCCTCAGCATGTTACTGGGCCAGCCAACCAATCCAGACTCAATCACCTGAGGTTCAACTGTCTCCTCGAAGATTCTCCAGGGAGCGATCTAGGTCACTTTTCAAGCAGCTCAGGTCAGCCATCAGGCCTGGCCATAGTCATGCAGTCATGGACACACCTCAGCAAGAGCCTAGCCATGCTTCTCCCTTGGAGGCCCATTCTGACGACTCAGGGCTTCTAGTTTTAGCAGAAGTTGAGAGAACCATCCCTGGAAACCAATACAAGCTAAGCACCACTTCTTCTTTGATTGAAGATGGCATTCTCGGAACTGTCAACGTCTCCACTCATTATCTCATGTGCAAGCCAAGAAAACTAGACATAGTTCTGTCCACTGTAAAGAGAGGGGCGGATGGTGATTGTTTGGGAGGGGAGACGATTGTGTTGCAGTCAAAAGATCCACATTGGAACCAGCGGTTTCAGATCTTTGAGCTGGACTTTGGTGGCCGGGTTACCAAAGATTCTACCAAGAACATTCAAGTGGAGAACAATGGAAGAGTGGTATGTGTGTGTGTAGCTAGCTGTATCCCATTTGCCTTAACTCATTACTATGGATAACCAATATCCATCCACTGAAGTACATATCCAATGTCTTTCTCAGGCTAGTCTACTTTAGTTTATTTGTTAGTTAGCTATCAACTTGACTTTATTTGTACTCTTCTGATGCACAGGTTCTGCAATTTGGAAGATCTGACAAGAACTGTTTCTGTCTGGACTTTCAAGCTCCCTTCTCACCTATCCAAGCCCTCTGCGTAGCCCTGACTTGCATTCTCTGAACCTGGTTGCCATGACAACTTGTGTCTTTCTCTATATTGTTAGTTTGAGTCTTTGAGTCTTTTTGAAATTGTCCATTTAAGACTTGGTGCTGCAATTGTCAAACATGATTTTAGGCTTTAGATTGGATTGGGCGTTAGTTTGCATGTATGCGTTACAGATTTGGGAGCAAATCAGCCAGCTACTAACTTCAATCCTATTATTATTATTATTATTATTATTAAATATATACAACACACCAATACAGATGCAGGGGTGAAAAAAGACTAATTAGTACATATTGTATAAATTAAGTCATTGATCTCTGAAGGGTTTCCATGAAGACGAAGATGATGGATAACTTCAGCACAGATGCCATGTTGGTGATGATAGGGCTTTGCGAATTGATGACCAAACATGGCATTAAACCCAGTTTGAGTAAAAGCCAGCACACTGGAGTCACGAAAAATGGTCTTGACAACATAAGAGGGACTAGACAATGCACGGGAAAGGAGAGTGGAAGACCGGGATTGAACCACGTTGAAAATGCTGGGCAATAAAGCCGTGAGGTGCAGAATCCCAGTATGGCAATTACGTGGGAGATTCCAGATGTGTCGAAGAATGTTATTGAAAGAAACTTCAATAGAGCTGAGTGAGTGACAGGAGAGGTTCCATAGGGAGCAGTGACTATGATTGAAGAGTGACTATTTGGGAAAAAGTTCTACTACAAACGACTCTTAGCCTGATCAGAGCTCTGAACAATTGGAGACAAAGAATTTCCCTTTTATACTCTTCATATCATACGTCCAACTCACGCTAATGTATGGGAGTCAATGGGGAAGCCTTCCAGCTGCACGCAGTTTATAATAGATAATTATCACCATAGTACAAAGCTATACCGGAAAATATCACAAGTTTGTTGCCGTCTGTATTGTTACGAGTGCGCAGCACGAGTAACAATGCCAACGGCAACAAACGAGTGATATTTTTCCCGGTATAGCTTGGTACTATGGTGATAATGATTTTATCATACGAACCTTCGATTTCATTGCACATTCAGACGCAGCGCACGTGACTTGTAGTACCTGATACGGTTCTCGCGTGACTTGTAGTACCTGATACGGATTCTCGCGTGACTTGTAGTACCTGATACGGATTCTCGCGTGACTTGCAGTACTGATACGGATTCTCGCGTGACTTGCAGTAAAAAATACGGCTTTTTATAAACTGCGCGCAGCTGCAAGGCTTCCCCATTGACTCCCATACATTAGCGTGAGTTAGACGTATGATAAAAAGCCGTATTTTTTTACTACAAGTCACGCGAGAATCCGTATCAGTACTACAAGTCACGCGAGAATCCGTATCAGGTACTACAAGTCACATGCGCTGCGTCTGAACGTGCAATGAGGTTCGGATGATAAAATCATTATCACCATAGTACCGAGCTATACCGGAAAAAATATCACTCATTTGTTGCCGTTGGCATTGTTACTCGTGCTGCGCACTCGTAACAATACAGACGGCAACAAGTAATAGTTATAGCACAGGTGCCAGGGATTTATGGCAGTAAACAGACCGAGTCCGAGGGCGTAGCCCAAGGATGAGGTTTGTTTACTACAGCCATAAATCTCTGGCCACCTGTGCTATAACTGTTATATATCCCACCTGATTGGTTCTTTGTTGTTATTATTGTAAACACATCTGTACATGTGCAAGTGTTTACAGTAACTTCAATATTATTTACTGTCACAGTAAAATGATGTAAAATCTGTACTATAGTCTGACAATGTAGTAGACTGTAAACTAAAAATACATGGAGAGGGAATTATGAGCCTTAATTTCCCTTGTAGCCTTGAGGGGACAAATTATGACAGTTAAAGTCCACTCTGGCCTATGCATGAAGTATAGTAGGTGGGATATATACTCGTGATATTTTCCGGTATAGCTTTGTACTATGGTGATAATTATATATTATTGACCAGGGTGAATTTGAAGCTATGAAGACACTGAGTGGTCGCAGAGCTCCGCGCTGTGATAAGCATCAGTTTCGTACTAAAATGACGGTGAGTACTTAAACATTTTGCGAGATATCGTTGTTTGAACAAAAGTCGTAACAAGAAAGAAAGAAAGAAAGAAAGAAGACGAAAAATGGCACTTTTGCTATCGCACACTTTTGAGTTTAGCTGTCTTCCGCGTGGCATTTAGCCACTTATAAGAGTCTTGCTGATCACAAAGGCACTCAAAGAGGAAGCCTGGATGCTTAAATAAGCTTTTTGCGTGTTTGTGGTGAAGTTATACGGCTTTTGCTTAAGTATTGCATATATTGCGCGTCGGCGCCATCCCTACATAGAGAGTCTACCGACTCTCTGATAATAAATTATTGGTTGTAGGTCCTCTGAGATTGATCTTGAGAGGTAAAATCACGTCTAAAACTGAATGTTTTACAAGGTAGATCTAGTCTTCAAATTTTTAAATTTCTTTTATTTTTATTATTTTTTTTTGGGGGGGGGGGGGGGGGGGGGGGAGGGGAGGGGAGCTTGAACCCTGGGCATGGTGTTGATTTTCTGTTGCTTTTGTTGCTCCGGCTTGTGTACAATCTGATTGAAACCAGTAAACAAGTAGTTTGTGTTAGCAAACACAACAATATTCTCTACACAAAAATACTAATTCCTAAAATGTCTCTAACACACAAAACAGAATAATGGAGGAAGGATTTTGAAACAGTTCAAAACCATAGCTTGATTTTGGTAGGATTTCATCTACTTGCTGCTCGCTTGCACGGTAATCTGTCCCTTCTGGCTTCTGTTTGTGAAGTTGTTGTTTCGGGAACAGATATAGTGATACGTTCCTGCTGTCCGGAATCTCAGCAGAGCACCCTCGAAGGATGCTGGGGCATTGTCCAGAAGCTTCTGCAGTGGCTGGTTACTAGACTCGACTGAGTCAGAGCAACCACTTCTCTGTCGGTAACACTGGTAGTAGCCGGAACTAGCAAATGCCACGGCAATGTCCTCTGGCGTTGGGTTTGGCAGCATCCAGGAGTTCCACAAGGCCTCAGCATTTCTGAAGAGATTTGATCTTTCCCACGGCAGAGGATAGTTTGAAGTGGGATTCGGGATCTCAACTATATTATGCCTGTCAGTACCTAGAATAGGATGGAAACAGGAGAATGAGGATAGGAGGAATGGAATGCAGACAGTTCATATATCATGAGTGTTGGTGTTTCTTGACACTTCACTTCTGAACATCTCAATGGCAAAGCTACATGCATCTTGGTGTGAGCATACGTACCACCTGTTCCCTCGCCCGCGTCCCCAGTTTGGCCATCTCCACCAGGGGCACCATTGTTGTGAGTGTTGGATCCTGCAAGGGTGCAGGAAGAAATAGAAGCCGTGAAGGTCTGTGCATGTGTGTGTGTGTGTGTGTGTGTGTGTGTGTGTGTGTGCATGTGTGTGGATGTGTGTGTGTACCTGTCCACTGAACGTGCAGACAGTCACTCTGAGGAATGGTGAGTCTATTGGGAACAAAGTCGTACTCCACGGCTGGATACACTTGGACGATGTTCCCTCGCTTGCCCCTCACGTTCAGATTTTGAATTCTACAGTTTCGGGCGTCACCAGCTGGGAGTTCTTCCCTCGGCCGGAGCACCATCACGTGAGTTCTATCCTGAAAGGTTCGTCCAAATTGGGCTGTGTTGATGGCTAGACGAAGTGGCTTGTTGGTACTGGAGCCGATATCAACATGGGGGTTTTGGGTGATAGGAGAACGAGTATTACTGTAAGGGGAGGAAGGAGGGGTGGAGGGAGGGAGGGTGTGTGGAAGGTAATAATTATTTGATTAATATACTACAATTTTACTAACTATTTTAGCTAGATGTTGTACTTCCTGTCTAGATGGTGAATGCAGCTATTTGATTGGTCAAAATCTCAGCCAAATATGGCCAACCACATCACTCATGGTTCACTTACATGCCATCGTTATAACTTGCATTGGTGAGCCAGGGATGGTAGTCATCTGTTGAAATGTTGTACCTAGAACGTGAGAAGATGTCAGCAACAGGTATCATGGTTGGTCAAGTGTCCACAGTTGCTAGTATTTGAGGCAGTCCCAGGTAGAATCAAACATTATTCTGCAATGCAACCGAAGTTCGCAAGGGAATAATCTTCGATTTCTACCCGAAACTGCATTGGTACTTTTTCATTGAGATGGAAACATGAGGTTCCCTCCCCCCTACCAAGCTGCTGATATAACAAATGCCACAAAATTCATGGAGAGATTAAATTTATTCATAACTGAACAAGAAATAATCATCTACTGTAATTTCTACTGTTGACCTCAAAGTCATGTGAAAAAACACTCCACCCACAAGCATACATAGCTCCACTCCACCCCCCCCCCCCCCCCACACACACACATACACACACACATACACCCACACACACACACACACACACACACCCTCACCTCACTCTAACAACTGCAAGTTTTGCTCTGTTACTAGGAAAATATGGAATCCTCCATGTAAAGTTGAGAGGCACACCGTCCCGGCTGTTCCCAAGATGGTTGACCCTCGTCCAGCCAGCCTGCATGCAAACAGGGGCCCCAGGAAGGACAAGGCATTCGGGTGACCGAAGGATATCAGTAGGTGCCCACACCCGCCTGTACCCATCTGTGTTGTTTTGGCTGTTGCAAATTGCTTCTGTAGTGGCAGTACTATCAATGTCAATGTAGCCATATTCTGTGAACCAAGTGCCTGTGTGTGGAAGGAGAGAAGATAGTTGAGATGAGGAGATGAAGAAGAGAAGAGAAAGTGGAAGGATGCACCACACACACACTCATCCACACCTTCACACCCACCCACACACACACACACCTCCAGCTTCAGTGCATCCAGTCTCGTTATGGAACTTGGATCGCGGCTTCACTTCAGTTGAATTATCCACAAATGTTTCCCGGCACCTCTGTCTCGGTTGAACGTTAAAACTCTCTCGTCGGTACATGTCACACAAAGTGAGGTTGTCTGTTAGAACAGCAATGTCTCTCCAGGGGGTGGGGTGCCAGTAGGGATAATAGTCTCGCTCTTCAGGACACTCGTACCCTCGTCGGTTTCCATTGGAGTTCTGGCGGGTATAGATAGCTGAGCTGTCTCCAAAGTTGTTTGTGCGCAGCCTTTGGTCTGCTGTAAAGAGGCCTGTGTGTGTGTGTGTGTGTGTGTGTGTGTGCAAGTTAAACATGCTGAAGTGTGAAAATGATAGAAAAGGGCTTCACACATGCATACCCTATGGATGCAAATTTATAGCAGCTACTAAAATATTTGTACATTCTTGGATAAACTCTCTGTTTGTGAATAAAGCATTCTGCTTAGTTCATCTAAAATGATTGGTTTTTGCTGGAAATCGGGGCTTGAGTGAGGTAACAGATAACCTTCTCTTCATTTATGCAGAAGCCAACTGAAAGAAGTTAACCACATAAACCAGGCTACACAGTAGTGTTAGCTAAATGATGCAATCAAAGCTCACCAAGGTTTCGTGTGCGCGTGTAGCAGTCATCATAGTATTCAAATGTCTCGTGCATGCCTCTGTCAGCTCGAACGCTGTTTCCTCTCCTGTTCTCATACTGAGTAAATGTTTCTTGCTCCCTTCCAGATTGGTAGTTTTGATTGTTTGTATTTTCACCGTTCCGTAACCGGGTGAAACGCTCAGCGTCACTCACTGTGTGTTGTGTGTGTGTGTGTGTGTGTGTGTGTGTATGTGTGTGTGTGTGGTTGGGGGGGGGGGGGGGGGGGGGTATAGTAAAACTGATTTCTCAGAAATGATGAATTTACAATACTTATTTCACACCTCAGCAACAACAGATGCATGAAGATATAATCAACAAATTGCTAGTGATAATTAATACCAGCCAACTTCTTAAGTGACAAAAGTTCCCACCTCCTACCAGCCATACCACATACCTGCTTGGTCGCCGTCGTAATCCTGTACCATGTACTGGATTACGATGTTGCAGTTCAGCTTGTGAGGGTCGTTGTCCTCATTACCTCCACAGCCGTGCTGATTGGTCCACTCAAGTGTAAGGAGCGTGTCCACATTTGTACCACTTTGGAAGTATTTCTAGTGGGAGATAACAAATAAAAATACTAGCAGTGATTAAAAAAATTTAATTGTATTTTTTTAGTGTTGTTTTAGTTACTGTTTTTAGTTAATTTAAGAAACTATTTTTAGTTTTAGTTTTTAGTTACCTTGTGTCCACAAAATAGTTTTAGTTTTACTTTTAGTTATTTTGGCTTTAAGAAACTATTTTTAGTTTTAGTTATTGTTATTATAGATCTAAGTTATGGTACTTCAGATTTAAATAGTAGTACAAATCTTCTGTATAATAGTATTTACATACACATAAAAATACACTTTGTTTTCTGTAAACATCTAAACATACAAATACCCGGTAAAGGCTACCTCTTCCATAAACATCTACACAAATAAGATGCAGAACTAAAACCCAAGATCAATTCCTTTTTAGTTTTAGTTATTTGGAGGTAAGTTTCAGCAATTTTAGTTTTAGTTATAGTAAATTTTCCAACGTTTTAGTCTTAGTTTTAGTACAGTTACTAAAGTCTTGGTATTTTTAGTTTTAGTTTTAGTTCAATTACTAAAAGTGCTAACCTGTTACTAAAATATATTTTAGTTTTAGTTTTAGTCGAGCAAAGTAACCGCACCCCAAGATGCTTACGGGAGGTTAGTGCTGCAGGTTTTACCTTGGCTCGAACACTTTAGATGTACGTAGGTAAAATATTTTTTGGTAGGCTTTAGGGAAAATGCTACTTAGCCACAAGACCCGGATTTTGTGCTGCCAATTTACTTGAAGTAGAAAGCCTTAGAGTTCAAAGCTTTGTGGCTTCTTAAAAAGCTTTAGTACCCTCAAGGGAGGAGCCAGACATCAGTTTGTCAATCGTGATTGGCTAAGCACGCCTTCACCTGCTTTATACCTGCGCGTTACGCGCATAGTATTAGCCCGAAGCAAGGTAGCGCGCTCAATACACGCAATGATTTTATATGTACTATATGTATATTGAATGTGTGACGTCACGTAAGCGGAAGAATCGCTTCGGAAGTCGCTGTGAGGGATGACAGTGGTGTAGCTGGTGAAGGGAGAGTTGTTGGTATACCAAAGTTTTATTCCTGGGGTAAGTGCACCATGCCATTAACGAATATCAACTCAGATTGGATGTCCAACGCTTCGTCTTGCCTGTGTATTATATTGTTATATTATATTGGGTTGTGTTATATTATTTATTTACGCGGGTCCTTTAAGTTGCATCTTGGGGTTTGTAATAACTAAAACAACACTATTTTTTTCTCATTTCTTTGTTATTTCCGTTTGCTGCAGCCTTTGTAAAATACTTGTTCCAAAAGCAGTAATATGTGTGTGGAATGTGAGGGGAGGGGGGGTATAATACAAAAGATATTTAGTTAGGTGCGGACTAAACCCACCCTTCCTCTTTAACTCTAAGTTCTTATATGAATAAGTTCTACTCGTTCAAGTGCCCTGTGGTAAGCATCTTCTTGTGCACTATCATAAATTTTTGTCACTGAGCTGAAGCAGAAGCTTTATCTGTTAAAGCTTCTGTATTAGCACTGTTATTTTGGTACCACCTGCAGCTCAAGCCGAAAGGGTTCCAGTGACTGCTGATTTTCCTATTTGTCTCAAAGACCTGCATCATCTAGCTAGCATGCCTAATTTTTATATCTGTAAGATAAATAATCACTTTTTAATAGCCGTACCATGTAGTAGATTTCATCTTCGCTGTCAAACGCTCCTGTTTCTTGGTCACCTGCGTTGTAACCACCTCTGTTGTTGTTCTGGGCGGGGAGAGGGACAAGGGGGAAAAAATAGCGTAAATATTTTTAGAAAACAAAAAATAAACAACATAAATTTATGGTATGCGAACTAGCAAAGTGCACAACTGGTACAGCGGTCTCTCTCCAGCTCAACTAACCTGTGAATCAAACATTCTGTCAGCGTTTCTTCTGTTTGCGGATCGCTCGTTCAGACGGTTGTTGCTACCGCGGGGGTTATGCAAGTAGCAGTCGCCCAAGACAAGCGAAAACGCGGCAAAGAGACACAGTATACGCAGACCAGCTGCCATCCTTGTTTGAGTACTTTCGCACGAACTAGCGCGTCGTTCCTTCGCAAGCAAGAGTGTTTATTTCACCTTGCTTTAGCCATAGATAATACGTCCATAGACGGAGGTTTATATAGTGGCGATGGTTACGTAACATGCTCGCGATCGCGGGCGGGGCTTGTGTGTAGGCGTATCTCATGGTAGTGCAACTTCTACCCTTTGTACCCAGACCGGGAAGTACGTAGGTACCGATCAGATAAAGCGCATAGTCTCGCGAAGCCAGACTATGGAACACATTGTCATAAGTGAATGAATGAATGAATGAACTTATAATAGAGTGACACGCAATGCCCGGCCTGATTAGGCCTATGAGTCACTAAAAATTTGTACAAAATAACGGCAAGTATATAAGTACTACAGATTTAAAAGCTAGGTTCTAGTTTTATTATACGAATGTGTCCCAATTATTTTACAGTGACTATTTGCACTAAGAATGTGCATACATTTTATCAATAAGGGTAAGAGAGGTAAAAGAAGTATCTAAGTCAGATAAACAGTTGAAAAAGGTAGAGCGTAGATGTTCAAGAGCTAGACATAACATAACAAAATGAAATTCAGTTTCAACAGTGTCTGATGAACATAATCTGCAGGTCCAGAGGTGGTATGGTAAGTGGGAGTGGGTGCGGTGTGGAAAAAGTAGTCTGGGAAGCGAACGAGACTAAGTGTAGGTATGATGCCAGTTTGTTGAGTTTTCAAGTGCAGTGTCGCTAGCTATCCTGTGATGAGAAAACTACTCGAAAAATAATAAAAATGAAAGTGGCAATTTAGATGCTAACGCTGGCCACCTTTGTGCACGCTGACATCTATCTCCATAACCCAAGGCTAGTTTGCACGTGTACGTACTGTAATTTGTATGACGACCATATACGTTTACCCCTGCAGAGGATCAACAGGAAATGGGTAATATAATCAAAGCAGGCCTTTAAACTACACAGCTGTGAGTTACGTATAAGTCACCCAAGTTTTACTGTCTACTTCCCAGAACTTGTTTGTTTTATTGTTTACTGTTTGTTTGTTTTGCTGCATACGCGTAAGGTCGTCTCTGTCTCATTTACCTGGTTGTGGATATCTGTCCGCTTTATTGTGTGTGTGTGTGTGTGTGTACGTGTGTGTGTGTGTGTGTGTGTGTGTGTGTGTGTGTGTGTGTGTACGTGTGTGTGTGTGTACGTGCGTGTGTGTGTAGAGTGAAAATTCCATTCATTCCACAAATTGTTTTAAATTTGTGCACACTTTGTAAATGAAACTGAACAATATTTATTCTCGTTTCTCGTCCCCCAGGTGTCTGCAAACAATACTGACAGAAGTTCACAATTTAAATAGCATCACGTGGCCTAATATCTACTGGGAAGGGGAAGAATGTAGAACCATCTTCACGTGCATATGTTTATGTTTTTTTTCCATGTTCTTGCTTTTATTTTTTACCTGTATAACTGTCTTTTTTGCCCGTACCAAGTACATATCATTATAATATTGTCTTGGGTTCCTTTCATCTTCTACTTTCATTATACTCTTGCACAAATTGTTAATGGTTACAAAAAAAAATAATAAAAAATAGATAGTAGTATGTCCAACTATTCTAATGGTACAACCTCGTGAGGCAAGTCTGAGCAAGCAGATTATCAGTGAATTACCAGATCAGAAATGAACACAGAGTAGCTTATCATGCAGCCATTTGTCCTCCCAGGGTAGCTTCGTACCCAGGCTCTTTCTAAAGAGAAAGTGAGACTACTTCCTGGGCAACTACTTTGGCTAAGTGTTGCATAACCCAAGGCTAGTTAATCTGCAAGCTTGAGCAATAGTTGCAAGCTTGTGTGTGATGTTTTTTTCCTTTTCTCTGTTCCAAAGGGGCTCGAACAATCACCTGGACGAGGCCAGAAGAGACCGAAACAACGCAAACTGGCACATGATTTTTTTGTTTTCACAGAACACTAATCTGTTGGGCTACAACACTAAGAATATGAAATCTTGTTATTATCAGTAGATATACTGCATTTGTTATATATAGATTTTTTTTTTTTTTTGGCTTTTTTTGTTTTTTAATTTTTTAGACTTTTCGACTCCCAGAACAACAATCGTGGTGGGTACAATGTGTGTAGCCTCTACTACTACGAGGGTTCAATCCTCTCTATCGAGTGGACCAATCAGCACTCGTGTGGTGACCAGAACAACCACTGTGAACAAATTCTGCAGTACATGTGTGGGGACCAAGTCCGTGATGGAGCGACCACCAAGTGAGTTGGGGATAGCAGATAGGATAAAATATACTTAAAGGTTGAGCAGCTATGGAAGCTGGCATGAGAAAATGGGGTGGAAGGCAGGAATGACAGTTGTTCATGCAGCTATATACCTAAAGGGGTCGGCATCTAGCACAGACATCTTTACCCCTGAGCTTAGCGACCTAAAATGGTCAGCACCTAGCTCTTAGACACTTCATCCCCCTCCTCCCACTTAGACACCTACGTAGCTTTTTGTGTGTTCCCCTCCCACTTGCTTGAGTTCAGCAAATGATTGTCACCTAGCTACCTAAAATGATCGCATAGCACCTTACAATTAAGTCTTCCTCCCCTTTGAGGTCAACAAAGACAGCAGCCATATTGACAATGCATTGTGGTTGCCCACCAATGACATGTCACTAAAATGGTCAGCACCTAGCTGTTAGAAACTTCATCCCCCTCCTCCCACTTGGTGGGTTGTAGACACCTACGTAGCTTTTTGTGTGTTCCCCTCCCACTTGCTTGATCGAGCTCAGCTACCTGTCACCTAGCTACCCAAAATGATCGCATAGCACTTTACAATTAGCTAAGTCTTCCTCCCCTTTCATGTCCTGTACTTTACCCTTGCGGCCAACAAAGACAGCACTGTCAGCAGCCATATGACAATGCATTGTGGTTGCCCACCAATGACATGTCACTAAAATGGTCAGCACCTAGTTCTTAGCCTTCCTCCCACTTGGTGGGTTTTCGACACCAACGTAGCTCTTTGTGTGTCCCCTCCCACTTGGTACACTGAACTTTATACTTGAGCTCAGCTACCTAAAATGATTGTCACCTAGCTACAGACACCACACAACACCTTGCCTACAATAACTTCAAAGCCATTTTTCATTGCCTGGTACTTCCTGCTACCTGGGAGATAACGAGACCTTTCTTGGCTGGAGTAGGGAAGATCGTCAGATGTTAGATAATGTTACGCCATTGAGCAAATAGCTTTAGAATTCTCTCCACATCATCAAGTATTGTACCCAAGTCACTTGCAGTAATAACTTAGAGGAAGTCCTGGTAGCTAGATGTTTGTTACAGTCTGGAGGTGTGGCACACTTTTGAAGAGTTGTTTTTAGGCACATGCTCACGACTGATCAAGTACTGTAGTTTCACTCAAAATTTGATGAGTCCATGCTCACGACTGATCAAGTACTGTAGTTTCACTCAAAATTTGATGAGTCCATGCTCACGACTGATCAAGTACTGTAGTTTCACTCAAAATTTGATGAGTCCAGGTATATGCCACTATATGTGATGAGTTTTACCACGCTTTCCTTCATGTTAGTAACAAATGTTGGCTGTTTTATTATTATTATTTTTTGCTCTCTTCTCCTTTCCCCAACTGGTGATCCAGAGTTGAATGATGCTGGCACGTACTTTGACCTTGGGCCTCGCAAGGTGACGCAGAGGGGCACATATTACTACATGTGTACACGGAACAACAACTTCAGCAATCGTAGCCAGAAAGGAAAGATTATCGTTCAAGATAATCCCCTCTCGCTTGCAAGAGTTGGGTCGGCTGGAGGAACAGTACAATTGAATGGGTAAGTAGAGACGGATGCTGGGTTGCTACATTGTATATATCTGAATGATAAGGTTAAAAAAAACTTTCCCCTCTCCCCAGACAATGTAACAAGTCCAACTACAACTAGTTCTTCTCCTAGCTAACACAACTTCCTTGATCACCCCAGCAACCAGGAAGTGAGTCATCAAGGTCAAACAGCACTGCGCATTGTGCATTGTGCGTCCTACCAAGAAGACTTCACACTCTGCACCTAAAGCTGATCAAAGCAGGCCAACAAAGACAGCAGCCATATGTTTTTCTATAACAATGCATTGTGGTTGCCCACTAATGATGACACATCACTAAATGGTGGAAAGAAAACTTTAACCTATCTCAAAGCCATCTTTCCGGTAAATCTGGCTAACTTGCAGTTTTATAGTTATATGGCTATACTAACCACTTTTGCCCCTTAAAAATAAATAAATAAATAAATAAAAAATAAAAAATAAAAAATAAACAGTTTTTATGGATTTTCCTGACAGTGCTTGGGAGTTAAGCCTGTTGACTACCTCATAATAATACTTTCATATGGACACTACTTTCACATGGCATCTGGGCACTTGATTTCAAGAAACTGGGCTAAACCATACTAGAGGTAGCAAGAGAAGGTACAGTAGCAAAGGCAGCAACGAAAACTCCTCCCTGGTCAGTCTGGGCGTATGCATTTCCGTTTCTCACCTCTGTTGTTAAGTTGACAAAATTCCAGTTGCTTCCTGGATTGGCACGGTAGATTCTGGTAGAACTTGGAGCAGTATCGTTAATGTCAATCACTATGATGGCTGTCTGCCCTGCAGCTGCAAAGTTTTCAACTGGAGTCACGAGCACATAGGGGCTGACAACATTTGGTAATATTCTGAAGTTGCCATCTGAAGGGTTAGCGTATTCCTCAAAATGAAATTCAACAGCATTTGACAAGGTTCCTCAATTGAAAAATGTATGGAGTGTCTGGAGAGGGGGAAAGGTGAGAGACAGGAGACAGGGAGCGGGAAGAGAAAGGGTTGAGAAGTCTGTCCATGACAACTAGGAAGAAGGTGGGAGAAAGGACTGAGCCTTGCTGTACACCACACGAAACAGGGAATGGTGTGGAAAGGCAGCAACCAGATTTCACAACAGCGTGGGGGTTATTGTAAATGAAAGAGATAATTCTCCAGGCTCTGCCTGCATCAAACAAGGAGTCAGCAGAACAGAATGTTCAAGTGAATCCAAGCCTTTTCCAAGTCGAAAAGACTAAGAAAGGCATCACGACGACCTTCAGGATCACTTCTTGAGTGACAAAAATAGCGTCCTGACAGGAGTTGTGTTTTTGATATGCAGTCTGCATTAGTAGGGGGTGACCATTAGCTTGGAGAATAGGCCGTATTCTTTCAAGCAGCAGATACTCAAAAGTTTTGAGGATAACAGATGTTGTTCTAGTGATGCCTCTGAAGCTGTAACAGTTAAATGGGTCTTTACTTTTACTTTTGTATACTTGAGGTGTTCAGGTTAGAGACCTGCATCCAACCCTCCTGCTCTCCTTGCCTTCAACTTCTTCAGGGCAAGCTCCACTTCTTCTACTGTGAAATTGTCATCAGCAATGTCATCACTGTTACGTAAGTTTGGATAGGGAGGTCAGAGTGGGTGTTTTCTTGCACACCTCAGCCACTAGTGAATTGGAGTGGGACTGGGAAGTGGCAATAGGTGAGAAGGAGTAACTGAGGGTCAGAAGTGATGTTACCGTCAATGAGGAGCCTGTCACCAGGGAGGGCTGGTTGGATGGCGTTTTAAAGCGTTTTGGGTTTAATACATACCCATTGCTACGCGCGCGCACGCTCCGTGAACAGTACCATAGATAGTACATACCTTCGGAACTTCCGGCGAAGGTATATACTATCTATGACAGCAAATTTAGCATGTCATGAGCACAAAAGTGGGGGCGGGCATGAGCATAAAAGCGGGGGCGGCCATGATCGTATTTAACCAACCGCTGGTGTGAGTTTCGCCAGTTCGTCAAATTTTCGAGTGCAGGAGTGCTCGCTATCCTGTGACGATTTTCTTCCTCAAAAATGAAAGTGGCAATTTTGGTGCTGGCGCTGGCCGCCTTTGTGCACGCCGACATATACCTGCATAACCCAAGGCTAGTTCGTGTGTGTACTGTAATATCTGCGAGCTCGAGCGATAGTTGCGAGCTTGTGTGTGATGTTTTTTCTCCTTTTCTCTGTCCCACAGGGGCTCGAACAATCGCCTGGACGAGGCCAGAAGAGACCGAAACAACGCAAACCGGTACATGATTTTTTTTTGTTTCACAGAACACTAATCTGTTGGGCTACAACACTAAGAAGACGAAATCTTGTTATTTATCAGTAGATATACTGCATTTGTTATATATACTTTTTATTTTTTTGCTTTTTTTATTTTTTTGTTTTTTTTATCCATTTAGACTTTTTGACTCCCAGAACAACAATCGTGGTGGGTACAATGTGGGTAGCCTCTACTACTACGAGGGTTCAATCCTCTCTATCGAGTGGACCAATCAGCACTCGTGTGGTGACCAGAACAACCACTGTGAACAAATTCTGCAGTACATGTGTGGGGACCAGGTCCGTGATGGAGCGACCACCAAGTGAGTTGGGGATAGCAGATAGGATAAAATATACTTAAAGGTTGAGCAGCTATGGAAGCTGGCATGAGAAAATGGGGTGGAAGGCAGGAATGACAGTTGTTCATGCTAAGTGCTAGTTATAGAAGTGGTAGTTTACCGATGTAATCCTAAGAATGGCGTGATTGGCAACACCACTGCTGTTGATATGTCTTAAAATGTTGTTCACACACACACGCACGCACACACACACACACACACACACACACACACACACACACACACACGCACGCACACACACACACACACACACACACACACACACCAGTGCCATCCCAGAAAACCCCTCTCAGTGTGAGAACTTTGACTGCAACACAGACTTGGAGTAAGTACCTCATTCCATCACACACTGTGGTGCCAGGCATTTCTCTGTATGATTGGCTCAAGTCTTCATGTTTCTATGCTCTCCTCGTGTGTGTAGGTACGGTATGCACGAGTCGTTTGATTATTACCTGGACTGCAGACTGAGGCAGCGAAACCAGGGGCTTTTCACAGCTGACCGGGTACGCCACAAGTTGCTGATGTCAGTATTCCACATTTCATGTTGCCTTGTTCTGCAGCTAGTCAAGCAATAATGACAGCATAAATTTGCTCTTTCCAATTGTAATTTTTATTGTGTGGATTTTTCTTTCTCTTACAGAGACTGAGAAGATCTACGGCCATCTATACTCGTCAGAATGAGCGGGGGAATCGACGGGGATATGAGTGCCCTGAGGAGCGAGACTACTATCCTTACTGGCATCCTACCCCCTGGAGGGTAAGTATGGCATCATGTGACTGTCATGTGACCATCATTAATGAGTCACATACACACACACACACACACATACACACACACACATATAGGACATTGCAATTTTCACCAATGATGCAAGCCGCTGTAGCTACTACCAACGAGAGAGTGCCAATGTGAAGTCTCGCTTTGCCTGTGTGCTGCCCGAGGGTTACATCAACCAAAACATCAACCAACGTAGAAGAGCTGTCATTCCCAATGAGAGGGAGGCGTGTGAGGTGTGTGGAGGAGGGGGGGGGGGGGGGGGAGGGTGAAGGGAAGAGGGATAGAAAGATAGTGAGGGGTAAGAGAGGGAGAACTTGGTGGCAATATGAAAGAGCTTGGACTCTTGGCAGCTGTTAGGTCACGTGTGATATCCTCTTCATACACCTGTGTTTATCTTTTTCCACTAGGAAACATTCTATGATGATGGCACTCCTAATGGAACTTATGGTGTGTGGCAGGAGTTCCCCCCAGACCCTCGTCTCTCTGCCCCAGAGTGCATGGAGACCCAGTGGAGCCGGGACAATCATCATGGGAACACACGAGGTGGATACCCCATCCACTACAACTGGACCATTCCTAATATTCCACATGAACACTGCATCCTGAGAATCAGGTCAGTTAGAGTCTAGTGTCCTGAGAATCAGGTCAGTTAGAACCTAGTGTCCTGAGAACCAGGTCAGTCAGGTTTAATGTCCTGAGACCAGGTCAGTCAGGTTTAATGTCCTGAGATCAGGTCAGTTAGAGTCTAGTGTCCTGAGAATCAGGTCAGTCATACTACAATATCTTTACTGGGCAGACATACATAGTCAAGAGTCTTGTGTCCTGTTGGTTAAGTCAATGTGGTGTGACTGTCCTACAATCTTGTACTTTGTCCTATTTCTCTGCACGCACACACACACACATGCACACGCACACACACACACACACACACACACACACACACACACACACACACACACACACACACACACACACACACACACACACACACACACAGGTATAACATCTCAACTGCAGACTATGATGCTTGGGCGACTGACTCAAGCATACGGCGCCTGTCAAATATACAAGTGTTTGACGGCAGTCAGAACACTGTACGAAGGGCAATCTCTGAGCTAGATGTCTACTCTCAGTTCGGCTTCACTCAAGAGCAGTCTCGGGAGGTGAGTCTTGCACACATACACCACTTAATTACCCTGGATACAGGTATGTGTGTGTGTGTCATTATAACAAACCATGCCATACAGCTTTTTGGTTGTGGGTTCCTTGAACTAAACATGTACACACACACACACACACACACACACACACACACACACACACACACACACACACACACACACACACACACACACCACACACACACACAGCGTGGCTACGTGTACAGGCAGAACCCAGTGGTGAAGATATTTCCTGACATTAATAATGATACAAACAATTTCGGACTTCAGCTAGGCATCAACACAAACCAGTTTGGCCGGACCTTCCAGGATAGGTAGACATCTGTCTGTCTGTCTGTCTGTCTGTCTGTCTGTCTGTCCCCACTAAAAATGTTAGAGTTGGACTAAGTCACATTAGCTGCCTGGCAGGAGATTTAAACTTCATTGCAATGAGTATGTGAGTTATAGTTGGCCTGTCTCTATACCAGCATGCAAGACAACCTGTTACCTATGCAATACCACTGTAAAAGTAAAATATATGAGCACCATTCTTTACCTAACTAACGGTTCATGTGGGCTTGATATCCAATGTTATAAGTACATGTCTTAATTTTAATTCCAAGACACCAAGCTTTTAATCTCCAATCCTATTTCGTGCACACACACACACACACACACACACACACACACAGGAGCCACACTTTTGCTATCCGTAGCCGGCCACAGGATCTCGAAGGAGTTACCATCTACAATCTGAACGTGAAGGGCAAGCGGGGGAACAGTGCCCAAGTGTACCCTGGTGTGGAGTACGACTTTGTTCCCAATGTCCTCATCACCTCTGTCAACTCTTATATCCATGTCCAGTGAGTGAAGAAGGGAGAAGGGACAGTATGTAAGATGCATGTACGAAAGTCCTCATCATTCCTAATTCCCTCTGCGCTTCTTCCACTCCCTTTCTCTTCCCTTTCTCTTCTCTTCCCCATTCCTTCCCTCCCTCCCAGGTGGACGGGTTCAAACACCAATCCGAACAACAACAATGGTCAAGGCAGGGCAGGCACCGACCGATCCAACATTGTCCTCTTGGGCACAATGAACTTTGACGAGGGAAATGGAATGGCAGTAGCAGGCAGCCCTAAACATGGCCACTGGGGAAACAGCTACCCTGCCCACCTGGGAGCTAATGAGACGTTCCTTGGCTGGAGTAGGGAAGATCGTCAGACGCTAGCAGTGCTCGACAATGGTACATCAATGAGCCAGTAATTTTAAAATTTCCCACGCAGTAATTTAGATAGCAACACCAGTATCTGTCACTTGCAGTAAATTTTGCACCGAAAGGCCTGATAATTTAAAACTTGTCACATGCAGTGATGCACCCAGATGTCAGGTGGACAGACATCTGGGGGTGTGGCATGTATGCATATTCAAGATGATCACTTTCAGACACTGTACAAGACAAGTTTTACCAACATGTATTAGCAGCAAATCTTGAGGTTTCCATTTGTTCCTGAGCTCCTGATGAGCTCTCCTTCTCTTCTCCCTCCCTCAACAGCCCAGTTTGGTGGTGAAATGTCGGAGCTTGATGATGCTGGCACGTACTTTGACCTTGGACCTCGCAAGGTGACGCAGAGGGGCACATATTACTACATGTGTACACGGAACAACAACTTCACCAATCGTAGCCAGAAAGGAAAGATTATCGTTCAAGATAGTTGAATGGGTAAGTAGAGATAGGTGGTGGGTTGCTACAAGGGCGCATCAATGATTTGAATGATAGCACGAAAGCAAAGGTGCATCCCTACATCTTTTTCACACTTCAGTTAGACATTGTATGGGGAATGTACCATAACCGTTACTGGCAGTTCTTGAAGGGCATGGCTGTAGCCTTATTCTCAGGCCACCTTCCTCCTCCCACATGGCCTGGTAATGAGGCTAGTGTGGTCTAGTCTGGACTCCAGACTGTAGTGTGGTCCAGCAGCATAGGGCATCTGTGCCTTGTAGGAAGCAATGCATTTAGCTACCAGGTAGCTTTTGTTGCCGACATGCTATCTGTAGTCACAGTGGCACCCTTGGTGGCATTACTTATATGGGACCTCTTATACAACCTAGACACTGAACTGGAGTGAACTGCAAACTGCTCATAGTAAGTGCTGTAGTATTAAAAAACTCAAGTAGTTGGTGCCCATGTACAGCATTAGTAACTCCATGGGTGGGTGCAGGTTTAGCTCTCGAGCATGCTGTCCAACTGGAGTGTGAAAAAGATGTAGGGATGGGGGTTTGCCTGTATGTAGACCTTTGCTTTCATGCTATCATCCCTACCTTGTTTGCATACTTTTTGGTATGCCATTCCTACATCTTTTTACATTTTTAATGTTTTTTATTTCCTTGTTTCTGTACTTTTTTTGATGTTAATTATAGTTACAATTAGACCTAAGCCTAAGAAGAATATTTCTTTCAAGTGTAACTACAACCCCAGAATTTGAAATGGAATTGACAGTTCAGTAGTGGTTTCAAGCATGTAATAATTATGTGTAATATTGCCAGCTAGGATGGCCAACCATGCTCCGTACCAAACTTTGTGAAACCAATCTCCTGATTTTCGATCACATGATGACTGACCAGCTGCAGCACAGAAAACTATAATGACAACTGACCATCCTAGCTTTACAGTTTAATGAAGCTGTGAGTAGGCTATTTTTAGTGTAGCTATAAGTAGGCAGCTGAATGCAGCGCCTTACCTACGTGATGTTCATAAGTCTTGCTCACTAGCTAAAATGATGGTGGGTACTTAAACCGTTTTCGAGATACCTATCGTTGTTTGACAAAGTGGTCTGAACAAAGAAAGAAAGAAAGAATGAGAAAAATGGCACTTTCACTACTGCACACTTTTGTGTTTAGCTGTCTTCCGCAAGGCTTTTGGGCAACTATATGAGTCTTGCTGATCATAAAGGCACTCAAAGAGGAAGGCTGGGCACTTAAATAAGCTTTTAGCGTATTTGTGGTGAAGTTATACGGCTTTTGCTTAAGTATTGTGCGTCCGCGCCATCCCTACATAGAGAGTCTGATACTATCCGATGGAATATGGCCAACCTGCTTTTTTAACACCTGTTGCATTCTGTAATGTAAACATGTTTTATGTAGACAATATTTTTGTTGTTGCTATAGTTGTATTATGTAACCTATATTCTTTTGAACTCCACACCTTCCAGGCTTGGATTTTAAGTGAACAGACTGGATTCTAAGTAGCCAGACAGGATTCTATGAGATGTAGAATCCAGGCACTGACCAATCACATTATCACACTATATCTAATGAGTCATATACTCTGTTTTGTAAATAATAATTTGCACAAAACTTGCATGTTGCACTGAATAGTTTATATGTTGTACCAGAATAATTTACACAAAATTGAGTGATAGTTTGCTGTATCAATGTGGTATAAATTGGATATACTACCTATACTCAGAGTATAAACAAGATATACTTTGCTAGATTGTAAACTGTCTAGCGGAGTATATCTATGTTTGTACCATGGCTGTAACCATTGGACTGTCACGCCGTGGATGGTCCCCCCGGACCGTCCGTAGCAGAATATATGGTCCCCCCGGATCGAATATCGCAGCCATACCTGGTCCCCCCCTGCCGCGGATGGTCCCACCCTTGTCATGGCGTTCCGAGCGAGTGTCGAGGCTGAGAAGTGGGCCAGGAAGGATGAAGCTGACTATGCGGTCAGCCTTAGCCATAGGCTAGGTTTTCGAGGCGAGCTCAACAATGGCACTTCTTCGTGTATGTTCGGTTCGAAGCCATGGACTCCAGTGACAGTGCCCTTCAGCTACTGACGCAGTACTCCCCTCGGTAGGTAGTAGAGTCTAGAGTGGAGTCAGGAGAATGGCAGAGTGCACTGGTGGAGAAGGCATATTACTATCTCGCTGATTAGAAGTTGCCAGCTAACTAGCTATACACGAAGAACGACAAGCGCAGTATTCGATCAAGAACTGTGCGGCATATAGTTTGTGACATGGAGACGAAGTTTGAACTACTTGAGTAAGCTTTCTCGCTTCATAGTTGACTGTGTAGTTCACATTTGTGACTTGAAATAGTTAAGTAATGGGGGGACCAATTATGGCGAGGGTGGATTGTCTACAGCGCCGTAGATGGTCCTAGGGGGGACCATCTACAGTGCCATGATGGTCCGGGGGAACCGATTTTGGGGGGGACCACTTATAGTATGACAGGACCAATCAGATTGGTTTATTGGAGGTTTCTAAATCTCATAGACACCTCCTAAGAGGTTTCTAAATAATAGTTAGACCATAGATATATGCTCCCAGAAAAGGTTCTTGAATGTCCCTTTCTGGTACTGCTGCTTTACTGTTTCCGATTCCTCCTCCATGATAGTCACAAGGTCATTGTGAAGAATGGGATCCACAGCTGTGCCATTTGTTTCCACTGACCTTTCGATGATATGCTGGAGCCGTTTCACCTCTCTTTCAGCTTCTTGGGCTCTGCTTTGGAGTTGCTTCATCTTATCCAGTTGCTGAGTGGCAGTCAGGTACTGGTTATTGGTGAATTTGCTCACTTTCCTTTCCTTTTGAGTACTCCAACAACTAAAGAGTGCTCGAAGGTGAGGGCGGTACTTCTTGCAAGAAGAACATTTTCCACCATTCACAAGCACTTCACATGAAGTTGTGCGGACTGTACTATCATAGGATTCACCATTCAAGTGGACCAAAGCATAACTGTCAATGAAAGCGACAGTGTTCCCAGAATGTCCACAAATCTGCCCTTTTTTCGCATCCACCATCTCAAGGAAGTGTTTCTCAGGGTGTCCAGGACATACTGGCATTTCATCCAGCATGCAGAGTAAGCTGGCGAGTGAGGTCACATCAAGGCACTTAGGCACTGATGACAAAGCAGAACAGTTTTCATTATCTACTCGACGGTTATGGACAAAGAGTGACCATGTCAAGTTGCTGTTGATCTCAAGACAGTGGCTTATGACTGCAGGCTGACTTGCTGCTTTCGAGCTAATGATTTTGCAAACACGAGCAACACCATGAGGTTCATCAGCTTGATAGTGCCAAAGTTGGCTTGGGAGTTGTACGGCCTTCACCATTTCATTGGGTGAATTTGACCCATGTGCCACTGTGTGAGGTTGATGGCTGCAAGTTGCCTGCAGTTCCATTTCCTATGTGAAAGGTAGCATTGTTACTGTGTTTTTCCCAGTACAACAGTAATATATAGCTAGATATAGCTACCTTTCAAACAATGTTCTTACCATGGTGGATCTTCTCTGCTTTTTTTTGCGCTCCCAGTTCTTCCTATACACTCCAAGTCTACATCTGCGAGGCATGATGAATCCTGTTAAAATAAAATGGGAACTGATGTAATGAATGGAGATTATAACATCTACATAGTGAGCATATCATATGCAATGACCATGTTTCATCAATCAGTTAATGACAATTACAATTAGTTCCACAACGAGTGACTAGCCTTCTAGAATTTCGTTAGGTATTCAAAGCAAAGCTTCAATACATTACATACAATTTAGTGAAGGCTTTTTACAACAGAGGCACACCTTTCTTAAGATATAGGTACACAACTACATACACACCGTACGCACTAAATTGTGAAATATAGTACAAACAATACATTGAACAAACTTACACCTACCGTAGAACAATAGGGGGCATCCCATATTACTGTTGTAAGCAAACACAAACTGTGGGTTTGGTTTTATAGCTATACAAGAGGTACACAAACACTAACCTTCGATTTTGGAAGCGCAATTTGCGCTCTTATGAGTAGGTTCCCGCTGTTCTGTATTCCCTGTAAGTTTTATTCGAAACTACGAAGGACTGGCGTTTGAATTTCGCGCGTACCTGTGTACGATGGCTGTATTCATTGATATGTACATGTGAGGTCAGACGCTATGCGCTGTTACTTTAACAACGGCCTGCGCGAAGCGAAACGAGCCTCGTAGATCAAAGGGATGCCGCAACTATATAAAATCGTGTATAACGCCGTGACGTCACACGCAAGTTTCCAATCCCGGTTACGTCTCATATATCTATGGTTAGACGCTGAGACCGAGGGATCTACGCGATTTAGAAACCCGAGGGCCGGGTCGGCCCGAGGCTGTAGCGCCCGAGCGCAGCGAGGGCGCTACTTAATTAAGGGTCCGACGGTTTCTAAATCACGTAGATCCCGTCGGTCTCAGCGTCTAACTTATTATTTAGAGTATGCTAGATATAGATGGTTTTCATGGGGCGTGGCTTCACTTCCGGAGGGCAAAAGTCGGTGTCTGGGTTTAGTGCAGCTGCGTGCAAAATACAGGCTAGTAAGTGCTACATCGAGTCCTTACCATTAATACCGAAAGATAAAAGAAGCTGGTTCTCTCAAGGTGAAAGGTCCGCTGTACAGCTGCCTATCTATCGCGCGTTTGCCCTCCGGAAGTAGGACGCTTAATTGACATTTGGAAACCATCTATACGGCCACTACAACGCAACTTTTCAAACCAGGATGAGGATGGAACAACTAAGTAATGAGCCATTCAAATGGTTGCAGGGCGACGCCGAAACTTCTGTCTACTGTGCGAAAAAGGCAAAACCAGCTCCAACTTCACTGTTCGGCGACTCGATGCGCCCTTGGCTCCACCTGCTCAGCGGAAATTTACTCCCATCCGCGGCAGCTGGTCCAAAAGAAGCTCCGCCCCTCTCTCCGCGTTCGAAGGCAGCCGCAGAGCGAAAGGAAAGACCACAGACTATTTGCCATAAATGGCGAAGACCGTGTGTCAAGAAACTCACGGTGACACTACCGGTATCACAAACCTGACAGTCCGTCTGCACTGTTCCAGCCACCATAATTTGAATGTCAGCACCATTTGTTTACGTCCCTCCGTGTCAGTAGCAACCAATTATTCATGTTTTGTATCAACAATAATGTGTTAGCTATATCAACACTTTTTTTTAATGTATCTATAAACAATATTGTTGTTGCAAAATGTAAGTCTACCCTGGAGGGTGGACTCTACATGTAGAGTCCACGGATGGTGGCTCTATCTAAGTGATATAGAGCCTTCACACTGACCAATCAAGTTCAAGCATTTCATGATAGCATACTCTAAATATTTAGACACTCTTCTCTGAGGGCACTGTCTTCAAAGCATTGACATTTACAGTCAATAAATATACAGTAAGCAAATATAAGTATACAGTAAGCTAAGCTGGTATGCACAAGTAAACAATAAACAACTGGGATGTTTACACCGTTGTTGCACTGTGAAAAACCCAATAATAATGTTAGTCTGACTCTGTGGTGATGATACTGTATTCTGAAAGGTCAAGAATGATCGCCGCGGAAAGAGTTTGCTTCGTTCCTCGATCACGGCTACGCGCACAAGGGGAGGCGCACAGGGATGCGCTCGATGAAGTAATGGGGCGGAGTTTAGTCAAACGGTTCTCGATCTAGCCAGCCTTGTGTCCTGGGTCTGTCGTTTGACACAGACGGATTGTCGAATACGTCCTCGAGTGAGCAGTTGCTGCTTGTTCACTCTCGTTTACTTGACAGAGGAGTTAGTCGGTCCAGGTAACTCGCGGTCATTCGCGCCGGCTCCGTTTCACTTCAGTGACATATTCGAGCTCGTTCAGTTGCTGCGCGAAGTTTCCAGGAGTTCCGTTTCTGCCATCTTTCAGAGATCTTTCTAGTACTGAAAATTGTGTAAGCCCATAACGAACTGTTCGCTTTTTATACCCTGCTACTACGTGCGCGCGTTGCTATGCCCCATGGTACAAGTCGGTTATACAACTCGGTTTCGGTCTCTACGGTATACACAACCTCGTGCCTGCGGCACTCGGTAGTGTATATCCCGTAGAGACCTCCACCTCGTTGTATAACCTATACTTAGAGTATGGTGTGATAGAATACTGTAATGTGATTGGTCAGTGCCTGGATTCTAACTCTCACAAGTTACAAAAGATAGATAGATAGATAGATGATTTAATTTTTAACAGGAGTGTCCCATCAGCCATAGGCTGGTCTCCCTGGGAGTCCTGTATAACCCACCACACAGTGCAAACACCAAAAGAACAATAGCAATAAGCAAATAAACACAAAAAAAACATTAACAATAAACAATAAGCAGAAGCCAGCAACATAAAACCACAATACAAGTATACAAACAGATAGAACAAAAATACAAAACAATAAGTAATTTATACGAACTCTGAAAAGTAGGAGTGTTGCATGTGCTTTTCTTAAATGTAGCAGCTGATCCCACCCCTCTCAAAAAAAGGTTTCTGAATGAAAACAAGTGCATGTAGGGATGGAACCCAACCAAACTAGATGGGAATGACACCACAATACTTTCACAATACTTTCACACCATCCCTACATCCTGTGCCATTTTGCCACCTATGCCTTGTGTTTGTTATTTGTGTGCATAGGAGGATTGTGGAAGGCAGTGGGGTGGGGTATGCTGCATGGGTGTGTAGTGCATGTTGATGTGCATGGAGAAGTCATGGTGTGGGTGGCTGCAACTTAAGAACATGGCAGATGTGGTCTGTCTTGTATGCAGAAGCTGTGAAGTGCATGAGCAGTGCTGATCAAGTCTTTATGCTCTGGACACCCAAACTGGAGAGCTTGTCTTTCTAGATCCTGACAATGGTGGTCGATCAATCTCAAGTGTGTCACTCAAAAAAGGCATTCCTATCCATAGCATTCAGTGGTACGGGGCCATCAGAAAGTGTCACACAAGCACTGGTGCAAGCTATGACTCTCAAAGCCTCTCTGCTTACTTGAGGAATGGTATCGTCGTTTTATTCAGATCAATCAACTCACTGAAGTGTGTCTATTCTGAGACAGATGTTTCTGATGGCATAGTTGCGTGGAACCCCAGCAGTACCATGCTTGCTGTCGTGGGTTACAGCAAACAAGATTCCTTCTCTCTCATTTGCCTTATTAACCCACAAGGCTACACCATCTTCACAACGCCCTTCCACACATTCCAAGACCACAGGTAACTAACTAGTGATGTGTACATTAAGGTGTAACTATAGTGAATTATTCTCGCCTTCAGTATTTCTAAAAGTGCAAATTTTACACACATCAAACACTCCATCCCTCTCTCACACAGGCTCCCATCTTCAGCATGGTCTGGGGCTTGAGAGGTTCAGCGCTCTTCATCTCACAGGGTCCCACCATTCATAGCGTCATGATCCAGGAGGGTCTTCCTTCTTTACAGTCACTTTGTTGGAGGATTATTCTTGAGGATCTTGTGGGAGGGAATGAGAAAAGAGGTAGAAAACCTCCCCCTGCCCTGCAGAGAAGTGAAAAGACTGAACGAACTCAGAGCTCCAACCATTCTTGTAAGTCTTTGATATGCATAAAGTGATTCTCGTTCAAGACCAGCTTGTTCTGTAGGGCTAGAACGTTAGACCAGCTGTTCAAGTACATCTTGAGCTTGCTTGTTCTTGTTCTTGCTCACTTTTCTCTTCGATCATGTTCTAGCTACTCTAACTTCTCCGTCACAGGTTTCCTATGTCAACAATGGTCCAAGAAGGCCTTCTTGTGCCTCTCTTACTAGATCAGTGTATGCATTGCATCCTTGAGCCCTCTGGACATGACAGCTACGTCCTCAAGTATGAGTTCCTCAACCAGTACATCCCTCTGCTGAAAGCTAGAAAGAAGAGCAGAAAGGCAAGCAGCCTGCTCACTGTTACGAGATACTACCAGCTTTTAAGTGCATTCCCAGCTCATCCTCATCCTGTTACTGGGCCAGCCAACCATTTCTGACACAATCACCTGAGGTTCAACTGTCTCCTCGAAGATTCTCCAGGGAGCGATCTAGGTCACTTTTCAAACAGCTCAGGTCAGCCATCAGGCCTGGCCATAGTCATGCAGTCATGGACACACCACAGCAAGAGTCCAGCCATGCTTCTCCCTTGGAGGCCCATTCTGACGACTCAGGGCCTCTAGTTTTAGCAGAAGTTGAGAGAACCATCCCTGGAAGCCAATACAAGCTGAGCACCACTTCTTCTTTGTTTGAAGATGGCATTCTCGGAACTGTCAACGTCTCCACTCATTATCTCATGTGCAAGCCAAGAAAACTAGACATAGTTCTGTCCACTGTAAAGAGAGGGGCGGATGGTGATTGTTTGGGAGGGGAGATGATTGTGTTGCAGTCAAAAGATCCACATTGGAACCAGCGGTTTCAGATCTTTGAGCTGGACTTTGGTGGTCGGGTGACCAAAGATTCTACCAAGAACATTCAAGTGGAGAACAATGGAAGAGTGGTATGTGTGTGTGTGTAGCTACCACTTGCCTCAACTCACCAATATCCAATGTCTTTCTCGGGCTAGTCCACTTTAGTTCATTTGTTAGTTAGCTGTCAACATGACTATATTTGTACTCTTCTGATGCACAGGTTCTGCAATTTGGAAGATCTGACAAGAACTGTTTCTGTCTGGACTTTCAGGCTCCCTTCTCACCTATCCAAGCCCTCTGCGTAGCCCTGACTTGTGACCTTTGTTGCCCTGACAACTTGTGTGGATTGTCTCTTGATTTGAGTCTTATTGTCCATTTAAGACTTGGTGCTGTGTTTGCCAAACATACCATTTTAGCCTTTAGTAGCTAAGATATCAACATGCACACTTCATTGATTGGGTATTTGCGAGTGTTACAGATTTGGGGACAGGTCAGGCAGCTACTAACATCAATCCTATATGATTGAAGAGCGACTATATGAGAAACGTTCTACTATGGATGACTCTTAGCCTGGGCAGAGCTGTGAACAACTGGACACAATTAAAATCATATTCCTTTTATACTCTGTTATTAATGCACAGTCACCTGACCAAATTCTAAACACCTGATTGGCTGAAGATCACGTGATCAGCCATATACTCTGTTATTACTGCTTATTTCCTCCATTCAATGTGTTTTATATCAATTAACCGTTTTTATAGACATAATGGTTTCTGGGCCATTTACAAAAGGGTCAGAAGCCTTATTCCTAAAAGACATAGGGAGCCAATGATGGAGTATGGCATGTAGCATCAAAGGCGCATTTCTAGGTATACCCACTACTGGCAGGGTATGTCCAGCATTTCTATGTACGTATGATACCTGATACTACCGCTACTTGTGATGTGAAATGCATCGTTGTTGTTTAGACTACTGTGGTTCAGAGCCATTCCATTATAACTGTATGTAAGATATAACGATCAATGTCTGCACATGGCTTTCGCTCACCCACACATACAGCCCCATATGTACAAGTGTGTATACCCATTCTTTGAGGTATCAGGGTTCTATCTATAGGGTTTTGAGTTTGGGGGGGAAGCTGCATAAAGTGTTGTCAAGGGGGGTCTGGGGGCATACCCCTCAAAACAACTTAGGGTTTTAGGTCCTCTGAGATTGATTTTGAGAGGTAAAATCACTAAATTGTATGTTTTAAAAATATTTCAGGTAGTAGTCTTTAAAAATTTTTGCCCCCTCCAAAAAATAATAAAAACCCACTAGCTTGAACCCTGGGGATGGTGTTGATTTTTCTGTTGCCTCGTAGCCAATTATATCCACTGCTTGTGTATGATCAGATTGACACCAGTAAACAACTTCTCTGTGTTAGCAAACACAACAATATTCTCTACACAAAAATACTAATCCCTAAAATGTCTCTAACACACAAAACAGAATAATGGAGGAAGGATTTTGAAACAGTACAAACCATAGCTTGATTTTGGTGTGGCCTGCAACACCAAAAAAAAACAAAAAAAACTCACAACACAGAAAAACCAACTACGCAGCTAACTGGCGAGTTATGTACACTCCCAGCTGGCTACTGCAAACATACATATGTGAGCTAACTATCAAAAAAAAACAAACTTGTACACAAAAAAATAATAAATAGATTTGCGTTAATACCAGTGAACACAATCATGGTATTCTTACTACTTTTGAGGGAAAGACACACACAGTGACGGATTTCTCAGATAGCAAGAAGAGACAGAGAGATACAGTTCAAATTGGGACAAAAAGGAGAGGTAGGATTTCATCTACTTGGTGCTCGCTTGCACGGTAATCTGTCCCTTTTGGCTTCTGTTTGTGAAGTTGTTATTTCGGGAACAGATATAGTGATACGTTCCTGCTGTCCGGAATCTCAGCAGAGCACCCTCAAAGGATGCCGGGGCATTATTCAGAAGCTTCTGCAGTGGCTGGTTACTAGACTCGACTGAGTCAGAGCAACCACTTCTCTGTCGGTAACACTGGTAGTATCCAGAACTAGCAAATGCCACGGCAATGTCCTCTGGCGTTGGGTTTGGCAGATTCCAGGAGTTCCACAAGGCCTCAGCATTTGTGAAGAGATTTGATCTTTCCCACGGCAGAGGATAGTTTGAAGTGGGATTCGGGATCTGGACTATATTATGCCTGTCAGTACCTAGAATAGGATGGAAACAGGAGAATGAGGATAGGAGGAATGGAATGCGGACAGTATATATCATGAGGGTTGGTGTTTCGCGATACTTCACTTCTGAACATCTCAATGGCAAAGCTACATGCATCTTGGTGTGAGCATACGTACCGCCTGTTCCCTCGCCGGCGTCCCCAGTTTGACCATCTCCACCAGGGGCACCATTGTTGTGGGTGTTGGATCCTGCAAGGGTACAGAAAGAAAAGGTTGAAATAGAAGCCGTGAAGAGGTCTGTGCATGTGTGTTAGAGTGAGGTGTGTGTGTGTGTGTGTGTGTGTACCTGTCCACTGAACGTGCAGACAGTCAGTCTGAGGGATGGTGAGTCTATTTGGAACAAAGTCGTACTCCACAGCTGGATACACTTGGACGATGTTCCCCCGCTTGCCCCTCACATTCAGATTGTGAATTCTACAGTTTCGGGCGTCACCAGCTGGGAGTTCTTGCCTCGGCCGAAGAACCATCACGTGACTTCTATCCTGAAAGGTTCGTCCAAATTGGGCTGTGTTGATGGCTAGACGAAGTGGCTTGTTGGTACTGGAGCCGATATCAACATGGGGGTTTTGGGTGATAGGAGAACGAGTATTACTGTAAGGGGAGGAAGGAGGGGTGGAGGAGGGGGGGGGGGGGTGGAAGGTAATAATTATTTGATTAATATATAACTACAATTTTTTAGATGCTGTACTACCTGTCTAGATGGTGAATGCAGCCCTCTGATTGGTCAAAATCTCAGCGAAATAATTTATGATCACTCATGTTTCACTTACATGTTATCGTTATAACTCGCATTGGTGAGCCAGGGATGGTAGTCATCTGTTGAAATGTTGTACCTACAAGGTGAGAAGGAGAAGATGTCAGCAAGGCATGTGAGCAATTTACACTTACTAGGACTAATTAGGTAATTGGACACCACTGTCTCTGGGTGACTCCCACTACCAGAGTTAGGTAACAGGGAAAGGGACTCCTCCTTCTCTCCTTCTTTGGTCAGAGTTATGACGTACAAATTGAGGTCAGGTTGCCTTGTGGGTATCTTTGTTACAAGAAGCCAGCTGCTATATATAACCATGTAAGTTACAAGTTACTCCATTATCTCACAAAGGAAGCCCTTTGTTCAAAAGTCCTTTATGAACAATGCTGGATTTGTTTAGCAGCAGAGGAGGATAGAGTGCCAACAGCTCCATCCTTGGGCTACAAAATTAACAAACAGACCACACTTGTTGGCAAATAGCATGTTGTTAACTGCTTTCAATTAGAATTGAAAAATAAATTTAGAAATTACTCCTATGGTATCATGTCCCGACTTGAAATTAGCACCTCCATCTGCAGCCTTTGTCGCTTTCAAAACCGAAGTGCTACTTCAAAGTTGTAGCAAAGGTCTGGATGAACAAGGCCACAACTTCCTCCACAGGTGACATATTTCACCTTCTTCCTCAATAATATTGATATTTTGTCCTTCCGGCTACATCACCTTTAGACACATTTTCAGAAAAAGGCCGCCCACCAATATGTGAGTAGTATTCAACTGGTGGTAATGTGGAGGCAGTGAAGCCTGGTTGCCAAGACAACAGGATGCCACTTCTTTTGTGTCTAGAACTTTGCCCTTACATAGCCTTCCTCCAGTGCACTTTCTCCTAATGATTTACACTCCTAGGAATCTCTTCAAAGCATCCCTTACAAAGTGATAACATTAGGCAGCCATGTGCCTTGTTGTCTCCAGTGGTCAATTGTTGGCCCAATTGAGGCCATTATAGAGGGTTCACTGGTTTTATGACGTTTTCTTACTTGTTAAACACCCACCAATGCTGTCTGCATTGTCATAGCTACCAGCGTCCTAGCTTCCTTGTTGCTATAGCAACAGGTATCACAGGGTGATGTACACTTTCCAGCTCCCCTTATATGGTAGCTAAGAAATAGCCTGTTGCTATAGCAACAGGTATCATAGGGTTAGTCAAGTGTCCACAGTTGCTAGTATTTGTAGGCAGTCCTGGGTAGAATCAAACATTATTCCGCAATGCGATCAAAGTATGCAACAGAATAATCTTCGATTTCTACCCAAAACTGCCACATTTGTTCATCAAGATGAAAAACATGAGGTTCCCTCCCCCCTACCAAGCTGCTGACATAACAAATGCCACAAAATTCATGGAGAGATTAAATTTATTCATAACCGAACAAGAATTTCTACTGTTGACCTCGAGTCATGTGCAGAAACACTCCACCCACATAGCTCCACTGTACCCACACACCCACACCCCCACACACACACACCAACACACACCCACACACACTACTCACCTCACTCTAACAACTGCAAGTTTTGCTCTGTTACTGGGGAAATATGGAATCCTCCATGTAATGTTGAGAGGCACACCGTCCCGGCTGTTCCCAAGATGGTTGACCCTCGTCCAGCCACCCTGCATGCAAGCAGGGGCCCCAGGAAGGACGAGGCATTCAAATGACTGATCTATATCCCTGCGTGCCCACACCCGCCTGTACCCATCTGTGTTATTTCGGCTGTTGCAGATTGCTTCCGTAGTGGCGGTGCTATCAATATCAATGTAGCCATATTCTGTGAACCAAGTGCCTGTGTGTGGAAGGAGAGGAGACGGTTGAGATGAGAAGAGTAAGAGGAAGAGAGGAAAAAAGAGAGAGAAGAGAAGGGATGCACCACACACACACTCATGCACACCTTCACACCCACACACACACACACACACACACACCTCCAGCTTCAGTGCATCCAGTCTCGTTATGGAACTTGGACCGCGGTCTCACTTGTCCACCTGGAAACGTTTCCCGGCACCTTTGTCTCGGCTGAACGTTAAAACTCTCTCGTTGGTACATGTCACACAAAGTGCGGTTGTCTGTTAGAACAGCAATGTCTCTCCACGGGCTGGGGTGCCAGTAGGGATAATAGTCTCGCTCTTCGGGACATTCATACCCTCGTCGGTTTCCATTGGGGTTCTGGCGGGTGTAGATAGCCGAGCTGTCTCCAAAGTTGTTTGTGCGCAGCCTTTGGTCTGCTGTAAAGAGGCCTGTGTGTGTGTGTGTGTGTGTTAAACATTTTGAAGTGTGAAAATGATAGAAAAGGGCTTCACACATGCGTACGTATCCTATGGATACAAATTTACAGCAGCTCCTAAAATACTTGTACATTTTGCTTGAGGATAAATTCTATGTTTGTGAATTAAAGCACTCTGCTTAGTTCATCGTCTAAAATGATTGGTTTTTGGGCTTCCAGCTGGAATCGGGCATAACTAATGCTTTTGAGTGAGGTAACAGATAACCTTCTCTTCATTTATGCAGAAGCCAACTGAAAGAAGTTTACCAGTTAAGACACCACATAAATCAGGCTACACAATTGTGTTAGCTAGATGATGTAATCGAAGCTCACCAAGGTTCCGTGTGCGTGTGTAGCAGTCGTCATAGTACTCAAACGTCTCGTGCATGCCTCTGTTAGCTTGAACGTTGTTTCTTCTGCTCTGATACTGAGCAAATGTTTCTTGCTCCCTCCCAGACTGGTAGTTTTGAGTGTTTGTATTTTCACCGTTCCGTAACCGGGTGAAACGCTCAGCATTGCTCACTGTGTGGTGTGTATGTGTGTGTGTGGGGGGGGGGGGGGGGGGGGTATAGTGGAACTGATTTCTCAGAAACGATGAATTTACAATACCTATTTCACACTTCAGCAACAACAAAGGCATGTAGAAATATTTAACAAATTGCTGATAATTAATACCAGCCAACTTCCAATTTCTTAAACTCCCACCTCCTACCAGCCATACCACCAGAAGGAGACTGTACCTGCTTGGTCGCCGTCGTAATCCTGCACCATGTACTGGATTACGATGTTGCAGTTCAGCTTGTGAGGGTCGTTGTCCTCGTTACCTCCACAGCCGTGCTGATTGGTCCACTCAAGTGTGAGGACCGTGTCCGCATTTGTACCACTTTGGAAGTATTTCTAGTGAGAGATAAATAAAAATAATAGCAGTGATTAAAAAAAAAATTATTTTGCATTTCTTCCATTTGCTGCAGCCTTTAAATACTTTTCCAAAAAGCAGTAGTATATGTGTGGAATGATGGTGATGAGGAGGGAGGGGGGTTTTGTTAGGTGCGGACTGGTACCACCTGTGTAGCACATGAAGAGAGTTGTCAGGCCTGGACGTAGCTCAGTGGTCAAAGCAATGGCAGCTCAAGCCAGAAGGGTTCCAGTGACTGCTTATTTTTTCCTATTTGCCTCAAAGATCTGGATCATATAGCACATGCCTAATTTCCGTATCTAAAAGAAAATAGACAGTTTTTAATAGCCTTACCATGTAGTAGATTTCGTTTTCTCTGTTAAACGCTCCCGTGTCCTGGTCACCTGCATTGTAACCTCCTCTGTTGTTGTTCTGGACCAGGAGGGGAGGGGAGAGGGACAAGGGGAAAAATAGCGTAAATATAAATAAACAAACATAAACAAAATAAATTGGTATGCGAACTAGCAAAGTGCACAGCTGATACAGCGGTCTCTCTCCAGCTCAACCTACCTGTGAATCAAACATCCTATTAGCGTTTCTTCTGTTTGCGGACCGCTCGTTCAGGCGGTTGTTGCTACCGCGCGGGTTGTGCAAGTAGCAGTCGCCCAGAACGAGCGAAAACGCGGCAAAGAGACACAGTATACGCAGACCGGCTGCCATCCTTGTTCGAGTACTTTCGCACGAACCAGCGCGTCGTTCCTCCGTGAGCAAGAGTGTTTTTTTCACCGCGCTTAGGCGAAGGTATATATAGTGGTGGCGGTGACGTAACATGGCATAAGCTCGCGGATTACCTAAAATGGAAATAAAAGGGTGGGGCTTGTGTGTGGGCGTATCTTGTCGCGGTGCAAATTTGGCCAAAGAAGGGCATGATGGGTGCGGCCTCGATCAAAATTTAGCTGAGCGCAGGCGTGAGTTTCGTCAGTTTGTCAAGTTTTCGTGTGCAAGATCGCTCGCTACCTTTTGACGATTTCTACCGACAACTTCTCCAAAAAATGAAAGTGGCAATTTTGGTGCTGGCGCTGGCCGCCTTTGTGCACGCCGACATGTACCTACATAACCCGAGGCTAGTTTGCATGTGTACTGTAAATAGTATCTGTGAACTTAGCTAGTTGCGAGCATGTATGTGATGTATATTTTTTCTCTCTCCTTGGTTTGCTCTTTCCCACAGGGGCTCAAACAATCGTCTGGACGAGGCCAGAAGAGATCGAAACAACGCAAACCGGTACATGTTTTTTTAACCACAGAACATTTTAATCTGTTGTACTACAATGTATTACAGATGTTGCTATTAACCATCTTGATATACTGCATTTGTTTATATCCATCTAGACTTTTTGACTCCCAGAACAACAATCGTGGTGGGTACAATGTGGGTAGCCTCTACTACTATGAGGGTTCGATTCTTTCAGTTGAGTGGACCAATCAGCATTCCTGTGGCGACCAGAACAACCACTGTGAACAAATTCTGCAGTACATGTGCGGGGACCAAGTCCGCGATGGAGCAACCACCAAGTGAGTGAGGGATGGCAGATAGGATAAGATATACTCAAAGGTTAACCACTTATAAAAGCTGGCTTCAGAAAGTGGGGTGGAGGGCAAGAATGATAGTGCTAGTTATCGAAATAGAAAGATGTACATGTAAAAGGCACACCACTGCTGTTGATGTGTCTTTCTACACACACACACACACAACACACACACTCACCAGTACCATCCCAGAAAACCCCGCCCAGTGTGAGAATTTTGACTGCAACACAGACTTGGAGTAAGTACTTTATTTCATCACACACTATTAGAGATCACATGACCCAGAGCAGTGATCACATGACCTAGAGCAGAGATCACATGACCTAGAGCAGAGATCACATGACCTAGAGCAGAGATCACATGACCTAGAGCAGAGATCACATGACCTGAGCAGTGATCACATGACCTAGAGCAGTGATCACATGACCCAGAGCAGTGATCACATGACCTAGAGCAGTGATCACATGACCCAGAGCAGTGATCACATGACCCAGAGCAGTGATCACATGACCCAGAGCAGTGATCACATGACCCAGAGCAGTGATCACATGACCCAGAGCAGTGATCACATGACCCTGAGCTAAGTACTTCATTTCATAACACAGTTGTGGTTTCATCTTCATGTCTCTATGTCTCCTCGTGTGTGTAGGTACGGTATGCATGAGTCGTTTGATTACTACCTGGACTGCAGACTGAGGCAGCGAAACCAGGGGCTTTTCACAGCTGACCGGGTACGCCACAAATTGCTGATGTCAGCTATTCCACATTTCATGTTGTCTTGTTCTGCAGCTAGTCAAACAAAATGGTAGCATAAGTTAGCTCTTTCAAATTGTAATTTTCATGACTTCTTTGTGTTCATCTGTGGACTTTTCTTTCTCTTGCAGAATCTAAGGGGATCGACAGCCGTCTACACTCGTCAGAATGAGCAGGGGACACGACGGGGATATGAGTGCCCTGAGGAGCGAGACTACTATCCCTACTGGCACCCTACCCCCTGGAGGGTGAGTGTGGTGTCATGTGGCCATCACATGATTGTCATTAATGGGCCACACGCACACATGCACACACACACACACACACACACACACACACGCACACACATACACGCACACACATATAGGACATTGCAATTTTCACCAATGATGCAAGCCGCTGTAGCTACTACCAACGAGAGAGTGCCAATGTGAAGTCTCGCTTTGCCTGCGTGGTACCCGAGGGTTACATCAATGAAAATATCAACCAACGTAGAAGAGCTAGGATTCCCAATGAGAGGGAGGCGTGTGAGGTATGTGGAGGAGGGGGGGGGGGGGGGGAGAGGGGAGAGATGTGTGGGAGGAGGGATAGAAAAATAGTGAGGGGTGAGAGAGGGAACTCAGTGGCAATATGAAAGAGTTTGGATTCTTAGGAGCTGTTAGTTCCCTTGTGTACTCCACATTCATATCCACTTCATACGGCTGATTTCTTTCCTCTAGGATCTAGTCTATGATGATGGCACTCCTAATGGCACCGCTGGTGTGTGGCAGGAGTTCCCCCGAGACCCTCGTCTCTCTGCCCCAGAGTGCATTGAGACCCAGTGGAGCCGGGACAATCACCTTGGTAACACACGAGGTGGATACCCCATCTACTATAACTGGACCATTCCCAACATTCCACATGAACACTGCATCCTGAGAATCAGGTCAGTCGAAGCCTAGTGTCCTGGGGTACAGGTCAGTCAGAGCCTAGTGTCCTGGGGTACAGGTCAGTCAGAGCCTAGTGTCCTGGGGTACAGGTCAGTCAGAGCCTAGTGTCCTGGGGTACAGGTCAGTCAGAGCCTAGTGTCCTGGGGTACAGGTCAGTCAGAGCCTAGTGTCCTGGGGTACAGGTCAGTCAGAGCCTAGTGTCCTGGGGTACAGGTCAGTCAGAGCCTAGTGTCTACGATCCTTACTGGGCAGTATAAACATAGTGTCCTCTCAGTTATATCTGTCATGTGACTGTCCTACAATCTTACGATTTTTCATATTTTCCTGCACACACATGCACACACACACACACACAGGTACAACATCTCAACTGCAGACTATGATGCTTGGAATGGAGCAACTAACTCGAGCATACAGCGCCTGTCAAACATACGAGTGTTTGACGGTCAGAACACTGTGCGAAGGACAATCTCTGAGCTGGATGTTTACTCTCAGTTCGGCTTCTCTCAAGAGGAGTCTCGGGAGGTGAGTCTTGCACACGTACATCATTTGCCCAAGATATAGGGCATGTGTGTCGTTATAACAAACAACGCCGCCCCTTTTTTGTTGTGGAAATTAAACATGTACACACACACCACACACACACACAGCGTGGCTACGTGTACAGACAGAACCCAGTGGTGAAGATATTTCCTGACGTTGATAATGATGCAGACAATTTCGGACTTCAGCTAGCCATCAACACAAACCAGTTTGGCCGGACCTTCCAGGATAGGTAGACATATGTCTGTCTGTCTGTCCATATGTCTCACCTGTCTGTGAATAGCCTCATAGGACCAGTGGGTAATATTCTTGTGTTCCAAGCTACTGGAATGCAGAGGAGTACCATGTTGCCTTAACTACTTGTACAACTCTTAAATGCTGTCTTGGATGTTATAAGCTCAGCTTTCTACAACATTTACCTTACCTTAGTTATGAATTTTTCCCCCCTTCTCCCCCCGCTTGGCAGGCTTGCACTGTACCCCTGAACCCTAGCTACCTAAAAGTGTCGGCATCTAGCACAGACATCTTTACTTGAGCTTCAGCTCCCTAAAATGGTCGGCACCTAGTTATAGACACTTTATCCCCCTCCACCCACTTGGTGGGTTGTACTTTACCCCTGAACCCGGCTACCTAAAATGGTGGTCATCTCGCCATAGACACCTACGTAGCTTGCATGCTCCCCTCCCACTTGGTTCACTGCATGGACTTTACCCATGATCTCAGCTACCTAAAATGATTGTCACCTAGCTACCGACACCTTTACACCTGAACCCTAATTACCTAAAATGGTCGCATAGCACCTTCCTCCCCCTTGGTATCCTGTCCTTTATAAACCTTTGAATGCAGCTGTCTAAAATGGTCACCACCTACATGTAACCCTGCTGGTATCCTGTCCTTTACCTTTGAACGCAGCTGTCTAAAATGGTCACCACCTACATGTAACCCGGCCCGCTGGTATCCTGTCCTTTACCTTTGAACGCAGCTGTCTAAAATGGTCACCACCTACATGTAACCCTGCTGGTATGCTGTACTTTACCCCAAACCTAAAATGGTTGCACGACACCTTGTCTACAATAACTTCAAAGCTATTTTTCATTGTTTAGTATTTCCTGTGGGCTGACATAAATGGGATAGAGTGTATTTATGAGACATGTGACTTAAGTTTTGATATTCATGAAAGATGAATCCAAGCTGAGGGTCTGGTTGGACAGCACCAAATTAGGTGAAGATGAGCTAGCTTGTTTAGCACTTGCAGGGTGACATGACTCCTGGTAGCCAAATTTGGTATGTATCCATTTAGCTAGGTATGCAATAGGATTGCACACAACCAAATTTGTCAAGTGAGAGTAGGTGTTGGTTTCCATCTCACCTTCCCTCCCTCTGCTCTGTTTTCTTTTGGAAGCCATAAGTGAGTGAAACTGTATCCTCCACTACAGATGTTAGAGTTGGCACATTCTCTTGGGGCAGCTGCCCACACACGTGAAATTTAAACTTAACTGCATGCAATAAGTATGTGACTTAGCTAGTTGGTCTGACTCTACACCTGTGTGCAAGACACCATCACCAGGGAGGGGTGCAACCTGTTACCTATAGGCAACACCACTGCAAAAGACAGCTATGTTCAAATGGGCTTGACAAGTGTGCATTTTACAAACTATTAGGCTAATTAGCCAGATTCAATGTCATAAAGTATGCAAGTACACGTCTTGGTTTTGATACCACCAAACCTTTAATCTCCAATCCTATCTTGCCGCACACAAACACACACACACACACACACACACACACACACACACACAGGAGCCACACTTTTGCTATCCGTAGCCGGCCACAAGATCTCGAAGGAGTTACCATCTACAATCTGAATGTGAGGGGCAAGCGAGGAAACATTGTCCAAGTGTACCCTGGTGTGGAATACGACTTTGTTCCCAATGTCCTCGTCACCTCTGTCAACTCTTACATCCATGTCCAGTGAGTGAAGAAGGGGAAGGAGGGGACAGCTGTATGTAAAATGCATGTACGAAAGTCGTTATCGTTCCTAATTCCCTCCTCGCTTCTTTCCCTCCCTTTCTCCTCTCTCTTCCCCCTTCCTTCCCTCCCTCCCAGGTGGACGGGTTCCAACACCAATCCCAACAACAATGACGGTCAAGGCAGGGCAGGCACTGACCGATCCAACATTGTCCTCTTGGGCACAATGAACTTTGACGAGGGAAATGGAATGGCAGTAGCAGGCAGCCCTACACACGGCCACTGGGGAAACAGCTACCCTGCCCACCTGAGAGAGAATGCGACATTCCTTGGCTGGAGTAGGGAAGATCGTCAGACGCTAGGAGTGCTTGACAATGGTACATCAATTTAAAACTTGTGACGTGCAGTGATGCACCCAGACGTCAGATGGACAGACATCTGGGTTAGCCTCGTACCCAGGCTGCGTGAGAGGAGAAAGATGGCCTGGGTATGAGGCTAACATCTGGGTGTGGTATGTTCTTTCACCGTGCATATTCAAAGCAATCATTTTTCAGACACTGTACAAGACAGGTTTTACCAACATGTATTAGCAGCAAATTTTGTTTTTTTTTATTTTCTCCTGAACTTCTAATAAGCTCTCCTTCTCTTCTCCCTTCCTCATCAGCCCAGTTTGGTGGTGAAATGTCAGAGCTTGATGATGCTGGCACGTACTTTGACCTTGGGCCTCGCAGGGTGACGCAGAGGGGCACATATTACTACATGTGTACACGGAACAACAACTTCACCAATCGTAGCCAGAAAGGAAAGATTATTGTTCAAGATAATCCCCTCTCGCTTGCAAGAATTGGGTCGGCTGGAGGAACAGTACAGTTGAATGGGTAAGTAGAAACGGATTTTGGGCGGAGCTACAAGGATGCATCAATTTGGCGGCTTGATAAGCCCTTGGTAGATATCAAGAGCGCAAAGAACAGGTGGCTGGAGTAAGAGCATGTAACTCTGTAAAATTTGAAACTGTTCGGAATATACCACCAGTACTAAAAGTAGTAACATGTACTGTGCATGCTGCTAGACACAAGCCATTGTTGCTAAGCACGTGACCGGGTGTTCCATTTTTAGTAAAGTTCAATAATTTTGACCAGACTACGAGCTTCTATTGGAGTTCCACGCTCTTGCTCAAGCTATGCGCTCTTGTAGATATACAGCTGGATAGTAAGTTTAAATACTCTTCCTCCCTCTCCCTCCCTCCCTCTCCCTTTCCTCTCCCTCCCTCTCCAGGCACTCCATACAGTTCAATCAAGGGACTTTGTCAACTGCTGTTGAGTTCCGCTTCGAAGAATACGCCGACTCAGACACTGCCATTCAAGCTGTCCAAAACGTAGCCAATCCACCAGGCGGCAATTTCGTAGTACCACCAAATGCTGTCAGTCCATATGTGCTTGTGACTCCAATTGAAAACTTTGCAGCTGCAGGCCAGACAGCCACCATAGTGATCGATATCGACGATACCGCTCCAACTAGTACCAGAATCTACCGTGCCAATCTAGGAAGCGACTGGAATTTTGTCAGCTTGACAACAGAGATGAGAGACGGAAATGCATACGCCCAGACAGACGAGGGAGGAGTATTCGTTGCTGCCTCTGGTCTTAACACACTAGGCGTCGCAATAGGTGTGTCGGTCGGTGCCATTGTCCTCATTGTGGTGGCATGTGGGGCTGCTATTGGAGTTTACTTTGCAGTGAGGCCGGAGAAATGGAGGAAGACGAAAGATAACGTCCGCAAGACCAAGACAAAGGTCTCTAGGAGCTTCGCCAAGCAAGTGTAAATTGACAAAGAACTACTTCATGGACTCAAAACACATCTAGATTTAGAAGATATTGTTAGTATATTATGCATGATTGTGTGTAGTATGTATTGTCAACCGCAGGACGGATATATAACCTGTTTTGTGAAGTAAATTTACTCGTGTTAGCAATATACGAGATGAGACCAAAAGAATCCCTTTTGCTTGGATCTTAAGATTTCCAAACGGAAGTGTCCGGTGTGAATTAGTGAGGTCTTTAGTGCCAGGTTTGTCATCTTTTTCGTTAAGATTGGAGGATGGGATCTCATGGTAGTAAACAGTTTTAAAGATTCTTTGAACAGGGACCACAGTGGACAATACTTTTGTACACTCAACCCACTTTGAATTAGTTTTGCTTGCACCAAAAATAGAATCAGGCAAGTCCGTACAACACAATTATCATTCAAGCTCCTCTAAAGAGATGTGGAGTATTCTGGAAAGAAAATGCTCTGAGATGAATAAGAAGTTGACAAAAGTACAAATTGAGAAGAGGAAAATTTAATCACATACAAAAAGAAAATATACCATATCATTTGTTCTTTCTGTCTGTGCTTGACGAGGTAAGGAAAGTGGTTGAGCTGACATCAACCTGGGCAGAGAGAACAAGAGGGGCAGTTCATTCCACCAATGGATTGCTTCAGTATCGTTCCCAGGCTTATAGAGGAGAGAGCCTAGGAACAAGGCTACGCACATGCATGATATTGAAAGCAATCCACGTTGGGTATGACCTGTGAGACTAGATTCTTCCAGTTGTTTTGTGTCCTACTCCAGTCTCAGTACCAGACCCTATACTGGAAGTGATTCACGCTGGGGTTGGTTGGGTCTTCCGGCTTGTGAGACTAACCTTAACTTGTACCTATGAGGGGTAAAGGCTCACGTTTGATTCTTCCATCTCCCTCTTTATTCTGCCAATCTCCTCAGAGAAGTAGCCAATGGGATCCTCTGGCTGATGTACAACTACGTGTGTCAGTAAACTCTGAGGAGAGAGAACTACAATCCAACTCCATCATGCACAAAATTAGAACTTGAGACTATAAGCTTAAAAGCCTCTTGCCAACCTGAAAGATTTTTTTCAACTTTATCCTAGACAAATATTCCTCTGCTTCCTTCTGCGCTTGGCTTTTGGAAGAAGCGGGGGGTGCCTTAGCCGCTGTTGCAGTAGACATCGGTGTGTGTGTGTGTGTGGTGTCTCCTTTCAATGTTTACCATTCGTTTCCCGTGGCAACGAAGCGTTCTAATTAAAGCCCACCTCCTCTTTGAAAAGTAGGCGGGAATTTCTCACCCAACAGGTGACGATGGAAGTAGAGGAGCCTAATTTCTGCGTACCCTTGCCCTCTCCCCAGCCTACTGCAGAGCTGCTGGAAAGCTTGGATCTCACACCGGAGAGGAAGCAGACAACCAGAAGCTTCTTGAAGAGAAGAAGGAGGCCAGTGACAGGTAGCTATAATTAAACAACCACGCTGCCCTTCTCCCATTCCCAAGAGGTGGTATGTATGTATGTCAATGATGGCTTCTAGTTTTGTACCTCATTTGAAAAATTAGGAAGGGTCCAAGCATACTATGGTTTCATGCCTCTACAACAGATAAATATCCATCAAAGTATCACATTTTTGGGCTAACACTGTTTTGTGCCCATACTCCTTTCTCTGTCGACTTGACTAACAAAGTCTGGATACAAGACTTACTTAACTACCCTCGTTCCCAGCCTCTTGCACTCCCAGCTTTCATTGCCTGCTTGCAGTGGGGTGTGAGAGGCTGGAACGAGGCTAAGACTTAGCTGGGAACCAGAACACTATCTATGACGCAGTAGAGCCATATACATCATATAGCCTTGCTCCCATTGATCACTACAGCTTTTTAGATGTCTTTACCTCTCAACAGGTAAATTGGCAACAACTCAGTTAGCCAGCCAGTTCTACCAAACTCCATTAGTACTCCCCTCCCAGCTTGCTGCTCCTGGTCTTAACTCAACTGCACAACTCTACAGCAAGATTCAGAGTCTCAAGCAACAGAGAAAGGTGTCCAGTGGCCAGGGAGACAATGTGCAGCACACACAGTCACAGCTTTCAGGGCCAAGTGAAGACTCGTCAAAGTCGTTGAATGATCTGGGGGATCTGCAGGAGGTGATGAGACAGAAACCACTGAAAGTAAGTGTAGTCTCACAAATCAGACCCACTTCACCATCACTGGATGTAGTCTCACAAATCAGACCCACTTCACCATCACTGGATGTAGTCTCACAAATCAGACCCACTTCTACAAAAAAGTGGGTCTGGCTTGCAAGACTATACTGGATGAAGAAATCTGAACAAAACACATCAGAATAGAGTAGAGGCTGAAAAACGAGCATCAACTATTAAATTTTGACACGTAGTTGACTACTTAACTCTCTTCATATCCTCGCACTTTTTTGTGGCAGTGGTGAACCCGGACACATGGCTGGCTGTTGTAGAGATAACTTACTACAAATATCTGTAGGCACTTTGGTGGCATTCCGATAGTGAAGCGGAGTGTGCAGTGTACTAATGTACACTCTACATGCTAGAGATACTCACTTCATCTAGATACATACTGTTCTGTCTAACAGGAGGTGAACGTTCCAAGACATGCGGCCCGCTACTCAAACCTGGTCTCAGTTGATGTGTCAGATGAGAGCTTTCAGAAGATGACCATCCGGCCCCGGAAGGAGTATTTGGAGCCCCGGAGGAATGGCTTGCAAGAAGAAGAGCCAAACATCATGGACTTGTATCCTCCCAGAATATGTTCATACTTGTATCTTGATTTTGACTAAAAGCCCCTCCTCACTTAAGTCATAGCCCCGTTCCTTCACTACTTTGATTGCTTCCAGTATGCAAATACAGATGGGGAGGGTTACCGGAAGTGCTCAAATACTGGAGGCAGTGTTGGCCTGGGAACAAGACTACTGAAGCTGGGGGAGGAAAGTTGAAATTGAGTTGCTTTCCTTGACATAGAACTCAGTTTTTCTCCTGATTTGGAATGTGAAGATGCATTATGGACTACCGGCAGCTCAAGTTGTACAACATTAGCACCTACTACTGTGCCTAATGGTGCCCCATTTACTTTGTACAGATTAATGCATTTTCAATAATGGACTCAATGTTTTATTCAAATAACAGAACAAGCATCAAAAGACGTAGAAATCAACAATGTAACAGACAGAAAATTTGTCTCCCAGCTTTTTTCTAGGAATTGTTTTCAAAGATCACAATAACTATAATAACAGATGCCTTTGAAACTCTCCAGTTGATCCAGTTGATCCTCTGAGACTGGGTGTGCCTGAAGTGAGCTGTCTGTGTGCAAAACATCACGGTTACACTGGTCCTCATACATTCTTTCTGTTTGCTTGGTCCCATCACCTTTGGACTCATCCGGATTACCTTCCTGTCCTACAAATCTTGAAATGGGTACATGAACTGATTCAGAATTGTCATTCTCCTTGTGCTGGTTTTGAAGTGCAAGCAACCTTTCTAATGGCTCACCTTGGTGTTCTGCCATTTGCTTAGACTTATCACCTTCCAAAGGCGAACCATCAGTGTCAGCTGCATTCTGTCCTTCACACTTGAGCATCTCTTCCAACTGCTTAGTTTGGTTGCCCTGCCGACAATGGTGTGCTCTCATCCTTGTGAGTCGCTTGGCTCTATCGTAATCGGACTCTTCCTGACGACGTTGATGCTCACGAGCTCTCATCTTTGCCAGGCGTTTGGCCCGGTCTTCCTCTGACTCTTGTTGCCGACGCTGACGTTCATATGCCCGCATTCTTGCCAGTCGCTTGGCCCGATCATCTTGTAACTCTTCTAATTCAGCCTCTTTTTCACAAGCGCTCTGTCTACACTCATCTTCACATGAAGGTCCATTTAGCAGCTCAGTCTTACCACTCTCTAACTTGCACTGATCTTCCATGGAGACTTTAGGTGGGCCATGCTCATGTGGGGATACTTTCACTTGGATTTCACCCTCTAACTCCTTCTGCTGATCCTCCATTGACACTTGAACTGAGCATTGCTCAGGTTGGCACTTGGGTAATGGGTTGACTGGGGTACCCTGCCGACGCTGGCGTTGGTAGACCCTCATTTTAGACAGTCGTTCAGCCCTGTCACTCTCTGATTCTACCAACCGGCGCTGACGTTCCCGAGCCCTCATCTTTGCCAGACGCTCTGCTCTTTGTTCTTCCGACTCATTTTGCAAACGCTGACGTCCATACTGCCGCATCCTTGTAAGCCGTCTAGCTCTATCATCTTCGGACTCAACCAACCGACGCTGATGTTCATAGGTCCGCATTTTTGCCAGTCGACAGGCCCTGACTCCTGTTGATTCATCTTTCCGGTGCTGGCACGCATACTTTCGATTCTGTTCTAGTCGTTTGGCTTTCTGGTCAGTGGGCTCAGCTTCATGACACCCCCCCTGGTACCCTCTCTTTTGAGCCAGCTTGATTTCATCAGCCCAAAATTGATCCATAATCACCTGCACAGAGAACACAAGCAAGACTAACAGCTCACGTAGTTTTGAACTGTAAAATGTGCTGTGATTATGCTTGCCTCTAGCTCTGTACTTCGTTTGGGCCGTTCAACTGGACTCTGTCGGGTCCAGTGCTCGGGTGATATGAAAACCACCTCCGGACTCTTCCCTTCTCCACACTCATCGTCCAACTTTCTCTCTCCTCCTTCGCTAGAACTGTCAACGCTAGAGCATGCCATCGTCTTCCGTCTCCATTTTAATCTTATCTATCTATCTATCTATCTATCTATCTATCTATCTATCTATCTATCTATCTATCTATCTATCTATCTATCTATCTATCTATCTATCTTCTCTATCTATCCATCCGCGGAAAGTTCAAAGGTCGTTGCACTTGCTGTGATAGCAACACGTAAACATTTAGACAGCAGCACAGCATGTGCGACGCAGAAATTCTGCAGATCTAGTATCTACAGACACAAAACCACGATGTCTTGAGCTATGTCGAGGCTGGAGACGAGACGATTTGACGGGAAACTGGACTCTTTTCTTCGGAGGAGCCTTCAAAGTGAAGACTACGAGCGAATTTGCACATCGGAGCTGTGCGTTGTGGTGTCACCGGAGGAGAAGCGCGTCCACAGACACGTCGTTTTGGGACACCGCTGCCTCTATCTAACCGAGTTTCCTCCCAAGAGCGTCAAAGTTGCCGCCAACCTCCAAGATGTGCAGTCAATTTGCATGGTACGTTGTTCTGCGCGCGAAAAGATGCCCACTTTGACACCTACACGCACACACACACACACACACCGTGACACGTGTCATATATCTATGCACACACACACACACACACACACACACACACAATGCAATGTGCAGCATGCATGGCTATCTACAAGCCCCACCTCTTTTTGTTATAGTTTATCATTTCAAGTTGGGGTTTGGTAAACATTTCTGGATTGTGTGTGAATTCAGCGACGATATACTTTATTTGTTCAACCAGTTATCATTGTTCGAGTTCAATTGAGCATAGAACTTCCAATCTCTGCACAATGGAGGTTGTTATGGAAACGAAGATAATTTTATACACAGTAACATCAGATATATTGCTCAATACCAGTATTGTAAACACTCCACCATTGTGTTCTACACTTTTCCCAGCTGGATGACCTGGCCGAGTTTCTTAGTGGAAAGGAACAAGAAGAAACGATACATATCCAGATATGCTACAAGAGAGCTATGAAAGAGAAGAGCCTCCTTGAAACGCTGGGTGAAAAGTCACCTATGACTCTGAAAAGGAAGCTAAAGAGAGGCGAACCCTCTCTTTCTTGTTCTGGAGGTGCATTTGGGAGTCAAGAATTGCAGTTGAACACTTCTTCCAGGAGCTCAAACCTGAGTCTTTCTAGCATCAAGAAAGGAAGTCTTCAGCAACAATACCAGCAGGAGAGAGATCGTTCTCTGAGTCCTATTAGCCGCCAGACATCACCAAATCAATCCCTTCCAAATGGACTTAATCTCTCGACCAAGTCAGATCATGGGAAGAGTCCAATGGAGAGAAGTTTTGGTTCACCAAAGACCACAATAGAAAGCCCACTTTTGAACTCAACAAATGATAGCTTTAAGTTTGCAACACACAGCGAGTTGGCTGCTAGTTCAAACAGTATTTGTAGCACCACACCAAGCCCAGATTTGAGTGAAATCTCACCCCCGATGGTTCAGAACCTTTCTAAACCTCCCCTCTATCACCATCATCCTAGCTCTCCTGACATATTCTCTTCGACCCTCTCCCTCAATGATATGAAACCACTCAGCTCCAGCTCCTTCAGTCTAGCAAGCACAGACAGACTAAATACCTTAGATAGTGGGCCCTCACCATTCAGGAAGAAGACAGAAACAGCAATACTAGACCTCTATGTTCTGAAGCAGAATACCGACTTTTACCACCAATTGTGTGTTACATGGGAAGATTTCAACATTGTAAGACCCACCACTACAGCTTGGTATCTGCTCCTCTCAATCTCTCACGTTGATCTTCTCTCCATTGTTATCTGCTCCTCTCAATCTCTCACGTTGATCTTCTCTCCTGCTCCTCTCAATCTCTCACGTTGATCTTCTCTCCATTGTTATATTTAGGCACTGGTACTTTCAGATGGTAGTGCAGGGCCACTAAAATCATCCAGTACTTCACTTTCAAAGTGAGTGTATGTATGTGTTGCATTATTAAGCTACCAGTTTCTATATAGCTATGCAAGATCAACCGGTAAACAATATATACTGTTACATGAAATTCCTAACTTAAGTTGCTCTACTAGAGCCTCATTTCTGGGGCTTTAAACTGTATCTTTTGTCACTTTCAGTATGAAAGCAGGAGACTGTATAGGAACAAGGCTGTAAATCTCTGCCAAACACTGGCTTTACTCTCTCTGCCATTAATTAAATTATTGCCATGCATGCATTCTGTTCTGCAGTGATCATTTTTTCCAGCACTATTGCACACTGAAGCAGGAGCTGCTAGCTGCCAAGAAAATTGAAACAGGTGCTAAGTTGGCGCTTGAGCTGTGCACTGCCTGCCAGAAATACTGGGTCATCAAGAAGCTCTTTTGGGAGGTACTGCAGCCTGCAACCGTTCACACACTGATTGCTACTCTAGTTACAATCATGATAAATTCTGTTATGTAGCAATTCTACATACAATAAATGACTAAAGAGCCATGTTTCTTTTGTTCCTACAGGATTCAGAGCTGCTTGAGTTTTGCACAGAGCAGCTTGTCAGCCATTTGTCTCCAAAGGGGATGAGAATCAACTGCACAAGAGCTGACGAAATCGAGTATGTTTTCATGGCTTGCACCTCACCTGCAACTATAGTCCACCTAGTCTGTTGATAACCTTGTTCCCAGGCCTCCACCACAGCTTGAGTAGCTCAAGTTGTGGGTGGCCTGGGAACAAGACTTAAGCCTGGCAGCTGTTGTCATGACCACTGACACAAGTTGTTGAGTTGTTGCAGTCTGAAACTTGTTCATCTCTCACAGGTACTCCATTATCCTGATGGACCTCCTGTATCAGATGCTGAGAGAGACGCACCTGCTCCCCAGACGGTTGACTGTGCTGACTCGAAACGATGGCCAGCTGCTACTGGCTCTGGCCACAGCTGTAGTAGACCTCCTACCAAAACACAAGTCACTACATTTTCAGGTACAGTGGAATACTGTGCCCTAATGGAAAGTAACCTGCTTTTGTATACAAATAGTATTGTTTCAAACATTTCTGTTACCCCAACACCTTCTGGTCCTAACACATTTGGATAAGTGACTTTCTACTGTACACAGAATTAGCCCAGAAATTAAGTTATGAACCAGACAGTTCGACACACCTGATCTCTGCTCTATAGTCACAAGACTGGATGTTACTGAGTCAGTCCCAGTGTGGATTGCTTTTCAGTATCACGGGAAGGTGTGTTACTGAAAGCAAGCTGAAGTTGGCTGGGTCTGGCTTTGTGAGACTAAAATACAGCTACTTCCATACCACCTGGAAGGATTACACATTGATCCATCGTCTTCGGTCATATTAAAGCACCTCAAAAGTAGCACACTTTTATGTGCACTTCGTCACCAGGAATTTTGCAAACTGCTGGTCTTACTAAATGGTCTTACTTACTTTCAGATTGCTGATTTTGACGAGGAGCTAACAGAAAAGTCTTGTGGTATTCTCTTCGAGTTGGTACGAGTCACACAACAGGTACACCACTTTAATACTGTGTTTGTTTGAGATCAAGATGACGTTAGTGACTTCTTCTCTGATGGTACAGGCAAGGTGGCCCCAAGCCAGGAAGTCTACCGTGTGTGTTTGCTGGCTGGTAGAGACTATTTCAACACTTCCAAACATTGTACGTGTGTATGTGCGTGTGTGCTGCATGCATGCATGCGTGATACGAATGCTTCTTCCTCCAGCCAAACTGCTGTTCCCGGCTGGTGGACTATACCTGCTCAGTGCTGAGTGGTGGAAGGGGCTCGGTGGTGTTGGAGCCGCAACGGCTGGTCACCCTCCATCACATTGCAACACTCCTGGAAACATTTGTACAGAACTCACCTACACTGGTGCAGCTGATGAGGTCAAACTTCATGGAGGAATTCAGGTGTGTGGCCGTAAATTGTACTACTAAAAATAACAACACTTCAGTAAGAACATGAACATTGGGGGATCTCCATTATAGAAAAGACTGGCCCATTTTATAGATAACTTTTGTTAGTTCAAACTGTATGGGATGCACTGCAGCAGCAAAACTTCTTACATAGCTTCTGTTGGATAGGAACAAAGCTAAGAGAGGGCATGACAATAACGCAAGAGCGCATAAGAATGGGCAGCTTGAGTAAGAGCGTGTAACCCTGTAAAATTTGAAACGGGTCAGACTTTACCTCCAGTACTAAAAATAGTAACACATACTGCGCAGCTGTAGACATAAGCCATTGTTGCTAAGCACGTGACCGGGTGTTCTATTTTTAGTACAGTTCAATAATTCTGACCAGACTATGGGCTGGGCGCTCTTGAATAATGTTATGTAGTCACATCTAGCTGTCTTGATCAGGCATTGCTAGTTCAAACTGTCGCTACAAATGATTCCTCCTCCCTCCAACAGGTATTTCATCAGTATTTCCCAAGCAAAGCAGACTCTCCCCGAGTCCAGTCCCTTGTCTCAAACTACACTAGAGCTCTTGCATAGCACCAAATCAAGGATTTTACAGGGAGCCTGAATGAGATTCATATTTCTTTGTTGCTTGTTCAATTCACAACACGGAAAGTTATAATTATTGAATTACTACACTTTTTTTTTTTCCCGTGCACCTACTACAATTTCATCACACTCGATGTGTTCTTATGTGTGGAACCAAAATATCAAAAGGATCTTTACGCTAATACACAAGTGTCCACTTTTCGAAGCAAAAATAAAAAATAATATTATATAATGATGTTTTAATATTCGGACTAGCAGTTTAGTTTTTGGTTACCGATTCAGTTAGTTACTAATTAGCTCTAAAAAGAGTAGTATCAGTCCATATGTACCCTCATTGCAGTGTTCTACTATAGACTTCTTTTTAGTAAACTCAATACGTTACATAGCCAAAGTACCATGATAATTCCACTATTAACAGCTATATACAGTTGTACTGCTACAATAGAATGGAGGGTATAAATAGCAACATGACACAACCACCATCTATGTTTGTTTACTGGAGTCTGTTTGTCTGTCTGTTGGTTCTGAACTACCAGTCTCTGGTGTATCTTTGACCTCTGACCTTTCACTCTCCTCGTCTGTCTCCTCGCCATTCTCTTCCTCAGCATACTTACTGTATACTTCAGGATACTTCTGGAAACACTCCTGCATACTCTTGAACTGGGGTATACAGTCCGATCCTTTATCCTCCTCTTCACTGCAACAATGAAAAAAAAACAGCTGTCATTAATAGCTTTATCAATGAACTCAAAAGATGTTGCAGTTCAATACTCCTATTGAATATAAGAAGAAGTGACAATAAGAGATCTTAGGCAAGATTTGGATTCATGTACTAGAATACACAGGATAGAGAAAGCAAGCAATCTGAGTGCACACAGTGCTGCAAGCAACACTGGGATTAGAAGGTCTGGCTAATGGTATAACTACTCTGTGCAGTTTGCCAACTAGCATGGGAAAGTGGAACTCAACAGCAAAATCACTTAACGGGGTCAGCATAACTCTAGTATACTCTAGACCAAGAGCGCATAAGAACGGGCGGCTAGAGTAAGAGCGTGTAACTACGTAAATTTGAAACAGGCGAGTACTAAAAATAGTAACACGTACTGCATAGCTGTGGATAGACATAAGCCATTGTTGCTAAGCATGTGACTGAGTGTTCTATTTTTAGTACCGTTCAATAATTTGACCGGACTACGAGCTTCTATTGGAGTTACACACTCTTACTCTAGCCGCCCGTTCTTATGTGCTCTTGTCTAGTCCTATATAACAGTTCAAGCTACAAAGCTCCCCCTACCTATAGTGAAAGCACGAGAAGGCATCCTTGAATTCCTGTCCACAGGGACCTTGGGCCATCCCTCCGAGACACGGGCAGTCCCAGTTGATCTCCCCACTGGGCAGGACAATTCCATACCCTTCTTCCTGTGCAAGAGTTGAGACTACCTCTGGCTTCCCTGCATCCTCCTGGGTTACAAAAACTGAGGTGTCTTTGCCTGCCATGTTGGGGGGGGAGGAGGAGTCAAGTATTGTAAGGATCTCATGATCTTGGTCATACTGTCAATTTCAAGTCTGTCTAAACACTTGAGTTCAGCAAAACTCAAGTAAGAGGGTGAGCTTATGGTTACATGATGCAATATCATTGTATCACAAACTCTTTCTACCACTGCTGAAATACTGAACCAAAGTGTTTGAACAGACCTAAAATTGATGGTATTCCCAACACTCTCCCTGGCTTCTTGTATATGCAAGAGTCTGGCCCGCACCCTCCCAGCCCCTCCACTGCCCTTCTAGCCACTGAACGATCAACCTTCATCTCGTGAAATTATAGCTCTTTACATTAGTGTAAAATGGAATTCATTGCTATGACAATCATGAGCACTTGTGACCAGCAAGATTAAAAACATCTCAGATAATGCACCCATCTAGCCCTGCAGTCTTGCTGGCTATATACTAGTCTTGCAAGCCCGACCCACTTAATATATGCACGTCTGCTACAGTACAGGATACCACGCAGTCTGCAATAGCTTCTTCAAGAACCCCCTTCTTTCCCGAGATTGAAGTGCTCACCGTCCCTTTTGCAGTACGACATGACGATCCACAACAGTGGTACGATACACGTGGACGTGGATACCGAACTGTACAATTTTTCAATTTACGAATAATAAGAATAATTTGCACATTTACGGTATGTACAATCTTGCACACAGTACAAAAAAGGGGGAAAATAGTGCTAAGTTCTGACGTTCAAGTGACCTGGAGCATCTGCAAACATGAATTTTAGCTTGTAAGATTCAGCTAGGAGAAGTTCCACCTCATCATTGCTCCATCGTGCCGTTGGCAAGTTCTGTATAAATACCATTATGTCCTGGAGGAAGAAACAAGAGAATACCCCCCCACATTTTTACCAGGAAGAGTCTTGAAGTACATGACATACAATGCGGCACACACACCATGCTATCACAAATTGCAAAAATTAAAACAGTAAAATTTTATGCAACAACCTTTTTAATAGCCTTGTACCCAGTCCTCCTCCACAGCTATCGTCGCTTGCAGTACGAATAATCCGTGTTATTCGTACTGCAAGCGACGATAGCTGTGGTGGAGGACTGGGAACGAGGCTATTAAAAAGGTCACTTGCAGTACGAATAATCCACGTTATTCGTACTGCAAGCGATGATAGCTGTGGTGGAGGACTGGGAACGAGGCTACCCCCTTTTTAAAGTTCTTTTGCAAAATATCCCCGCAAAAATTTCAATGTATATTCCCCATCAACTCAGTTGGTGGATGGTAGGTAAGTAAGTGTACCTGAAAGTCTTTGTGTGCTTGGATGTCCTCTGAGAACCACTTGAGCAGAGCTGCACATACGTACACGTGGAAGGTTGCGAACCCATTTCTCTCGGACTGAAACAGCAAGACACGTGGCCAGTAAAGTGTGTGCATGTGTGTGTGTGAGTGCATGTGTGTGTGTGAGTGCATGTGTGTGTGAGTGTGTGTGTGATTGGAGGAAGAAGAGGAGCATTTTCGACTCACAAGGTAGGAGTCCCACAGTCTGATGATACATCTGAGAGGGAACTCCCGCATGAGGAGATTGTTCATCCAGCGAAAGGAAAACTGGATGTACTCCACAGAGTGGTTGGACAGATGGGCTGCCAGAGAGCCTGCACGAGAGATGAGATACACCTCAATGACTCCACACACACACACACACGCGCGCGCACACGCACGCACACACGCACACACACACACACACACACACACACACACACACACACACACACACACACACACACACACACACACACACACACACACACACACACACACACACACACAACACACACACACACACACACACTGCACAATGTAACCGACCATCCAGCCTCGCTATCAAGTCCTTTAGTCTCATAATCTTCGTCTGGATCCCAGGCTGAGCCAGGGTGTAGTTGTCCTGCAGAGGAGGAGGCGATTGGAAGAGCTAAGTCACTTACACACAGTTGAGGTAGTACAGTCGCATGTTCCTCAAGGAATCTTACCCATGTACCCAGGTCTTCCAACGGCAAGAGACAAATGCTGAGGTTAGAAGGTTTGGGTATGCGGCTACGATTAACACTCATTACATAACATTGTTATCCAGCGACATAATCCAGATCTTCCCTGTGACAATATCACACAATTTACCTAGAGACTAGACTAGGCTATGATAGCCTCAAATCGAAGAACAAAAACGGGGGAGGCCTGGGAACGAGGCTAAGGCTATGATAAACACTCGTCATATAACATTGTTAGGTACCTGTATGCCCTCCAGCACTTTCTGCATACACCAGAAGCTGTCCGCCTCAATCATTCTAATGGTCTCCTCAGGAAGTTTGCAGAGGTCAAAGGTCTCCGGGTTCTTGTCACCAGCTGCAAATGATTAAAGTCTGTATTATAGGAACATCAGTAAATTGTCAGTAAATTTCTATCCATCTCAGTAAATTTCTATCCATCTCAGTAAATTTAGTAAATCTCAGGTAATATTTCAGTAAACTACATGCTTGTGCTGGTGGTGGTACTCACAGATGTAGTAGGAGAGGAACACGATGAAGAATGGCGTCACCAGGTCGTTGATCCCCTGCACATAGCCACTGGCTGGGTGACGCATTGACCAGATATACAGAATCCTCTCAAAACACTGTGCATGTGCGTGTGTGTGTTGAACAGAATATGCAGAGTGGAGTGTGGCACTAAACGCCAGAACAAGAAAGAAGAACAGGAAGAGAAGGTCATGTTAACACTGGCACTGCGTACCTCTTGCACAATCTTCTGCTGAAACAACGGAATCTCGGGGTTCATCCTCGGAACATCAATGTGAATCTGAGAGCAGAACATGAGAAATATTTGGCTGGTACAGTCCAAACAAGCATGTGTACCATCTGTCATTTGGCCTCAGTGAAGTGGCCGTCATCTCTTGTACTATGGCCAGTAACCTGTATAAGGCAAACACCTGTTTGCTTGTGTAAAGGGTGTACACTGTCAGATGAAACCTGTTTATGATGGTTACCATGGAAACAGCTTGTTGCTCACTATACTGGCAGGCAGGTGGTTGTTTTATGCAAGATTGGTACAGCTAGAACCAGGAATGGTGGCCATAATAAAGAGGTGGCTGCCTGTACAGCGAAACCTGTTTGTAATCGGTACAGTGCACATGCTTGTACACCTGTTCAGTATGTGTGGGGGCTGGTGGTTGCCTGGCGATTGTACCTCAGTGGTCAGAACACTGGCAGTTCAAGCCAGGGGCCCTGAGTACAATTCGCAGCAACTGCCGATGACGACTGAAGCATTCAGTCGAAATGTCAGCAACGTTATTTCCCAAACTCAAGTTGATATTAGACAACCTTCTTCATTTATGCAGGAGCCAACTGAGAAGCCACTGAAAGCATAAAACTCCTAGTTAACAGAATTTACTGGAAAGATGGCTTTGAGATAGGTTAAAGTTTTGTTTAAAGTACTTACAATCGACTAATTGTTTTATTCTTTTTACTTTTGATTCACCTCGTAACATCAAAAATGACTTTATGATGAACACACACACACCTGTCTGAACGTGTCTCTGTGGATGGAGTCGGATCTAGTGTGGTAGTACTGGTCAATAAAGTTCCGATACTCTTGTCTCTTCCGCTGAAGGGTCTCCTCTCTCCGGTCAATGTTGGCAGGAAGGTAGCCCTGGTGTTGGGGGAGGTGGGAAGGGAGGGGAGGAAGGGAGGTGGGGAGGGGCGAGGTGGGAGAGGGAGGAAGGAAAGGGAGGGAAGGGAGGGAAGGAAAGGGGGAGGGAGAAGGGGGGAGGAGAGGGAAGGAAGGAAGGAAAGGGGGGAGGGAGAAGGGGGGAGGTGAGGGAAGGAAGGAAAGGGGGAAGGGAGAAGGGGGGAGGAGAGGGAATAAAGGAAAGGTGGGAGGGAGAAGGGGGGAGGGAGAAGGGGGGAGGAAAAAGAAGTGGAGGGGGTTAGCAGGAGACGGAAGGGAGGTTGGTGAGGAAGGGGAGTGGATGTACATGAGTACATCACCCACGTCCGCTAACAGCCTTACACAGAGCAGCTGCCAAGTGGTTGCCCTCACTGGAGGAGGAATACCAGCCCAACTCAGTTTACGAAGCTCATCTAGGGAGTAGAGGCGGAAGAAACGGGGGAGGGGGAAGGAAGGGAAAGAGAGGGAAGAAAGTGAGAGAAAGAAGACGCTTTCAGGACAAGGGTGTCTAGTAACTCCGACAAGACTTACCTAGATCTGTGTTAGGTCCAGCGAGCAGCTTCCCAAATTTCTGTAGCCTCATGGTCTCTCTGTCAGGAGGATCATAGAAGTCAACAGGACTATGAGAGTGAGGGTTGGTTGCCGAGGCTGTGAGGGAGGAAGAAGGGGGAGAGTGAAGAGAGGATAGAGGAGGAAGAAGAGGAAGAAGAAGCAGGGAGAGAGAGAGGGAAGAAAAGGATGAGGGGGAAATTATGGAAAAGAAAAGAGGAGAGGAGGAGGAGGGGAGAAAAGAAAGGCAGAGAGAAGAGAGGAGGAAGGAGAGGCAGAGATAGATCGAGAAGGGTGCACTTAACAGACAAAACCTCCAAGTTGAAGGGCACCATTAGCTTACCAAGTGACTTGTGGGTATCCGAGGTGAGGGGGGAGGGGGTCTTTTGCTCCGAGAAAGCCCTGATCCTCGTCCGAGGAGACTCACTTTTGCTTGTTTTGGGCTTTACAACATCGGTAAAGAATGACACCAGGTCACCTACAGGGCAGGTTGAAAGAAAACATCGTCTACACGCATAGCCTCTCTCATACCACTATATACACACACATGTGCATCCTGGTGCAGTGGGTAACTCTGCACAATATGCAGGTTTTTAGACTGAGAGGATGTGTATACAAGTCTATTGATAGTCGCATTGTGGCACAATGGGTCTATAGCCACTGGCCACCCATACATGGACATGTCTTAGCCAGCCATTGTTGATATCCACTGACTTTCCAATAGAATAACCACCACCCTCAAATAGTTTTCTTAACAGAGATGTAGTTCATTCATGTTAATGCGACCATGACACACACACACACACACACACACACACACACACACACACACACACACACACACACACACACACACACACACACACACACACACACACACACACACACACACACACACACACACACTCACTTTTCCCCTTCCCTTTGGAGTTAGACCGTTTTCTCCTGGCTCCACCCTCCCCTCCTCCCCCTTCACCAAGTGGCTCTGGCCGTTGCAACTCCAGTTCAGACGGGAGAGATTCAGAAAACTCCTCTTCTCTGTCGTCCCATGCATCGTCAGTCTCTTTCTCATACTCTTCAAAGGTTTTACTTCGTGGCCGCACACCAGACGATCTTTGAGGAGGAATATGAGTACTGTGTGTGTGCGTGTGTGCGTGTGTGCATGTGTGCGTGTGTGCATGTGTGTGTGTGTGCGTGTGTGCGTGGATGGGTGGGAGAGGTGTGTAAAGGTACAAATGAGATGTACCTAAAACAAGACACTTACACAGAAGACTGAGAAGAGATCTTGACTGTACATTCAACCCACACCGTCCTGGTCTCGCAAGCCAGGCCCAACCAACCCAAGCACAAATCACTTTCAGTTTCAATATACAAATACTGACGTGATCCTTGCTGGAGTTGGTTGGGTCTGGCTCGCAAGATCATGCAACTACATGTAATATAGCTCTTCTCTCAAGGAGTTGTCACTTATATGATTGTCGCCTGTTGAAGCGTTTGCGACTGCGATCAAGTTTTTTGATCGGCAAAAAGTGTGCTTGATCGCTTGATCATTCCCTTCTGAGGCTTTTGATTGCTTGATTTTCAGGGGGCCAAAGGTCAAATTGCAGCTGCGCGTTCTTGATTGTTGATTTTTAGCAGTTCGGAGGTCACCTTGATCCCTTCATCAGCCCCCCAAAAGGGCTTTGATTGCTTGATTCAATTTTGATCCCGGTCGCAAACGCTTCTACATGGGACATAGAAGTGACTACCCCTTGTCTCTTCAACGATTGAATCCAGATTTCTACTGCAGTAGTAACCATCAAATTGTCTCCTCACCTGTGTGGTCGTACTGGCTGCTCTGGCAAGGGATCCGACGTTCTGTACACTTGCTGAGGTCTAAAGTGGAAAAACAACAGCACAGGCGAGTGTGCTTCTATTAGAACACGTGCTCTTATAAACACGAATCATCAACAAGTACTATCTTGGCTAGGCCATTTTGATTCCCATCTGACCTTCCAGGCAGTTTGGTGTTGCCCGCTTTCTTCCAAAAGGTCTTCCTAGAGCTTTCTGTTGCTGCCATTGTCCAGCTCAGCTACTGTATACAGTATACTTGCACTGCAACTGGTAAAATAAAATGACGTCATGATATTAGCTGCGCGCGCCGCTGCAATAGCGCGCTTCTTTGAAAGTTGGTAGTGCTGCAGCAAGCTGTCTTAGAACTGGAGCTAATACGTCGTAGCTTGTAGTAAGTACTCCATACATACATATATATTTTTTAATTTTGGGGTGTTTATATATCTTTATGCTGTACTACTCTGTGTTACAGCCCAAACTAATTACCATGCTATTTTTTTTTACTCTGGTGTTCATGCAGACCCCAGCAAACCATGGCAGACACTTGGAGCTGCCACCGTGTGATACTCACCCCCACCAATCCTCCACCTCCTCCCTCCACACTCACACAGCGTGGTACTACACTTTTCAACCGAGTTCTTCAGGCACTCAGAGTGCGAGGAAGCAGGGGTAAATGTGTGTAGCCTCATTCCCAGGCTACCCTACTCCGGAATGTGAAAATGGCAGTCGTCATGATACTGGTACAGGGGAGCCTGGAAACAAGGCTAAAATGTGCATGTGTGTGTGTGTTTGTAGCTGCGTATGTGTGTATGTTCAAACACACACATGGGGACTTCCTAAATGTTCGTTGATTACATTAAAGCTTAATGTTTTTGTGTGTGTGCAAGGATATATATACATAGGGATATACTGAGGATGTCACAAGAATGTACTGGAGGATATTCTGGAGAATGTCGTGAAGCCCCATATGTATAATTATGTAAATTTTACTCAGCAAACAAACTGTGCCCTAACCTACAAAAGAATGTGTGCCTTTCCACAAACTACTCCAGGACAAGGTTTGGGTGATATTGTGGTGTCCAAGCGTGCAGCTGCTGGAACTAGACACACCAGAATCCCACCATGTGTGGGTGGATGCTGTTACGGGAGGGGTGTGTAACCACACAATGTCTAGTTTGGTGTCAGTCTGGTCTCAGGTGTGATATTAACCTAATCAACACGTCCTTACTCCATTATAGATTGCTTGGATGATATCTTATAGATTTAATCTGAGCTTAAGTTAATGCCTGACCTCTATTTCACATTGAATCTACAAGATAACATCTAAGCTGCAGTGATCACAAGAAATGCCTCTGACGTGTTGTGCTGTGCCGCTGGTCCTTTGAAAGACTTGCTGTCCAACGATCTCACATCAACTGACCACCATGATCTCTATACATTTATATTTCTAGAGAAGGGTCTTTATGTTTGTTGTAGCTTCATCCGAGCGTACAAAGGAAGGAGGTTAGCATACTGATCTTATCTCACGGGATGAAGTGGAAAAAGGCTTCCCCCTTGGGACTTGATTTGTTGTGTAAATGTACATGTCTTGCAAGCAACTTGGAGGGACACCTGTTTCAGACAATAAGAACATGCTAAGCGGCACAGCACAACACGTCAGAGGCATTTCTAAGCTTGTTGCACACCTGGTAATTTATCTTCCACATGTGTGTGTGTATGTGCGTGTACGTGCGTGTGTGCGTGTGTGTGTGTGTGTGTGTGTGTGCGTGTACGTGCGTGTGTGCGTGTGTGTGTGTGTGTGTGTGTGTGTGTGTGTGTGTGTGTGTGTGTGTGTGTGTGTGTGTGTGTGTGTGTGTGTGTGTGTGTGTGTGTGTGTGTGTGTGAGATTGTCTCTTGAAACCTGTCTATAACGGTCGCCATGGGACCAGCATTTTTGGTCGTTATAGAAAGGTGGTTGCTTATACAGGTCACCTTGTACAGGGTTAGCCTTATAGCAGATTAGTACAACTGGGACCAAGAGTAATGGCCATATTAAAAGCTTTTGTTATAGTGACCACTATAGAAGGGTTTCACTGTAGTGACTGGTATTGTGGCTTTGTAGGCTTGATTAAACTTTCACATTCATTTGCCACTGTTGTCAAACAATGACTACAGAATCTGGTATGTAAGTCTTGGTCCCAGACCTAAAACCAACCCCAGCGCAAATTGGTTTCAGCATCTCATGCATTATACTGGAAACGATATACGCGCCAGGTGAGGTCTGGGGATGAGACTATCTGGTATGTCCCTCAGCAGTGTACATCTACATTGCTCCTTGCATAGCACTCTAACAAAGGTGTGCATTCCAAAGAAGACCGGTTAAAGGTTACTCAGTAGTTCGGACAATACTACTGTTTCCTGCTCACAAGTGTAAAACCAGGCACCCACACAAATAAGCACCCATGAATATAGGCACCTATTTTGATTACAACAACCACATCCCGTTTATAAGCACCCATACAAAAGTAGGCACAGAAACATTTAGGCAAGGCCTCTTGATAAAACATATCCAGGAATTAACAAATTCTCTCAGGGATTTGTTGTTTCCAAGCGCTTTACTTTGGTGGGCGGGGGTTGACAATGATTGATCGAGTGCCGTATGTATCTTGGGTTCTATAAAAGCTACAAACAGTAGGAAGATCTAGGCCTAATATATATATCAGCTAGTACGTTCCCTTACAAATGTACCTTGCCATAGCATTACATGCATTCTTTAGCACCCCATAAATATAAGCACCCCTAATTTCGAAAATAGGCGCCCGCGGTATTTTGTGATAGGGTGTGTGAAATATCTGATACAAACATGTAAATGTTGGGGGGAGAGAAATAAGAATTAAGGATTATGCACAGCTGCACTCATTTATAATAGCATTAGCTACTGTATGAATAATGAGAGCATCACCCTCCTGTAATAGTACATCCAGGTTGCTGTAGCTTGTGGGGTTACACTGAGTTGGTCTCGAGGAAGGGGGTAGATCTTTCTTCTCTGCATCTGCTCTGCACTGTCCGCTGCATTTCTTGATGTTTACTGACTTTGGTTCAATGACAGTAGCACCATCCAATTCTACTCTATAGTCTTGTATCTCACAAGTCCTATTTAGACTATCCATTTTGCGGTTGTGGTCCACTTTTACAGCATCTGTTGATCTCTTACCTCGAAAAGGCCAGCCTGGAACTGTAGGCCCAATAAATACTGTGAACACTGGGATGAAATTCTGTCGATCGAAAATCAGAGTTGTTGATGGCTCTTCAGTTGTAGCATTTTGAGTCGGCTGTTCTTGAGACACATTGCCTTGAGTCGGCTGCTCTCCCTCTGTGGCACCTAGAGTCGGCTGTTCTCCCTCTGTGGCACCTAGAGTTGGCTGTTCTCCCTCTGTGGCACCTAGAGTTGGCTGTTCTCCCTCTGTGGCACCTAGAGTCGGCTGTTCTCCCTCTGTGGCACCTAGAGTCGGCTGTTCTCCCTCTTTGGCACCTAGAGTCGGCTGGTCTCCCTCTGTGGCACCTTGAGTCGGCTGCTCTCCCTCTGTGGCACCTAGAGTTGGCTGCTCTCCCTCTGTGGCACCTTGAGTCGGCTGCTCTCCCTCTGTGGCACCTTGAGTCGGCTGTGTGGCATCTGTTGTTGTTTGATGTGTTTGTCCTGGTACCTTAGTTTGAAGTTGTAGCCTAAAATTTTCATCATTTAAAACAAAAAGTGCCGATATCTCAGGACAAGTTAGTTCTTTCAGTGACTCATCAATCTTAAGAACTAAAAGCTTCATCAGCACATTGTTGTATCCTTGTTGTAGTGAGGGAGAAACCTTATCAACATGGAATACTTGCCAGCCCTTGCTGGTGGCACGTATGTACTTTTCCCCAACCAAAATGCTGAATGACGCTCTTAACTGGTGTATAATGAGCACGTTGTACCAGATAGCTTCAGTCGCATTCTCTTCTTCTAACTTGTAGAGGGAAATGTCTGCACCTAACTTTCTTTCCTCAGGATCAATGGAGATGTTGAAGTGAAGATCACAGGCAAAGTGTTCGGTTGCACCCACCTCCACTGCAAGTAAACAGAGAGAGCAATAGACCACTCTTTAATGTAGCCTGGGAACGTCTACCAGGAATGGAATCCTGCCTATGAATTTATAACCACTTTCAGCAACTTGAAAGCTAGCTACACTTCAATTTCACAAGGTTTTTGAGAATTTGGGGAAAATTGATAAAATTATACTCTCCTAGTCTGGATTAGAACTAGCTTCATCCCAAGCTGATGCAGGGGAGCCTGGGAATGAATCAAACTAGATTAGAACCTCACACTCAGACCCTTTCCCTGTAGGGTTAAGGGTCAGAAGCCCAGGTTCTGTAAGGTTAAAGGTCAGAAGCCCAGATAATTACAGGTGAAACAAATTAAGTGCAAGAATGTTAAGAATTTGATTGTAATACTGGACATTTGCGCATTTTCATGTCATCTCTGTGAAAATGCCGTAGCGTCATTCCCCAGCTTTTTGTTGCTAGGCAGTATTTTGTTTTATGCTTGGTAATTATAAGAGAGCCTGGGAACAAGGCTAGAAATAACCACCATCAAGCAATTGAATTGAAATTGCATAATCAGTAATCATGCAGAACCCTAGGTAGGACCTTGAAGCATCTGTCTCTACTATTGGCTAAAAGAGGGATAAACTGATCAGACAGCTTGGTCCAGAAGTTTGGTGGCTTGATGCACCCCTGGACCAGCTTTTGTTAGCTTGTCAGGCACATAGAACTACGAATCTATGGATTCCTGGCAGACTGGAACTGTTGTACTTTAACTAGATAAGTGGATGCTTAACAAAGTGCAAACAAGGAAGGTGCACACGCTGTATGGTTATAGTTGATTTCATTAGTCCACTACTATGATACCTACCCTCTTCCAGTGCACAGAACATCTTCACTCGCCCACCACTGTAGCAGTGATGAGGTGAAATGGACTGTCCATTAAAGGATGCATTTACACAGCCTACTTCTTTCCACCCCTTTCTTTGATTTAAAACTGTAAGAGCGTAATTGTGTCTGGCACTGTCTCTCTTTAGCCTGTTCTGCATGCCCGTCTTTTGTAGCACAGGCTCAGCACTCAGTTGCAGGCTCCTGCACTTCCTAGGAAACATTTTACAATGTAAGACAGAACCCACGGTGGTTGTAAATGCTGTCACAACGGGGGTAAAGTTCTCCACAGCTGTGTGTGTTTCTTCTTGTGCTTTTAGAACAAACATGGATTTCACAGATTGACATGGAAGAAAAGCACCACCTATTTTCACTGCTATTTGTATTGCTAGCTCATTGTTTGGACCTTGCAACTGCGCAGCCACTGCATCAATGTTGAATGTTTGCCATCCTTGCTCAGTCACATTGACCGCCTTGGCATCCAGAAGTCGACTCTGTCTTTCACCTACTTTGTGCATAATGTATGCAGTGTAGGAGTGTTCTTTGTTTGGTTGGTTCCATTTGTAGATTGCAAACTCAGCACCGATCACCTTTTCCATGAAGTAGTCATCGTTGGAGATTTTGAAGTCAATGTCACAACCCTGCTCTTTTGATTCTGCATAAAAACAAGCAATTGCAACTCTCAACTTTCACTTAAAACATCAACAAGCAATGGCCACATCTCCCTGAAAAAAGGCAGGCCTAGATGTTGTGCAAAGTTACCCACTGCATGCGTCACCCTGTTACATGTGCATGAACACTGTATCAGTGGCTAGCATTATGGGCTATAAGAGAGTGCAATTGTCCTTATGTACACAGTAACTTGATATACTTCAACTTTCAGGTGCAGAGCATGCTCACCCATACAAGCTAGGTGCAGGCGTTGCACACAATATAAATATAGTAGTTGATAATTACAGAATTCAGTGAGTGCAAAGGAGCATGCATAACTTCACTATTCCATGCAATCATCTGTAATGTATGCAACATACTGTGCAAACTTCTTGCAACAGACCTAGCTTCAAGGCTTCAAAAGTCTTGATGGTGGCTGTCCTGCAGAGGTGAGGGGAGATTTTGCGACCATTGTAGCTGTTGGTGCAGCCTTTTTCCAAAAGCCTTCTGGAAACAGTCTGCATGTAGTCATTGAGCTGGTTGTCTCCAGTGGATAGACCCTTCTCCACTAGTTGTCCACCTTCCTCCACAGCAATTGGAAGTGCTTGAGTGCAGAGAAGGTAGCAGCAGAGAGCCTGAGCTAGACAGAACACTAGAGATAATTGCATCTTTGGTTCTGTGTGAAATTGAACTGCATGTAGACTCTGCTGATGTCCAGTGCTGTTATACTACTGTGGAAACCATAGAATTGTAGTTATGTAAGATGATAGAAGCTTAAATTACATTTTCTCCCAGAAGAGTTGCATCCACCTGCTTGATGAATACCACATTGCAGATTGTAGCAAGTGAACCACAAGTATGCACAGCCAAGCTAAACATCCTAGACTAACCCACATCCTGCGCTCATTGTGAGGACAGACTATCTTGAGTATTAATTAACACTACAACTGTTCTTATTCCCACTGCAGCGGATGACAGAGACAGAGTGGGAGAAGGTACGCAGAAGGTGCACAATATGTCTGCCCAACCTCAGCAGCAGTGCTACCTCGACTCTTCCACCCCATCTCGACAACATTGCTACCTCAACCCCTCCACCCAACCTCAGCAGCAGTGCTACCTTGACTCTTCCACTCCATCTCGACAACATTGCTACCTCAACCCCTCCACCCAACCTCAGCAGCAGTGCTACCTCGACTCTTCCACCCCATCTCGACAACGTTGCTACCTCAACCCCTCCACCCAACCTCAGCAGCAAGACTCCTCCACCCAACCCTCCTTGTTTCAGCCAGAGAACCAATTTGGCAGTTGGTCTACTGGCTTATTTTACAACCAGTCCAAACAGACAAGAGCCACATTGAATTTACTGCATCAACATGTGCTGTCCAGGTATCAAACCCATTCTTATGTTTGGTTTGTCTGTCTTCTTCTTTGGTGTAACAATGTAGAGCTTCCTTGTTGTGTATCATCTACTGCAGCCAAAGTGAGAATCAGGAAGGCTCCCAGGAACTATTCTCCCACTCTTGCCAACCTACAGAAGCAAAACACTGTGCTTTTGGAGTGAAGGTGAACACACAGCGTCACTTGGACCGATACCGTGACACAACCAACAGAAAGAAATCAGCAAGCATAAAAACTACAAATTGCTCAGCTCTTTGTACTGTGTCCACTGAATGCCATTCAACCCCACGCACTTTTGACACACCACCTGGAAGTGAATCCAAAGAAAAGACGCTTTGCCCAAATTCAGGTCATTGCGTGAAAGTATTTCCTTTTGATGTCTTTTTTGGGAGCAGCACAAACACAAAACTTTTAACTTCCTACTGGCAACGGTCAGGAATATCCATTATGCGAAGTATAAACAGATTGCCCCAGGGTAGCCCGACGTATATGATTACATAGCTGAGAGCAGTCATAGTACGAATGCTTGTTTGCTAAGTTACCAGACAGTGTAAGTGTCTGAAATGCAAGACAATAGAAACAAGGAGTTGTTTGTGTTTGTGAGCAGCCAGTTGCTTTAATTCAATATGCTATGCAAAGGTCATAATTTAATATGGGAGCTATGCATGTGGTGTTAACCACTTTGTAACCCATGAGAACTGCAGTCGAATATTAAAACTTGTTTACTTTCACATCTTTTGTAGTCAATGTCATGAATCCTATCAACTTTCAGTCGATTTTCTTTTTGTAGTTGATAGGCTGCATCTCTTGTTGGAGATTTGGGTAAATATATTACCTGAGTAATGGTGCATTATCTTATTTATAATGCAGGCTCCAAGCAAGGTTTGCAGCAAGCCATTCTGTCTACAAGCGACAATGGAACGCTGAAGGTCTGTTTAAGTAAGCTCGTTCTCGGCCTTCCCACCACCCACTGTTTGATTGCTTACAGCATGCAAAACGGAGAAGTTATGTTTGTAAGCAATCAAAAACTAGACAGTGGGATGGCCTGGGATGAGGCCACTGCAGCCCTGTAATTTAGAGCAATAATCAAGTTAGTCCTGAGCAAATTGCTTATCTAATCAAGTCATCATCGTTTACAGCTAACATCCTACAAGTGTCATACAATTACAGGGGCTGCATGGTACACCCCCTGTAATTGCTTATCTAATCAAGTCATCATTACAGCTAACATCCTACAAGTGACTCACAATTAAGGGCTGCATGGTACAGCCCCTGTAATTTATCACAATAAAATTGCTGAGCAAAAAAAAAATGTTTTTAATGTCCACTACAGGTTAATTCAGATTGCTGCCAGCTGAAGTAAACAGCTGAACAAATTAAATGTTGTGGGCACTCAGACCGTTGTACTGTTGTATTAGTTGTGATAATTTATTTCCTCGCACACACACAGTGGGCAAAGAAGCCCAGCCATCCCCCTAGAAGTGCAGATAAGCAAACCAACCCTTGTATGGGGAAAAGCTCTGGAGGATGTGAAACCGCAGTGTGTGGTGGCACTGATGTGCTGCATGATGCAAGACATATGAATGCCAAGGAGCTCAAAGACACAGAGGCGTTATTTTCACAGGCAGCTGAAGTTGCAGCCACACTTGTGTTTAGTGATGGCTCCACGCAGCTGAGAGAGGTGCAGGTAGGTAGGTATAACCAGCTTCTCTATTCTTTTGTTTGTGTGTGTGTGTGTGTGTGTGTGTGTGTGTGTGTGTGTGTGTGTGTGTGTGTGTGTGTGTGTGTGTGTGTGTGTGTGTGTGTGTGTGTGTGTGTGTGTGTGTGTGTGTGTGTGTGTGAGTGAGTGAGAGAGAGAGAGAGAGAAGGGGTTGCATAATGTAATAACCTTCTTTTCCCATTTCTTTATCGCTTGTGGTACACTCACACATGTACTCCAGATTAAATTATTAGGGATGCAATTACGATAATATTGAACCAACCCACAGTTAGACACAGCATGTACCAACCAGCTATCTTCACCTAATCTTGCCACTGCATGGAGATAGTTGCATGCATCCCAATAATTCAATCAGGAGTACGTGCTAGTGTCTGCATAGCACCTGCACATGGCTAGTTGTTTTAATTGGATAATTGAGTGGCAATTAGTGCATCCCAGTTGTGACAAATGCACAGAAAGTACTTACAGTACACACTTTAATGCTTCATAGAACGTGACGACTGCTTGAACCACTTTTATAATTGCTCACACTATTATTAAATGGGATGCTTCAGGATGTATGTGCTGCTGTTTGCATTGACCTTGCAAAATGTGAGCTGTGCACATGAATATAATTATGTGTAAACTTAAGCCTAACCAGATAATTATATTCATCTGCACAGCTTCTTGGTTCACATTTTGCAAGGTCAACACAAACAGCAGTACAGTTTTTAGTGCTAGCCAAGATGCCAGGTTGGCCAAGTGGTTAAAGCACTCGACTGTGAACCAAAAGTTTCATGGTTGCGATGTTTCTTAGACAAAGTAAGACATACGCAATTTAGTAAAAGAAAAATGTAAAATATACAAATAAGGAGTTTATTATTTTTTACCCCTCCATACCTCCGGAGTTTAGTTTTGTGTTGAAAGAGCTAAAACAAATTACTTTCGTCACCTGTTTGATCCCTGGTATGGCACATACACTTATCTGTCAGGTAAACAATTAATCTGGAGAATTGGTTGAATGTTTTTCACTTTCTGCAGAAGAAGAAGACCGCATTCAAAAGTCCTACTGAGGTATGTCTGTAACATCCACTTCACACCACTTCATCAGTTGTTTTTTTTTCTTCTTGTCACTCATTCTCCCCCTCAGGTGGATGGAGTGTGTCTGTCTCTCCCAGTGCACGGGGCAAAAAAATCACTTCATCACGTATTTCTCCCGCTTAATCCTGCCAATGTGGGCCTGGATGGATGGTGCAGGTATATGGCCTCTTTCCCAGGCTCTCACACTCCTAGCTTTCATCACTTGGCTTTTCATGAAAGTGTGAGAGCCTGGGAACGAGGTTAGTGCACAAGTATCCGGCGGCCTTAGTTTGTTACATCAACCTGTGTAGTGTTTCAGTGCTTGCTGTAGGGATAATAAAAAAATAGTAGATAATTTAATATTCTGGGTGTGGACATTAAATATTCTAAATGGCCTCTAATTATGGTTCTGATGGCATGTGAAATCGTCTGTCCTGTACTCCACTAGAGTTCCAGTGACTCGGTTGGTGTCTGAGGGGTTGTAGAGCTGTATGCGGTAGCAAAAACAGTTGGAGCACCTTCCATTTGTTAACCGACATACTTTGTGATGACTGACATACAACTATTCTCTCCTCTACAAATTTAATATTGGGTGTAGGATCAATATTACGTAAGTACAGTGCCTTTTACATCCACATGTGAGCAGAATATTGTCTCCTGATATTCCAATTAGCCAAAACTGGCAGTGATACAATTGTCGTGGCATGAAGATATTACCATGTAACAGTATCAGTTCCCATTAGTAGCTTCGGAGCATGCCATTCCGTTGCTGTTTTCTCGTCTGCTGATGCAATAATGTTTCGTGCCATAATCGTGCTTTCATTTGCCTAGTCTCTTCCTAGCCTGTCAGTCTCCAGCACATTTAATGCTTGCCTTCTTCCTAGCCTGTCAGTCTGCAGCATTTAATGCTTGCCTTCTTCCTAGCCTGTCAGTCTGCAGCATTTAATGCTTGCCTTCTTCCTAGCCTCTCAGTCTCCAGCATTTAATGCTTGCCTTCTTCCTAGCCTGTCAGTCTCCAGCATTTAATGCTTGCCTCCTTCCTAGCCTATCAGTCTCCAGCATTTAATGCTTGCCTCCTTCCTAGCCTGTCAGTCTGCAGCATTTAATGCTTGCCTTCTTTCTAGCCTGTCAGTCTCCAGCATTTACTGCTTGCTTACTGTGCTACTGGTATGACTCTACTTGCATGCATTATCTCCATGGAAACTGTATGTGTGGAATGCTTGAGAGTGAAGCTTTGAGAGTTGGAAGATTAATTTGTGCAGTATTGTGGTGAACTTAACATTCTTAGAACAGTTCTGAGAAGTACAAGCAATTTGCGTACCATTATGTACAAACTAGGCAACTACAGTGCTTCATGCAACAATATAAGTGCAATAAGCTAAATTGGAGCTTTGTGACCTGGGAAGCTATACAGAGTTTTAACCATGTTAGACCTAACAAGATTAAACTACAGTACTAAGGTACGTGCATAATTGACCTCTGCATACCACCAACTAGGGTGCAGGTCTCGCGACTCATGAGCAGAGCAAGGGTGATTTGTTACGATGGGCAGGAGCTAATTTCCTTACTGATATCTCATTTTGACCTGGAAGATGAGCAAGGTATATCCTCGTTCCCATGGACGAGCAACGGAAACAAAAGTAATAACCATTATCTATAAGTCATTGTAACCATGTCTTGATGTCCGTTACTGTTGGCTAATTTGCTAACCTAGTACATAGTATGTCTTACCACACTTGCCCTTCATTTATGTCTTACCAAGCAAGGTGTCCAAGCTGAAATAAAACTCCCTACCCTTGGTGTTTAGCACTGACTGGTTCTTCTCTGTAGTTTTTCTCACCTGGCATCTACTGGACACTCGCGTCGGTGCGTGGCTTCTGGACCCAGACCACCCGCCGCTGTCCTTCTCTCAGCTCCTCTCCAGGTTCAACATGCAGCAGCTGCCCACCAGTACCATGGAGAGAGAGGTGTGTGTGTATGTGTGTGTGTGCCAGTGTGTTTTATTAACTATAACTTTAACTAAATACTTTTTAGTGTGGCCTTTTAGAATTTCATTTGAACTAAAATTATTGGCCAAACTGGAAGACTAAACTAAAATGTCCAAGATGACTATATGACTATACTAAAACAGAAAATACCTTTTCCACTAATGACTGGGGTTTTGGAGTTTCAGTAATTCAAACTATAACTAACCAAAATAATTGTAAAATCAGGAAACTATAACTAAACTAAACATTAACCGAAAAACTAACTAAAACTAAACTGAAAGCATAAACCCTCCACTAAAACAACACTGCCGTAGGGTAGGTGGCGTAGGTGGCGTAGGTGCCGTAGGTGCATGTGTGTGTGTATTGTAGCTTAGTCTAGACTCTATATTAGTTATGGTTCTAATTCACTCCAAATTGGCTAATTGCAATAATTAGCTTTAGCCTTTAACCCAGGACCATAAAAATCTTGATATATTAACAGATAGGACCGTTTGATAAGCATGGCAAATTGGTTAATTGCACTAATTAGTTTTAGCCTTTAACCCAGGACCAATGATATATTGGTATATTAACAGACGTGGGATCATTTGATAACCATGGGCGTTGACCAAAGTGGAGAGTAATCTATTTCATTGCGGTACACGTACATAACATCTCCCTCCCCTCCTTTCAGGGCCCAAAATTCTTTTTTTGCAAAGATCTCGCACTTCTTGGGCCGCTGATGGTCAAAGTGTATCAGAAACTGCAGGTCAGAAAAGCCTTCATTTCCACTTCCTGGAAGGAGAGTTATTGACTTAAATCAAAAAATAAACTTTTTGCTTTAGTCATTAACAACGTACAATGTGTGTTATAGAGTCTGATGGGTAATTTAGGAGGGACTTCCCCCTCACGATCTGCCTTATCTCCTCAAGAGCTACTTTAACTTGTAATTATGCATCTCATGATTTTATAGAAGGAAGAACTATGGTCCTTGTTTGCTGAACTTGAGGTTAAACTCATTCCCATTCTTGGAGGTAGGTCTAGCTATTGGAATGTACGTACATATGCAGTTGATGAGGCCTTGTATTGGCCGAAACGTGTCTAGCGCAACAGGTAGCTTTGTGTAACATCTTTTTTCGGAAAGATGGAGTTCATTGATTTTTCGCACATACATACATGCATGTATGCAATGACACATGCATACATACGTATATAAAACACACCGTAATTATTCGAATTCTACGTAAGCTTAAAAAACAATTAGGTTGTGACTTTACTTTAGATTGGATTCATCATAAATTCCTGAAATTGAACTTCAGACGTAAAATTCGATCTTACGTTGCATAAGAATCACAATATGTGAAAACGTGAAGGCCTGCTCTCGTAAGCTAGGTAAGTGTATAGCTGTGCAGAATCACAATACATTAGCATAAATAAATTAAGACTCCGGCTTACGTAGCATTAGATTCATGATAAATTCCTGAAATTGAATTTCTTACATTAAATTGGATCATACATAGTATTAGAATAATTACGGTACTATGGATATGCATATACACATAAGTAATGTTGAATTTATATGATGTTTTCTAATGTCTCTAGCAATGGAGGCGAGAGGGGTTCGAGTGAACTGTGAGAAGCTACTACACTATGCAGACCTACTAAAGGTTAATCCCACGTATGAGTATCTCTACTCGTTCTCTGAGTCATCATGCTGTCTCCGTCTTCCTGTCGGTTTGCTCATGGTTACACACAGGACAAGATATCCAAAGTTGAAGCCCGTGCTCACCAGGTCAGAGTTCACACACTTGTGTAGCCACAATAATCCACACACGTACTCACATACACACACTTGAACCTCAGGCTGCTGGCCACTCTTTCTCCATCAATAGCACCATGCAACTTCGGCAAGTAAGCATTAATCTTTAATTTTCTCAAGTAAATTCTCTGAAATCAATTTCTAAACCAACCCCCTATATTGAGTATATGTGCTTGTAGTTCATTTCCTACCATCAACCCAGCCACAGGCCTTGATCAAATACTGGTGAATGCATGAGGATACTTGCTCTGACTTTTATTGCTAAAGTTGTGAAAGTGCTTATTGTTGTGTGTGTGTGTCTATGTGAGAGGTTCTCTTTGATGAGCTACATCTGGACGAGAAGTGCAGCCAGAAACTCTCCAAGACTCAAGTACAGAGACAGAAATCCACTTCAGAGGCTGTGGTGAGACACACATACATAAAAAAACACAATACAATCATACCTGAGAGCGCATGGTGTCATTCTTAAATTGATATCGGCACACACACTCTTGATGCACTTGTTCCCACTTAATGTAACATTACACATTGTCTCCATGCATGTAGCTCACACAGCTCCAAGACCTCCACCCCTTGCCTGCCCTAGTATTGGAATACCGCCAGGTGCATTCACATTCCTTGTATAGTATAATAAGGGTATGTCAGTATATGATGCTCCAGATCTGAACTCTCATTGCTAGAACCTTCATTCACAATACTGTGTTTTACGTAGTTATGCAAAGTGAACGCCACCTATGTGACTGGAGTTCTACCATACATATCAGAGGTAAGAATTTGCTGTGGTAAGGAAGCACACAACCTCTGAAACTGCAATTACGCACTATTGCATGTTTGTTTATCTATTTTTGTTTGTTTGTTTGTGTGTTTGTTTGCTTGTTTGTTTGTTTGTTTGTTTGTTTCTTGAAGGGAATTTTGAAGCCCTGCTGGTAAGTGTTTGTATGTTCTCAGACACATAGAAGAGGGAAGAGGACCCAGGGCTTCTTGTATAAACTGCTTTAATGTTTGCAGGCAACACACGGGCACAGCAACGGGAAGACTAGCATGTTACAATCCTGTAAGTCATAAAACAACACCTAGCTACACTGAAACCTGCTGACAATAGTCACGCATTTTTGTGGGCATTCATAGGCAGGTGGTCACTTTGGACCAGGCAGAGCCAGAGGTCACTGTCTAGCCTCGTTCCCAGGCCTCCGCCGATTTTTGTTCTTCAGTTTGTGTTCAGTATAATACACCTTCCTCGTTTTCTGCCGCTCTTCTGCTTCCATGTATTATACTGAACACAAACCAAAGAACAAAAACGTGGGAGGCCTGGGAACAAGGCTAGTCACTGCCTTTAACAGTGATCTGTATGGACAGGTTTTACTGTTGTGTGAAACAGAATTGTGAATTTTGGAAATTTTGTGTTAATGTGTTTTTCGTATGCAAATTGAAGTTATTTAATGTGCAACTCGAACTCCTTTATGGACTTTGTTGCTACATGCCAGAGCTAATGTTGCACATTATGCAATCATAATATTAAATCCCATTGGTGAACTGTGGAGGGGTTGTAGCTGTTAATGGCTTATTGATTGGGTGATTTAAACGTGCAACTCGAACTCCTTTATGGACTTTGTTGCTACATGCCAGAACTAACGTTGCACATAATGCTTCTACCATACTACATGCTTTTTGTAATGCCAAAAGCATGTAGTATGATGACGACTGGAGAATCCAGTCGAAACGTCGGCAAATTATTTTCCAAGCTCAAGTTGGCAACAGATAACTTTTCTCTTCATTTACAAAAAAAGAATCCAGGGGCAAGCATTGGTAAACTCGGGAAGTTTTTTATTAATGGCTTATTTGTGTGTAAATTGTTATTGTGTAACCCGAACTCCTTTGAGGACTTTGTAGCTACATGCCACTGCTAATGTTACAAAACTGGAGGGATTGTGTCATTAGGGTATTTGCTATTGTGTAACCTGAACTCCTTTGAGGACTTTGTGGCTACACACCACAGCAAATGACGGTCTACATACTTGTGGTAAGTCTAGTAAGTACATGTAATCATACAAGGCTATCAATAAAGACTGGATGATGGTGGGAGGCAAAGCTGTGAAGAGCCAGCAGTTACTGGGAACCAAACCCAGGGCCCTTCTACCACTGAGCTGACCACGGACCAACTACCAACTATAGTAGTATTCTGCATCCACTGCACCTTGGTCACTCCGAAGCTGTCAGTATATAGTCACTGTTCATTTCATAATATCTTTCTTCTCAGAACATTCAAGCATTTCCCAAACAACCCATTAATCTTGGAGTGGTGAGGGAACAGCACATTGTTGGTGAGAGTGACTCATGCACGTTCTTGATATGTAGCCTCATTCCCAGGCCTCCCCTGCCTCGTTCCCAGGCCTCCCCTGCCTCGTTCCCAGACCTCCCCTGCCTCATTCCCAGGCCTCCCCTGCCTCATTCCCAGGCCTCCCCTGCCTCGTTCCCAGACCTCCCCTGCCTCATTCCCAGGCCTCCCCTGCCTCATTCCCAGACCTCCCCTGCCTCGTTCCCATGCCTCCCCTGTAATACACGGAAGTGGAAGAGTGACTCTTTGACTGCTGTGAATGCAAATGGAAGAGCAAAAACGGGAGGCCTGGGAATGGGGCTAAACATTATGTTTAAGTATGCTTACAAACAGAGCTCTTCTCTAGCATCATGCTCAGAAAGAGAAAGTGAACTCCTGTCTTCCTTGCATGCATACGTATAGGCAAGACAGCAGAGGAGGTTAGGATTGACATTAGGGAAGCTGTTGAGAGCCGTCCTGGTTTCACCTTTCTGGCTGCAGGTAACATACAAGTTGATGTATACACCAAAATATAGTCTCATAGCAATCTTGGTTGAGGCACATAGCAGATAGTAGTATAGTTTTGTTCCCAGACTATGCACAGTTGTCTGTTGTGTTTTCATTTGTGCAATGCCTCCACACGTCTCAATAGGAAAGGGAAAAAAACCCTGTTACCATGGCAATGGATACCACCAAAGTCCTCATTTGTTTAATTTTTTACTGCTGTGTTCCATGTTCCCCTTGTGCATGGGGAATGTCTGGACACAAGGATACACAGGTAGCTAACTCTCTCTCCTCAGAGGTTGTCACTACCTCTGTGTTCCGTGTTCCTCTGCAGACTTCAGGAGTATTGAGCTTCGTTTGCTGGCTCATCTCTCTGATGATCCAGTGCTCCTCAACACGCTCAACTCACGGCAGTCCTCTGATGTCTTTATCTTGCTCGCCTCCGAGTGGTATATAATATAGTGTTGCTAGTGTAGAATGCCATGTCATGTCTGCCATGACCACACTATAAGTAGTATCTTCTGTATAACTTGCTTCTAAGGACAAAATTAGCCTCATTCCTAGGCCCTCGCCCAGCTTCCCGTCGCTTGCAGTACGGTTAAGTTACACAGAAGATACCATTTTGTCCTAGCCTCATTCCTAGGCCCTCGCCCAGCTTCCCGTCGCTTGCAGTACGGTTAAGTTACACAGAAGATACCATTTTGTCCTAGCCTTGTTCCCAGGCCCTCGCCCAGCTTCCCGTCGCTTGCAGTACGGTTAAGTTACACAGAAGATACCATTTTGTCCTAGCCTTGTTCCTAGGCCCTCGCCCAGCTTCCCGTCGCTTGCAGTATGGTTAAGTTACACAGAAGATACCATTTTGTCCTAGCCTTGTTCCCAGGCCCTTGCCCAGCTTCCCGTCGCTTGCAGTACGGTTAAGTTACACAGAAGATACCATTTTGTCCTAGCCTTGTTCCCAGGCCCTTGCCCAGCTTCCCGTCGCTTGCAGTACGGTTAAGTTACACAGAAGATACCATTTTGTCCTAGCCTTGTTCCCAGGCCCTTGCCCAGCTTCCCGTCGCTTGCAGTACGGTTAAGTTACACAGAAGATACCATTTTGTCCTAGCCTTGTTCCCAGGCCCTTGCCCAGCTTCCTGTCGCTTGCAGTACGGTTAAGTTACACAGAAGATACCATTTTGTCCTAGCCTTGTTCCCAGGCCCTTGCCCAGCTTCCCGTCGCTTGCAGTACGGTTAAGTTACACAGAAGATACCATTTTGTCCTAGCCTTGTTCCCAGGCCCTTGCCCAGCTTCCCGTCGCTTGCAGTACGGTTAAGTTACACAGAAGATACCATTTTGTCCTAGCCTTGTTCCCAGGCCCTCGCCCAGCTTCCCGTCGCTTGCAGTACGGTTAAGTTACACAGAAGATACCATTTTGTCCTAGCCTTGTTCCCAGGCCCTTGCCCAGCTTCCCGTCGCTTGCAGTACGGTTAAGTTACACAGAAGATACCATTTTGTCCTAGCCTTGTTCCGAGGCCCTTGCCCAGCTTCCCGTCACTTGCAGTACGGTTAAGTTACACAGAAGATACCATTTTGTCCTAGCCTTGTTCCCAGGCCCTCGCCCAGCTTCCCGTCGCTTGCAGTACGGTTAAGTGCTACAGATGACCGGACAGGAGTTGTGACGTGGCTTTGTGATAGTTTTTTTATTGTTGTTGCAATGGACCGTTTGATAGAGATCAATGGCAATGGTACTCACCTTCCTCCTCCAGGTTCACAAAGAAGCCAGAAGAGGTTACACCAAGCGACAGAGAGAAGGCCAAACGAGTGGCCTACGCAGTTGTGTATGGAGTAGGTAGGTATACACTAATCTGTGTACATACATTAATGTGTAGGCAGGTATACATTAATCTGTGTACATACATTAATGTGTAGGTAGGTATACACTAATCTGTGTAAATGTGCAGGCAGGTATACATTAATCTGTGTACATACATTAATGTGTGGGTAGGTATACACTAATCTGTGTACATACATTAATGTGTAGGTAGATATACACTAATCTGTGCACATACATTAATGTGTAGGTAGGTATACACTAATCTGTGTACATACATTAATGTGCAGGTAGGTATACACTAATCTGTGTACATACATTAATGTGTAGGCAGGTATACACTAATCTGTGTACATACATTAATGTGTAGGCAGGTATACACTAATCTGTGTACATACATTAATGTGCAGGTAGGTATACACTAATCTGTGTACATACATTAATGTGTAGGCAGGTATACACTAATCTGTGTACATACATTGATGAGTAGGTAGGTATACACTAATCTGTGTACATACATTAATGTGTAGGCAGGTATACACTAATCTGTGTACATACATTAATGTGTAGGCAGGTATACACTAATCTGTGTACATACATTAATGTGCAGGTAGGTATACACTAATCTGTGTACATACATTAATGTGTAGGCAGGTATACACTAATCTGTGTACATACATTAATGTGTAGGCAGGTATACACTAATCTGTGTACATACATTGATGAGTAGGTAGGTATACACTAATCTGTGTACATACATTAATGTGCGGGTAGGTATACACTAATCTGTGTACATACATTAATGTGTAGGCAGGTATACACTAATCTGTGTACATACATTAATGTGTAGGCAGGTATACACTAATCTGTGTACATACATTGATGAGTAGGTAGGTATACACTAATCTGTGTACATACATTAATGTGCGGGTAGGTATACACTAATCTGTGTACATACATTAATGTGCGGGTAGGTATACACTAATCTGTGTACATACATTAATGTGTAGGCAGGTATACACTAATCTGTGTACATACATTGATGAGTAGGTAGGTATACACTAATCTGTGTACATACATTAATGTGCGGGTAGGTATACACTAATCTGTGTACATACATTAATGTGCGGGTAGGTATACACTAATCTGTGTACATACATTAATGTGTAGGCAGGTATACACTAATCTGTGTACATACATTAATGTGTAGGCAGGTATACATTAATCTGTGTACATACATGTGTAGGTAAGTATACACTAATCTGTGTACATACATTGATGTGCAGGTAGATATACATTAATCTGTGTACATACATGTGTAGGTAGGTATAACATTTGACATTTAAAACAAAGCAAAAACACTTAAAGCCCCCTGTGAATGGTAAATGCCAAAATGGATGTGCATGTAGGAGGATGATTGACTTGATGTGTTACATCACTTATCATGAATATCCTGTATCAGCTTGCTCAGGCTCGCCCCCGCAATGTTCTACATTTTCTAGTCTATGTACATACATGTGTAGGTAGGTACTATACAGATGGGAGTATAACGAGAGTATATTACTTATCTGAAACTTGTGTCACATGCAGGGAAAGAGAAGCTTGCTGAAATCTTGAAAATTCATCCAAGTCATGCTAAAGAGCTCACAAACAGCTTCTTGGGTATGTACATAGTCTCATGCACGGCTGATGTGCCACTCATGACCCCACTCAGCAGCCTGGCCTCGTTCTAGTCTCATGCAGCGGCTGATGTGCCACTCATGACCCCACTGCCTTTATCCAGCAGCCTGGCCTTGTTCTAGTCTCATGCAGCGGCTGATGTGCCACTCATGACCCCACTGCCTTTATCCAGCAGCCTGGCCTCGTTCTAGTCTCATGCAGCGGCTGATGTGCCACTCATGACCCCACTGCCTTTATCCAGCAGCCTGGCCTTGTTCTAGTCTCATGCACGGCTGATGTGCCACTCATGACCCCACTCAGCAGCCTGGCCTCGTTCTAGTCTCATGCAGCGGCTGATGTGCCACTCATGACCCCACTGCCTTTATCCAGCAGCCTGGCCTTGTTCTAGTCTCATGCAGTGGCTGATGTGCCACTCATGACCCCACTGCCTTTATCCAGCAGCCTGGCCTCATTCTAGTCTCATGCAGCGGCTGATGTGCCACTCATGACCCCACTGCCTTTATCCAGCAGCCTGGCCTTGTTCTAGTCTCATGCAGCGGCTGATGTGCCACTCATGACCCCACTGCCTTTATCCAGCAGCCTGGCCTCGTTCTAGTCTCATGCAGCGGCTGATGTGCCACTCATGACCCCACTGCCTTTATCCAGCAGCCTGGCCTTGTTCTAGTCTCATGCAGTGGCTGATGTGCCACTCATGACCCCACTGCCTTTATCCAGCAGCCTCGCCTTGTTCTAGTCTCATGCAGCGGCTGATGTGCCACTCATGACCCCACTGCCTTTATCCAGCAGCCTGGCCTTGTTCTAGTCTCATGCAGCGGCTGATGTGCCACTCATGACCCCACTGCCTTTATCCAGCAGCCTGGCCTTGTTCTAGTCTCATGCAGTGGCTGATGTGCCACTCATGACCCCACTGCCTTTATCCAGCAGCCTGGCCTTGTTCTAGTCTCATGCAGCGGCTGATGTGCCACTCATGACCCCACTGCCTTTATCCAGCAGCCTGGCCTTGTTCTAGTCTCATGCAGTGGCTGATGTGCCACTCATGACCCCACTGCCTTTATCCAGCAGCCTGGCCTTGTTCTAGTCTCATGCAGTGGCTGATGTGCCACTCATGACCCCACTGCCTTTATCCAGCAGCCTCGCCTTGTTCTAGTCTCATGCAGCGGCTGATGTGCCACTCATGACCCCACTGCCTTTATCCAGCAGCCTGGCCTTGTTCTAGTCTCATGCAGCGGCTGATGTGCCACTCATGACCCCACTGCCTTTATCCAGCAGCCTGGCCTCGTTCCCAGATTCTTTTCCACACCACAAAATAGTCTGGGAACGAGACTAACAGCAGCCTGATCTAGTGATTTTAATGGGTTCACAAAAACTTTACAATGACTTTTATGAGATGTACACAGACTGCTTCTTTCTCCCTCAGCCAAGTTCCAAGGAGTACAAGCCTTTATGCATAACACAGTAGCTGTGTGCAGGAAGAAAGGTATTGGCACACTGAATGTACAAAACTGTAACCCGGAAGTTTTTTCTTCTTTATGATCTCAATCTCACACAGGATCTCTTTCCACTATATGCAAGCGGAAGAGATGGTTTCCTAACACTAACTCTGCCAACATACATCTGAAGCTACATTCAGATCGACAGGCTATCAACTTCCCCGTGCAAGGTGTAGTGTGCACTTGGGTCACTAGTTATACGTACGAGTCAAAAGTAGCTCGACTCCTACTGCAGACAAAGTTTCATTATTACAATCTTCACGTCTGATTCTACCAGCACATTCTTAATTTTTCAGGGTCTGCAGCGGATGTTTGCAAGTTCAGCATGCTAAAGGTGGTACAGGTGTTAGCCCGTGAGAGCCCCAAAACGAGACTTCTGCTGCAGATACACGATGAGCTACTCTTTGAAGTGCCAGACGAAGAGATAAAAACTATTGCAGGTAGATAGTCGCCACAACATTCTCCGCGATATCTCTGGTTATTTTTCTCTTACTTTTGCAACATGTCTAAACCACACCCCAAGATGCCCACAGAACCTTCGTAGGTTTTGTTCTTGGAGCAGGTGTACCATGAAACTAACAAATAGCCATTCTGGTCGGATGCTCATTACTTCCTTGCATGTTACTTTATTTCACATCTTGGGGTGTAATTTTTATCAATACGTACATGCTTGGGTCATTTATCTGCTCTTGCACAACTTCCAATGTCTAAGACTAGAATGCATTTCAGTCGCTCCCCAGCGCAGCTAATGAGGCCTCAGGCTGGTTGGTATTGATCAAAATGTGTCCTGTGCAGTGGGTGGCTTTGTTTTTTTGGGGGAGACATGGTCCACTGATTGTTTATGACTATATACACTGTGTAATTTCCGCAGTGAAGGTGAAAGCATTGTTGGAGTCAACATCACTACTGCCCTGCACATTGAAGGTCAGTTATCCATGTACTCGTTCCCAGACTCTCCTGTGCAAGGCAGGGAGAGCCTGGGAATGAGGCTAGCTAACGATTGTGTTCTTATCTCCTGTCTTGTATTTTATCTCTCATACATGCAGGTTCCTCTTGAAGTGAATGTTACAGTAGGCAAGACTTGGGCAACACTTCTTCCAGTGCAATGAAAACACTACAATTAGTATAGTAACAAATTATCTATCATTTGTGTTGCTGGACAATACACAACATATATAATGTATGTGAACTATGTCCCATCATTTGCCTCCTAAATCAATCAATCAGTCACTTGCAAGAATATAACCAGCCTAGATATGATAGATTTGAGTATGTATACAAATGCTTGTAAGAAAAACTAAAAGAGAATGATTAGGGTTAGAGCTAAGTAATTTTCCCCAAATGTTTCTAAACAAATCTCATATTCTATGCATGGTTGCTTATGCTAGCTATATGCTACACAAACAACAAAGAACCCGGATGGGCTATACTGCTCTTGGCAACGGCAGCCCCACCCCGGGCCCCTTTTTGGAGGCAGCCCCACCCCTTTGTTGGAGGCCAGTTCCGTTCCGCGTTCTGAAATTTCATTCCGTTCCGGCGGATGCGTAGCCCTGAAATCGTGCCGAGTCAGATCGAGTGGGTGTGGTACGGAAAGAAGAGTCCAGGGAGATGGCAGATTCCAAACCTTCCAGCGTCTTCGTCGTCATGGGCGCCTCGGTGCGTGCTTGCAAGCAGAGCTAGCTGAGCTCCCTAGCTGCTCAAAAACCACGACAGAGAGCTGCGAACCTTGCATGATTCATAGATATATGACACGGTTCCGTGTCATATATCTATGCATGATTGCACTCCCAACCTTGGATATGCACCAGGTCCATGATTGCTTGCTACGTAACTCTGCTCTCCTCTCTTCCAGGGCGACCTTGCAAAGAAGAAGATTTATCCCACTTTGTGGTGCGTGGAATAGCCTGTGTGTGTATGCGTCTGCAACATATCAGTGTTGCTCAGTCTGCCAAATTAGTATCCATTAGTGACAGAATGTTACCATACACGAGCTATGGGTTTGGGTTGGTTTGGAGCTGTATAAGTACAAAATGGTATATGGATGGTAATATTCTCTTAACGACTACCGTCCAACCAAACTGCAACTGTTTGAAGGCTGGGGTGGGAAGGATGTAGGAAGAAATGTTTTCCTTGCAGTGGTGTAAGTGGGCGGGTAACAGTGACCTAGCAACCAAGTGCTTAGCAACCGTATGCCCAACAATCCATAAGTGGGCGGGTAACAGTTACCTAGCAACTGTATGCCCAACAATCCATAATTTCCAGAAGCCACGATAATGCACTACAGTTCATCAGCACTACGATACACAACAGCTCAAGTGATATATTGACACAGGAGTCTGTAAATATGGCTGATATACGTTTAGACACGTGCCTGTTTGCAGTACAGTTTGAGCTGCTGAAAGTAGGTAGTAGATGAGAGACGGAAATACCAGTTGGAAGGGCTTAGCTGTTAAGACTACTACTGGTAACCAACATACAAGCATTTGAATGCCATCGTTTTTAATGTGGCTTTGCCAATTATAACATGATTTCTGGTATTGTCAATTGTGGGGGGGTAGGCCCCTGCCATTGCAGTTGGGAAGACCGAAATTGTTTTCGGTTGTGAATCAATCATGCTAAGACGGCATACTTAATTACAGTACTCTCAGAGTAATGCTACCTAAGCCTTCATCCCAGACACTGGAGTGAAGGCCTGCATGGATACAAAGTTAGCAGGGAGTAATATTCATGGCCTCTTTGGTCAGCAAACGGTCATCAGAAGCTTTCTTAGGCCCATTCCCAGTCTCTCATGCATGGACTGAAGCATTCACCATCAGAAGCTTTCTTAGGCTCATTCCCAGTCTGTCATGCATGGACTGAAGCATTCACCATTTGTTTAACTCCAGCCTAATCTCCATCCACAAGCTTACAGTTCTACTATGTAGCTCACAACTCTCGCTTCTAATGTTTCTTTCTACTTCAGGATGCTGTTCAAGGGCGGCCTCTTTCCCAATGGCACCCGTATCGTGGGGTACGCTCGTTCCACTCTCACCATAGACCAGCTGAAGGAGAGATGCAAACAGTATCTCAAGGTAGGGAGCAAGATGGTTGCCATGGTTACTAAATTTTTCTCCTGTGAAATGTCTGCCCTCTCCTTTTTACTCTTATTTATCTACCACCCCCCCCCCCCCTCTTTCTCCCCTTTCCCTCCTCCATCTCCCTTTTGCACCCTCTTTCTCCCTTCTCCCCATATCTCCCATTCCCCCTTTGATTCTCTCCAACCTTTTCTCTTCTCTTTTCCCTTTCCCTCCTCTTTCTCTGTTTGCATCTTTTTTTCTCCCTTCACCCTTCTTTCCTCTCCCTCTAACTCCTCCTCTCTGTCCCCCTCTCCCTTCCTCTTCCTCCCTCTTCCTCCCTCTTCCTCCCTCTTCCTCCCTCTTCCTCCCTCTTCCTCCCTCTTCCTCCCTCTCTCTTCCTCCCTCTCTCTTCCTCCCTCTTCCTCCCTCTCTCTTCCTCCCTCTTCCTCCCTCTTCCTCCCTCCTCCTCCTCACCCATGTGCCTACCCACCAACAGGCAAAGGAAGGAGAAGCTGCCAAGGTGGATGAATTCTGGAGCATAAATTCCTACGTCAAAGGTTCCTACGGTGAGAGAGAAGCCTTTGAGAACCTCAACAAGGAGATACTGAAACTTGAGGTGGGGCACACCGCTGGAAACCGTCTCTTCTACCTCGCCCTCCCACCATCTGTGTTTGCTACTGTCACCACCAACATTAAACACACCTGCATGAGCACCACGTGAGAGGGGGAGGGAGGGAGGGAGGGAGGGAGGGAGGGAGGGAGGGAGGGAGGGAGGGAGGGAGGGAGGGAGGGAGGGAGGGAGGGAGGGAGGGAGGGGGGGAGGGAGGAGGGGGAGGGAGGGGAGGGGGAGGGAGGGGGAAAGAGGGAGGGAAGTGGGAGGGAAGAGGAAAAGAGGGAGCGTGAGTAGGAAGGAGGGTGGGAGGGAGGGAGGAGGGGGAGGGGGGAGGGAGGGAGGGGGAACGAGGCTAGGGAGGGGGGGGGAAGAGAGAGGTGAGTGGGAGGGAGGGGGAAAGAAGGAGGGTGAGTGGGAGGGGGGGGGAGGGAGGGAAAGAGGGAGGGGAGTGGGAGGGAAGAGGAAAAGAGGGAGCGTGAGTAGGAAGGAGGGTGGGAGGGAGGAGAAGGGGAAGGGCTGAGAAAGGAGGAGGGAGGGACTTTAGCAGCTGTTTCCTAAGGCCTCATATCTTCATAATGGTAGTTCAGTATTTCCCCATTTCATTTCTGATAGTGGTTGGAGCCGTGTCATTGTTGAGAAACCCTTTGGCAAAGACTCAGACAGCTCAGCTGAGCTCAGCCGCCATCTTGCAGGGCTCTTTAAAGAGGAAGAGATCTATCGTATTGACCACTACCTTGGCAAAGAAATGGTACAAAACTTGATGGTGCTTAGGTGAGCCTGTGTGTGTGTGCATGTGTGTACATTGGATAATTACCATGGCAATGCCACTCTTCTTCTCACAACAAGGTTCGCCAACTCTATCTTTCAGCCAATCTGGAATCGTAACAACATTTCCAACGTCCTCATTACCTTCAAGGAGCCGTTTGGCACGTACGGTCGAGGGGGATATTTCGATGAGTTTGGAATCATTCGGGACGTCATGCAGAATCACTTACTTCAGGTGATGTGTCTGACGGCCATGGAGAAACCTGTGTCCACCCGTGCTGAGGATATTCGCGACGAGAAGGTAGGTGTGGGAGAGTGGGAGGGGGAGGAGGATGGGGGGGTGTGGAGTGGGAGGGTGGGGAGTGGGAGGGGGAGGAGGATGGGGGGGTGGGGAGTGGGAGGGTGGGGAGGTGTCATCAATAGAGGTGCCCACTACAATGATGGGACTCACCGCAACTTCTTCATGACCTACACCCTCTTCTCTCTCACAATAATGCACCTCCCCTCCATCCCCCCCCCCCCACACACACACACACAGGTGAAAGTTCTTCGCAGCATCAGTCCAATACGAGTGTCTGACGTGGTGCTGGGTCAATACGTGGGGAACCCAAACGGAGAGGGGGATGCCAAGCTTGGCTACATGGACGATGAGACTGTACCCAAGGGGTCCAAGACGCCTACCTATGCCATGGCTGTCCTCTACATTAGGAACGAACGCTGGGATGGAGTCCCCTTCATTCTCAAGTGTGGCAAAGGTCAGTGACCCCTCCTTCCTCTGTCCTTCCCCCATTCTTCTTTCTTCTCTTCCTCTCTCCTACATGATTGGGGAGAGATTGTGACATGAGTTGATCTTTTCCTTTCTTCTCTCCCTCCCTCCCACCCTCCCTCACTCACTCCCTCCCTCCCTCCCTCCCTCCCTCCTCCCTCCTCCCTCCCCTCCCCTCCCTCCCTCCCTCCCTCCCTCCCTCCCTCCCCTCCCTCCCCCTCCCCTCCCTCCTCCCTCTCTGGCCCTTCCAGCTCTGAATGAGCGCAAAGCAGAGGTACGTGTGCAGTTCCGTGATGTTCCCGGGGACATCTTTGAAGGAAAGAGCGCCGTAATGAACTCGTGATTCTGATTGCAACCCAATGAGGGCCATGTACGTCAAAACATGACCAAACAGCCCGGATGGTCCTTTGAGCCTCTGGAGAGCGAAATGGATCTCACTTACAAGAATCGATACGGGGTAAGTATTTTGTTCCTAGGCTTACAGGCTGAGAAACAAGTTTTGCCTACTGCAAGCAACAAAAGCTTAGCCCTGTTCCCAGCGCCCCGCTTAGCTTTCGTTGCTTCTTGCTTGTTCCCGCTGTATTGTAAGCGGTAGAAAAAGTTGGGCGGGGCCCTGAAACCTGTAGTGGAGGCCCGGGTATGAGGTAGCATGGTGAAAACCAGCTGCAATCAATTATCTCTACTTTCATCAATTAACAAATAGTTAGTTCAATTATTGCAGGAATTCTTTCAATTAGAAGACCAAATTCTTGAGTAAGGGAGCAAAACAAACAGTAATTATCATAGATTAATCTTATCCCAGTATTTAGTTACCTTGGCCCACTGGAGCTATGGTGTTCAGGGGCCCAAGGAGCCCTAGGCTATAGCCAACCCAAGCACATGTGACTGTCATGTGAATATCATGTGACTGTCATGTGACTGCCATGTGACTGTCATGTGAATGTCATGTGACTATAGCAACCCAAGCACGGAACCCTGTTTCCAGACTCAAAATCAAACTGCAAGCAGGCAGAAAGTTGGGTGGGGCCCGGCAACAAGGCTAATCCTGGTAGTGTTAAGTTGTTGGTGCTGCGGGTCTTGCTAGTTTTCTTTGCCAATGTGATAGAAGGTCAATTGTTAGCATGAGGTGCTCACCTGTGAAACTGTTGGCTGTCATTGTTGGTCACCCCAGGTGGCCCAAAACAGCTATAAGCCGTTGCATCTAGGAAGGCATCCATTTTACAACTTGTTTCCCCCCTCTGATAGGACATCCATCTTCCTGATGCCTACGAGAGGCTGATCCTTGATGTCTTCAGTGGAAGCCAGGCTCACTTTGTGCGGAGGTCAGCTACTTACCTTCTCCTCCCTCCCCTCTTTCTTTCTCTCCCTCTTCATTTTGTCCTCCTTTATCATTTCATTCCTCTCCTCCCTATACCGTGATTGTTCCTCCTCCTCCTCAAAAACTCCCGGAGGAGAGAGCCTGGTAACATCCGCGGGAAAAGTTGTTTTTTATTCCCCTTTTCTTCCTCTCCTCTCTCTCTCTACCCTCCATCTCTCTCCCCCCTCCCTCTCCTTCCTCTATCTCTTCGTCTCCTCCTCCTCCTCCTTCTCCTCCTCCTCCCTTCTCTCTCTCTCTCCTTTCCTCTCCTCCTCCTCCTCCTCCTCCTCCTCCTCCCCTCCCCCTTCTCCCCCTCCCCCCTCCCCCTCCCCTCCCCCTCCCCCTCCCCCTCCCCCTCCCCCTCCCCCTCCCCCTCCCCCTCCCCTCCCCCTCCCCCTCCCCCTCCCCCTCCCCTCCCCCTCCCCCTCCCCCTCCCCCTCCCCCTCCCCCTCCCCCTCCTCCAGTGATGAACTTGCAGAAGCCTGGAGAATCTTCACCCCCCTCCTGCACAGCATTGACAGAGAAGGCATTGAACCAATCAAATACGTCTATGGAAGGTAATAGTACTCCTAGGACTCAAAGAACAGCTAAAAGCTGTTTTGATAGTACTTCATTACTCACACAATCGTGCTCTTTGTGTGAGTGTGCTTTATGGAATGGTATTGTCACTTTGTGCTGTAGTTGAAAGTCAGTGCTTTATAACAATGTCTGTCCTCTTGCCCATCTCCTACACCTGTCTTCCTCTGCCCCTCTTGGTCCTCTCCTCCTTCTCTGCTTCCCTCCTCCCTCTTTCTCCTCCCCCTTCCTCCTTCTCTCTCCCTCTCCCTCCTCTTCCTTCTTCCTCCTCTTCCCTTCCTCCTCCCTCCTTCCTCCTTCTCTCTCCCTCCTCTTCCCTCTCCCCTTCCCTCTCCCCCTTCCCCCTTCCTCCTTCCCCCTTCCCCCTTCCTCCTTCCCCCTTCCTCCTCTCCTCTCCCCCGCTCTTCTCCTCCTCCTTCTTCTAGCCGAGGTCCAAAGGAGGCAGATGATTTTGTAGCAAAGCGTGGTTTCAAGTACAGTGCCACTTACAAGTGGCAGAAGCCCAGCAAAATGTGACGGTTGCAAAAATTGACAATTACATGATTGTTCGGTGTATACAAAACTGAGTTGACAACATTTTATTGATGCTTAGATACTTTTTAGTGAAAAATTATTTAGTCAGTCTAACCTCACGCCAAATGCTCAGAGAAACTGGCCAATGGGCTATCGTCAACATTCACTTCTTTGATGTGGCTTTTATTTCTGGAAACGGGGTAGTGTGTTGGGTATAACAAGAAAACTACCCTCGCTCTTTAGCCTTTCCCACATTTCTGGAAAACTTCATGGGTGGAGGGTACACTTACATCTCAGACTAACAGTGGAACCTCTCTAATACGGACACCATTGGGAAAAAATATTTGTCCTGATTATAGTGAGGTGTCCTCATTTCCGGGAGAGAATAATATGTATTTATACAAAGTTAGGATTTGGCCAGGTGTCCTGAAGCAAGGTGTCCTTATTTCAGAGGTGTCCTTTAAGAGAGGTTCCACTGTATATATTTCCAATTGCAAAGAGCAACACAGCTCCACAATTTGGATGCATGACCACTGCCCACGCAGCGGTTTTGGGGTAAGATAATGTTATTCACGAGGGGATGTTACTTCGACCTAAAGGCCTGTAGTATCTTTATGTGTTGTGGTATAGAGGGACAGCTTGCGTCAACACTACTTTGTCGCCGCGCGAGTCACAGAGAAAGGTGAGTCAACAATCAGTTCAAATGTTTGACTACATAGTAATACTCTAGGACAGTCTAGGCTGACCCCTTCAAGCTTTTAATACTGTAGGGTGTAAGCACTTTGATCAATGCACTAAACTTTGGAGGCCGAAATGCCTCTTGGAACGCCTGAGGGTACGACATAACTTTTGAGGTAGCCTCCGTTTTCGGGGATCTAATGATTCTCACCCTTGGCAGCAAGCGAGGTGACATGTTAGCTAGCTACCTGTTGTGTAGAATACTGTGCTGTGACTGCGTATACTGTTGCTTGAGTTTGTTGATGTATCCCAAAGCCTGCATGAGGGCAATGTAGGATGAGGTGTGTTTACAGAAGAGTTGGTAACTGTGGTTTGGGGGTATTGTACAAGTATTTACACCAGCCAATTAGGGCCAATCACCACAAAGATGGTGCTAAACTGCTGCTAAAACTGGGGGTGAAAAATGATTGTTTTTGAACATGCAGCTGACATGGGAGCATTTCCTGTCAAGTCTTTGTGTGGTGTTCAAACATAGCAAGATTCTTGTACTCGTTGCCATGTGAACCAAACCCCTAATGGACTTCTCTCTTCAAAGAGAAACCATACTCACGTCGTAAGTTTTCAGGACAAACTTGGCCAAGCATTTGACCAATCATAGGGCTACAGTCAGCTTGTATCTAGTGCTTAGTAGTTAGGTTGAATAGCAACTTTGCATTACAGATATCTTGCGTCTGCTTTCATCGGTGGTTGTAAGCCCTTTGGCACAGAGTAGCTCAAAAACTTGCAGCATCCAGGGAGACACAGAGAATCGACCAATTGGGACCATATATGGCAAGTCTTGTGTCTGAGTCCACTAGTTCCAGCAACAGAGGGGGGGAGGAGGGAGGTATTTTGTCTTAAACTTTGGCTCTCCTTGTGTTTATTGCTTTGGCTTCATGACCAGCCATTAAGCATTGTGGCACTGGTGGTAGTGTAGTGTGTGTTAGAGTTGTGGGATCGGAGTTGTGGGGTCGAAGTCATGCCAACCGGCCAATTTATTCATTAGTCGATGTTTGATGCCCTTAATGGATCAAAATACCATTACCACACCCGTGAATGGCTCGCTGTGTGATGTGGCATGCATATAGGCATAGGCAGGCGGGCAGGCACACACACACACACACACACACACACACATACACACAACAACATGAGCATTGCCATATAAAAAATGAACTCCTGATTAGACGAGGTTTACATGGCAACCAAGTAATGTGTACAAGCGTGTAGGTTGCTATCACAGAATTCTTTCACCCTTGTGGGAGTTACATGTTAACCTTTCTATGTGGACTGAAACCGTGAAGGGACATGGAATGTTATGGTGCACTTACCTTATTTGGAATGAGCATGGTGATTTAAATACCACAACATATTTGCACACATCAGAATAAGGTTTACCCTATCCTCCTTGTGAGCCATACACCTTTGTGTTTTCGAATCCTTTAAAATTCTCTTCTCTCTCCTCCTCCACTTGGGGAGGGGGGAGGAAAGTGTGGCTGAGGTTGTGTACTGTGAGTGAGCGAACCACATACACACACCTTCCTGTTCACAAGCAGCAGGCCCACATGCCACCAGCCCCCATCATCTAAAAGTATGTACGACTTCCCTCTCAGGAGGGGAGGCAGGGAAGAAGTTTAGTAAAGGATTGATCTTTGTGAAAGAGGAGTATTCGCGACTTCTCCCCTCTGTTTGTCTCTGGTTGGTAGGTGTGGAGGAAAGCTTTAGCCCTCCGATACGTTTGCCGTACAACTGCTGGTATCTTTCATGGTATCTATTTGTTTCCAAGTTAGCCAAAATAGCCTGCTCTTTGTTATTGAAATGGCATATGTGCTCTTGCAAGCTGTGTCTATCTCAGCTTCACAAGGCTTCCCTGTCGATCTCTTTACCATTGAAACAACATGTGTGTCCTAGCAAGTTGTGTCTACCTCTCCTTCACAAGGGCTTCTCCTTGCTTGCAAACCTTCCCCGATGTGAAGGAGAGTGTTCTTTGTTGAGGGGAACAGAACATACCATCTTGTTTGGGGTATGGTGCACTTGGTTTTCCAAATATGGTGTTCTGGTAGCAAATACACTGATTGAGAGATATGTGACGTGCAATACCTCTTCCTCGGTTTTTGTGTGTTCATGTGTGTTTGTGTGTTTGTTTATGTGTTTGTTTATGTGTGTTTGTGTGTTTATGTGTTTATGTGTGTTTGTGTTTATTTTTGTGCATGCGGATACACGTGTGTGTGTATGTGTGCATGAAAACACGTGTGCATACGTGTGTGTTTGTGCTTACATATACACATTCTGACATCATGATTAGTTTTATGCATGCACCTTTTATGTTCTGTGTGTGGTGTAGGGTTACTGGTGTCTGCTTACTTGGGTGTAAACAATTTGTTTGCAGTGCAAACGTTTTGTCCATAACGCTGGGCTATCACGTTACAAATTTCAGATTCTGTAATGACGGTGGGAACTTGTATTGCATGTTTGTTTACTGTAAACTATGGCCAGCTCCCTTGGTATGTGGTTGGTGCTGATTGCACAGCTGATTATAATGAAATTCTTGGAGGTTTGGTATGTAAACACCCTTATTTCCCCCACTCCCCCTTCCCCCTCTCCCACCTCTCCTCCCCTTCTCCTCTTTTCCTCTTCCTTCCCTCTGCCCCCTCCTTTTACCTCTCCCTCCACTTGCCCCTGTTCCTTTCTCCCTCTCCCTCTCCCTCTCCCTCTCCCTCTCTTTCCTCTTCCCCCTTTCCTCTCCCCCCCTCCACTCTCTAGGGTGTGATATCGACATGGATGGTTCTGAGACATCTCCGTTACTAGGCAGTGATCATGAGGTCGATGAGAAGGAAGAGGGGAAGAAAGAAGAGCGGGGGAAGGAGAATTTTGACCTCAAAAATATTGTCTTGTTTCGTGGGAAGGTGTGTGTGTGTGTGTGTGTGTGTGTGTGTGTGTGTGTGTGTGTGTGTGTGTGTGTGTGTGTGTGTGTGTGTGTGTGTGTGTGCGTGTGTGTGTACATGTGTGTGTGTGTACATGTGTGTGTGTGTGTGTGTGTGTGTACATGTGTGTGTACATGTGTGTGTGTGTACATGTGTGTGTGTGTGTGTGTACATGTGTGTGTGTGTGTGATGTTATTCATGACATTACTTTGGTCTAGCTCCCAAAAGGTTCGCTAGTCCCACTAGGCAGTCTTCTCCTACACACCACTTCCTAGCGAGCATGCTTCAGTAGAGTTCTGTGTGGACTGCAGTAGAAAGGCCAGACAGAAACCAAATATCACAGCTGCATTGGAGGAAATGCTTGAAGCCAAGGAATGCTCTTCTGCCATCTCTGCCAAATTGGCCTCTGTAACAGTACATAGTTAGGAATGTCATTACTTCTAACTTTCGACCCACTCAACAAATCTAAACTGCACCCCAAGATGCTCACAGAAGCTAAAACTTCGTACTGCAAATTTACCTTAGCTTGAACACTTTAGAGTTAAGGCTAAAGTCAGCCCATCTAACCTTCCCCCTCAACAATGTTTTCATCTTCTACACCCCTTCTCCCCTTTCTCCTTCACTCAATCCTCTCCCCTCTCCCCTTTTCCGATGCAGGAGCTTGCAAAAAGTTTCATTCGTGACCCTAGCAACCTGGTGAGAGTGGGAGTAGGAAGAGAGGGCGTCTTCAAAGTGGACAGTGAAAGAGACAAGGTGGGCTGTACTCGTTACCATGGGCAACCAAGGGAGATGAGTGGTTTGTGGTGAGAATATCCACCCCACATTGTCACACCAAGTGTTGAATCTAGTAATGTGGGTCTTTATTTGGTTTGTGCTTTCTCTGTAGTAGAGTATACACCTCTAGCTTACTGTAAACATTCACAGCTTTCAAAGAAACCAAGAGTGGGCTTTTGTGCGTACACCTGTCCACCTGATTGGATGTCAATTTTTATGTGTATCACTTTGTAACCATCTCTATCTAGGTTTTGAAGCGTTGGAAGTACTCCGATATCAAAGATTGGAGCTATTCTGGTTTCTCTTTTACACTGGTAAGTCATTAGTGAGCCGGCCTTCTAAGAAATAACCTCCTTCTCGCTCTCTGTCAGTATAATGAGATTGCCTCCCTTTCCTTCCCTCCCTCTTTCAGTAGTAAACTGCCCTCCCCTTCCTACCCCACCTCTTTGAACCACCCTTCTAAATATATCTTCCCTTCTCCTTCCCCTTTCCCGGCCAGCAACTACGTTCCGGTGGGACATACCATATAAGGACAGATGAGGGAGAATCCATCTGCAATTTCATTGAGGCCTTCCAGAAGGACCCTGACAAAGCTTTGGTTAGCAATTAAACTCTCTCTCCATTTATAGAGAATCTTAAGGGAAATTATTTTCGAATTATCTAATTGGATATGATGCCTGTTTTCAGGATTGGGCACTGGACCACCCTCCAAATTCTAAATATCCCGAAAGTGGAATTGGAACATTGAGGAGAAAGTTCTCAGCGGGTATGCACACTACGCTGTGCTGACTGATTTGTCACTGACTTTTGAACGCTATCTATGCATTCTCCCTTCCCCCTCTTCCTCCCTCCTCCCTCCCTCTTTCTCCCCCCTCCTCTCCCCCCTCCTTTCCCTCCTCTTCACACACACACACACACAGAACAAACCCATTCTCCTATGGACTCTGTCAAGTTCTACACTCTCGACAGACGTACTTCCAAAAAGACATCCAAAGGCCCCACCACCAGGCTAGCCCCCAACGTTGATGTCGACAGTAGGTTAAGAGGAATGTACCCTCTACCGAGGAGGGGAGATATCAAGGGACGCAGCCAGCGCACAGGAACAAGCAAGGACAGGCCTAAACAGAACGGGGTCGGGAGCAACAAGGAAAAGCGACATGCAAGGGAGATCCTAACCCACAGGCTTGAGGAGGCTGTCGAGAACGAGAAGCGGCATTCTAACAGGATTCTCATTGGCCCTGTCAGCACCAAGGGAGAAGTGACGAGAGACTCACCCACCCAGCCGGAAGCTGGTACAGGGATCTCCTCTTCCCTCCCAGTCAGGAAAATATCCTCCACGCAATCAGAGGGAGGAGAGGCAAAGGCTGAAAAGACAGCTGAAAAGAAAATGGCTTCAGATTCAAATTTACAGCAACCGTCCAATGAACCCCATTCTTCAGCCAATGACAATCTACCAAGCTGGCAGATTGGAGAGAAGAGTATCAAACGTCGCGCACCTTCTTCTTCAGGTTCTGAGAGTGTAGCTTCAAACGACACGGCTCCCCTGCTCCGTCCCGAAAGCAGTGCTAGTTCCGGTCCTTTTTCACCCACTGACAGCGAATTTCAGTTCATTCCACAATGTGAGGAGGACCAGCCTCTTGTGGCGCAGGATCGTGTCAAGAAGCGGCGGTCCCTCAGCTGTAGCAGCTCAGATGAATCACGCTATGACCATCTTGATAGAATAAGAGATGAGTTTACAAGAAGAAACTCAAGTGAACATGCACCTCGGTCAGACTTAGAGAGGAGTGGGAGTTCTTCACCTGGAGAGGACCACTTTAAATACAGCAAAATTTCCAGCCCCCCTGGCTCACCCCTCTCTCCGCTTTATGATCATCTTCCAAATCTCACACAAGATTCAGAGAAGAGAAGAGAGATAAAACAGCAGCCAGCTCGGATGAGGAGTCCTCCACGTATTGATCTTCTTACCGCTCCGTTTGACATCCGCTCAAGGAGGAACATCTCCCAACCCTGCCTGAGTACGCCAGTGTCTGCACGTGAGAGCCCATCACTTGAGACTAGTCCGAGCCCCGTCATTATGGAGCACGACGAGACCGAGGAAGACGAGACACCAGTAAACAGGTGAACGAGAGAGTGATGTCATTGCTAATAACAACTTAATCAGGGCTTCAATGGGAGGGGGGGCTTTTGCCTCCCCTTTGCACGATTGTGCCCCCCATGGAATTTATAAGTTGGTGTGCAACTTGGATTGTCGCCCCCTAAAGGTTTTCAAAACTCAATTTTTGCCCCCCCTTAACAAAATTTCTAAATAAAGCCCTGCTTCTCTAATGCAGACACTTGCGGGGTCAAGGGTCACAGGTTGTTCTTACTTCAGGAAAGTTGGTATGAGTCAGGCAATTATAGTGCTCAACACAAATTTCAGTCTTGAATTGGCTAGTGAGGTATTTTTATTTGGGTTAGTAAAAATTCTTATTTGTCTGTGTAGTTGGTAGTTATGGTGAACGTGTACCACGTACCCAACACCACTGGAGACTTCACAGTGAGGTGTAATGCTAGACAGTGAAATTCCGATGTAATGGGGTGTGAAAATGTTCACTACCTTCATTATTAATGTACAGTGTTAGTATGTCTCCTCCCTCCCTCCCTCCCTCCCTCCCTCCCTCCTAACCCCACAGTGATGATAACCAGAAGTTAGACGAGACACAATCTCCTCCACCAAAAAACGAACCCTCAGAACAATTTCCTGGCGTTGTCTTGAGACCAAAAAAGAAACAGCTCTTGGACCCATTTGCAGATATTCTTGGTGCTCCAATGGGCGTGTCCAAACTGAGATGGTCGCAGGAGATGAACCCGCTCTACGACTACATCAAGGGGGTGAGGATCTCAGAGGGGATGGCGTCACATGGCATCAGGCTTTATGACACGGCGGCAGAGGAGGAAAAGAGGGGACACAGAGGAAAGACTCCGAACACGATCCCGGAGGAAGATTTGGAGCAATTACAATCTGAAGGTGAGCTAGCTATCAGTCCGAAAGGGGACCGTGGAGGTAACACCACAGCTCCTAATGTTGTGGTAGGGTCCCCAAAAGAACCAAATCTACCTGAAATGGAAGAATCGCCAGAAATGTCCAGAATGGCTGCCGCGACATGTACACTACCAAGGACGGGGAGAAAACCCCACTTGTATGAGGACATCAACCTTTTGATGATGGAGTTGCCCCAGGGAGAGAGACCGGTGAGCAATATTGAGGGAGAGAAGAAGGCGGTAACCATCACAAGAACTTCCAGTGACAAGGAGGTGAAGAAATCCGAACTGAGGTCATCTACGGTGTCGTATCAATCAGTCGTGCAGCGCAGGCTTCGTACGTGTGATGTCACATCGCATTCAGTTAGTCCCCGGCTAGGCAAGAGGATTCTGCAGCAGAGGAGGAGCAGGACCATTTCATCGATGGACGACACGGAGACGGTGAAGCGAAAACAGAAACCAATCAAGGCTGCTGATAATATGAAGGTGTGTGTGTGTGTGTGTGTGTGTGTGTGTGTGTGTGTGTGTGTGTGTGTGTGTGTGTGTGTGTGTGTGTGTGTGTGTGTGTGTGTGTGTGTGTGTGTGTGTGTGTGTGTGTGTGTGTGTGTGTGTGTGTGTGTGTGTGTGTGTGTGTGTGTGTGAGTACATTTGCCATGAAACACCTGCCCACACATGCAAGTGCCTACACATCCACCTCCCATCCCCCCCCTCCCCCCACACACACACACACTTCACACACTGGCACAACCCCCCTCCTCAGGACTTCTCCTATGTGATGCGTGAGTGGAGATTGTTCTTCATCAAGATGCCAAACGGAAAGATTCATCGTGAGGTCTTCAACATCAACAAGCCCGTCTTTGAACTGAGGGAGAAGTTGTGTGATGTGCTTGGAGTTGGTGAGTGTGTGTGTGTGTGTGTGTGTGTGTGTGTGTGTGTGTGTGTGTGCCAGTGTGGTGTGTGATGTGTGTGTGTGTTTATACGCAAGAATTTGCACTGTGAATAATCTACTTCTCTCCTCCTTCTCCCCCTTTCTCCCTCATCTCTCCCCACACCAGACAACCCGGAGAACTACCTTCTCTACGTGGAGGGAGCTGCTCTGACCACCATCCGAGAGGGGGACGTGGGGACAGACAGCTCCCAGAGCCGTATGACACGATCCACTTCCCTCGCACACCTCGTGGATAACCAGTCTCTTCCAGGTGGGTGGAGTCTAAGGGTCTAATGAATTTCTTTCATCCATGCATTCTCACCTTCCCCTCCTCCACCCTCCCCTCTCCCTCCTCCCCTCCACTCCACCCTAACCCTAACCCTAACCCTCCCTCCTTCATCCTTTCTTGCATTCATGCACCCCCTCCTCTCCCCTCTTTAGACCAAGGCACAGATCCTAAACTACTGAAGACCAATCTCTCTTTTCGCATGCAAGGCATCTCGACCACCCGGATTCTCTCTCTCATGTAAGTCAGTTCTACAGCTTACTCTAACACAGACGTGAAAACTGTTATTACACAAACCTCTTTCATTTGCCTCACTTCTGCCACCCCTCCCCCTCCTTCATCAAGCCAGCCCATTCCCAACTTGTCTTCCCCCAATGCAAACTAGATGTAACCCCATTCCCAGGCTATCTCCCACATTGTTATGAGCCTGGGAACGAGTCTTCATTACAACTGAGAGTCTAAAGTCCAAGCTCTGTTTCACGGCACAATCATTTCCTGTGCTAAGCTCACATGCCCAACTGTCTGGCCCCACCCACTCAGGTCAGACGAGGAGACGGCCGGGTCACATATGAGCTATTCATACGAGACGCCCTCCACCTCTGAGGAGTTTCACAAGGTATGTCACGAGGACATAGCCCTGTAAATGTTATAACAATGTGCTTCATTCATGCATGTATCCGCCTGATGAAAATGGTCTTGTGATGTTGTACTTAAAACCTACTACAGTCTAGACGTCATTGTGCTCACACACACACACACACACACACACGCACCTCAGAACTGGATCAGCGTAGTCCAGGGAAACCTTCCCTGTGCACAGGAGGACGCAGTCACACTTGCTGCCCTCCAGTACCAGGCATACTTCCTGGACAGAACGGCTGTGCACTCAGTTGTCGGCTTCTGCAGGTATGGGGCAGAGGAGAGGGAGGAGGGGAGGGGAGGAGGAGAGGGGGAAGGGGAGGAGGAGAGGGGGGAGGGGAGGAGGAGAGGGGGGAGGAGAGGAGGAGAGGGGGGAGGGGAGGAGGAGAGAGGGGAGGGGAGGAGGAGAGGGGAGAGGGGAGGAGGAGAGGGGGGAGGGGAGGGGAGGGGAGGAGGAGAGGGGGGAGGGGAGGGGAGGGGAGGGGAGGAGGAGAGGGAGGAGGGGAGGGGAGGAGGAGAGGGAGGAGGGGAGGGAAGGAGGAGAGGGAAGGATGGGTCCAGATCTCATGTGCTATATATCCAAGCACGACTAACAGTCGGGCCCAAACTGAGACTAATTTTACCCTCATACGAGACACATGTGTTAGTCTTGTGTGGGTGGTATTATCATTATCACGACTATACGTAAGTAGAAATTGTTTAGCATGAGAAACTATTAGTATATGTTGTTGTGGTTTCTAGCAGAACAAATTGAGCAAATGCTGCCTTGTTTGACTGATTTGTCAGTCTGTTGCTTAGCAACCCACTGCCTCACCCCATGATCACTCTAACTCTTGCTCTTCACTGTTCAAAGATTGGTTGCTAAGCAACAAACCAGTACTGTAATACTGCCCTCCAAGATGATGACACAATACTGATACGAGAGTCTGTAGGCATGCAACAGTTGCTAAGCAATGGACTACATAAGCCCTAGATCTACCATGTCATTGTGGAGAGTTTAATTTCACTTGATGGTTACAAATTTCTTTTCTTTCTTCACCAGGCCAACTGAGTTTCTACCAGTGGAGTTTTCAGGAGTACGTGGAATCGAACAGCGGATGTACACCGAGCAGGAGAACCTGAAAAACCAGACACACCAGGAGATTCAAGAGACGTACTCTGCCCACTGTGCCAAGCTGGCCACCTATGACACCATCTTCTTCCCAGCTCGAGTGAGCACCTACCATGGTTGTAGTTTAGGTTGAGTTTTCTCCTTGCACAGATGTACTTAGAGAGATGGGCCTGGGGACAAGATGCGTCTAGAGTGAAGAGGAATATGCTGGACATGCATGGTCTCATTCCCAGACTCACAGTGCAGGTCTTATTGAGGTCTGGGAACGAGACTATACTGGATGGTGTAATGGTGTTTTTGTGTGTCAACATATTAGCTAACGATCATCACCACACACACACACACACACACGTGCACTCACACACACACACACCCTCACACATGCACACACAAACGCATACACACACTACACACAAACGCACGCACACACACACACACACACACACACACTCTACAGGAGCCTCGTAAGAAGCTCCTCCAAAGCATGAAGCTGAAGCCCATCCTCCTGGGCGTAAGCTCCAAGGGCATCCTGAGAGTCGACCCCAAGACGAAGGAGGTACTAGACATGTGGGACTACCAGGTGCTGAAGAACTGGGCTTACTCTAGGAAAACCTTTGTGCTGGTGAGTGTGCTGAGAGGTGGGAGGGAGAGGGGGGGAGGGAGGAGGGAGGAGGGAGGGAGGAGGGAAGGGGAGGGGGGAAGAAGAGGGAGAGATTATGATTTGGCATCACTGAGAGATTCCTGCCTGACCATTTGACCCTCATCATCTCCCTTGACTGTAGGCTTTTACTGACAAGAATTATCCTGTGGAGAGCAACCAAGCTAAGTGGATCAGTGAGCTTGTGGACTTCCATGTTAACTCCATCATGAACTCGGAAGTAAGTCAGATAGAGGAAGGGAGGGGGAGGGGAAAAGTAACATGCTGTCATGAACTCGGAAGTTGGCAGGAAGCGCATTAGTTCAGTGGTATCAATCAACCTGACCTCCCTCTTTCCCTCTTCCTTCCCTCCCTCCTTCCTCCTCTCTCCCCTCCTTCCCCACTCTCACAGACAGCGCTCTCTCAAGTTATCCCCGGGTCCTCTGAGGAAGGGACATCAGAATCCGTCTCTACCACACCATGATTTCCAAACCCCATCAGTACTTTACTGCAATCGGAGTGGCATATTCTTCTATTTTATGAGTGTTGTAGGACTTTCACCGCTGTACACACTAATGGCATTTTTATGTGGCAAACTATCGAATCAATACAGATCAATCACACACACACACACACGGGTAGCTATAGCCGCGTTCTACCAACTAAGTTGGAGAAATAGGTGTACCGCGACCTATAGCCTCCCCGGCAATGTTTCTGAAACAACCGGAAATGAAATCCCTGCCCAACCCTATTCCCTACCCTTTGTTTCTGAAATACACTTCCTGTTGGGGGAACTATACGTTCCCAGGCCTCTCCCATTTTTACTTTTTATTCTGCTCTTCTGCTCTCATGTATTATACTGAACGCAAACCGAAGAACAAAAACGGGAGAGGCCTGGGAACAAGGCTAGTTACAGGGTACTATAGCCTCGTACCCAGGCCACGTGGGAGGAGGGAAAAGTGGCCTGGGTACAAGGCTAAGGATACTAATACTATAATGTGATACACAGCAACAGGTATACTCGTTTTGGCCATGGTCCAGTTTTTGATTGCCCACAGTATACCTATTATTAACATAAAAGCATTTTTCGCTGCTCTTCTGCTTCTGTATATTATACACGAAACCGAGGAACAAAAAAAAAACGGGGGGGGGACTGGGGAAATCAAGCCAGGAGCCCTGGGTTCAATTCCTGGCGACTGACAGCTTTTCATTTTCTCTGTTCACTTCGTACAATGAAATATCAGGTGTACATTTTCTGTGCATGTGCTGCTATCTCTGATTTTGTCTTGTGATCAAGTTCTTCGGAAGAGGGGCATTTTCCTCAAGAGCGGTGTCGGAAGTCATCCGTACTCCTGTGGAAGAATAAGTACTGCCATGTTACCCTCATGCAGAGGAGGTAGGATGTGATCACGTGATGGCAACTATTAACTGACATTCCACAGCCAAGAAGTGTGGAGGCAAGCTAAACAAATGACTCTATGGACGAACTCCAATGGGTGCAATGGGTTTTTTGACAAGGTTGAAGACATTTGGCAGTTAAAATGGCCTCCTGTGACTCACCTTGCATCAAACTGGCAACTTACAAGCTTAGCCTGCGAGGTGAGCCATAATAACCAATTTTGACTAGCCAGATGGCTTCAGCTTAGTCGAAAACCCTATGCGCCCGTTGTGACTTAGTCCATAGAGCAATCCTTGTAACTAGCATCCACGATTCTTGCCCTTGGAATGTCATCAGAGCACACTAATTGTCGCTACATTGTGACGTCATGTCCTCCCTCCTCTGATCCTCATGATTACATCATGATGACATATGTGCATGTTGTAAAAAAAAACAAAACAGTTGGGGATTTCCCCTAGTACAAGCATTCATGGAGTACGTTGCATGATAGTCTCGGTCCCAGACCCAAAACCAACCCCAGTGCGGATAGCTTTCAGTATCGCACGCAGGGAACTAGAAGCAATATACCGGTACGCGCTGGATGAGGTCTGGGGACGAGACTAGTTGCATGATTGGTCAGGTGGCTGTATGGACTTACTGAAGCTGTTGTCGCCAGTGTTAACAGCTTGGACAATGTTCTCCCGCACATACTGCTCGGCTTCGTGAGCTTGGGCCACCAACTAGAAAGATATAGCAGATGTCACAACACAACCAAGAAGTCGATATGCCCTTGGAGAACTTGACTGTAGCTCTCAACACACCTGTGAAATCTGATTCTGATCGGTGACTGATCGGTTCTTCCAGAATTCTTCCTTCACCTTCGTTCTAGCAGCTACAAAATAAATAATGGATTTAGCCTCATTCCCAAGCCTTTCCCACCTCAAGTTTTGATTGCTTGCAGTACATTTCTCCCTTCGTTTTTACACACTGCAAACAATCAGAAGGCAAGAAAGCCTAAATATAGTCTCGGTCAATCCCAGACTATTTTTTCTAGAGCTCGATCACCCAGAGTCTAGAATTGGGGGAAGCTTATTATACCCACTATGAAATATGCATGTGCGTACGTACTCAATGTTTTGTACCTTTCAATGCCTCATGATCTTCCCGAAACAGATTTTTGCATGTTTGTTGCAGCAGGCGATAGCACCTCAGCACCTATAGGTAGATAGATAGATAGATTATTTGATCAACAATAAATTACACAAAATAGGATTCATAAATAACTTGGTTTGTGAATGTACTAATCTTTTGCTTACCTCTCTTCTCATTTTGAGCAAAAGCTGCTGCAGATCTAGAGATGTTTACGTAGTCCAATTAATGCGCAGCATCTCTCCACGTGGGTGTGCATTAATTGGAAATCTTTCCAACCGCTGACTAGCGATGAGTAGCTCTGCGCTGTTGTTGGACGCGTTGCTGTGTTGCGTGTGTCTGGCATACTTGGGGGTGTGTCCCTACACGAAAGTAGAGGAAAGTTTCAACCTCCAGGCGATGCACGACATCCTGTACCACCGCACACAGCTGCAGAACGTGAGTTGTGTAGCATCAGTATCCGCGTTCTGCAAGTGTAGAAGAGAGATGGATCATTACTTAATACAGGAGCTTATGAACCGTTACACCAGACAGGAAAGCACCCAGTCAGTGTGATGTGGTCCCAGGTGTATGTTGGTCTCATTCCCACGTTATCCTGGGAATGAGACTAGTATAACGTGGGAATGAGACCAGTATACATGTATGTAGGTTAGACTAGCCTCGTTCCCAGGCCTTCGATCACAGCTAGGTTAGACATGATGTCTTAAATTCACCAGCTGCTCTATTTTCTGACTTTCCTCTGCAACTTGCACACACACACACATGCACACCCACACACACAGTACGATCACTTAGAGTTTCCTGGGGTGGTCCCTCGAACATTTCTGGGAGCACTAACAGTGTCAGGTTTAGCATTCCCGTTTGTCCAGATTGCCGTCTTGTTTGGTGCCCTCAAGTTCACTTCACACTACATTGGTATGTGTGTTTTCTATCTCTGGTTCTTGGCTTGGAACTGCAGTATCTTCCTTCCCTCTGCTCCTTCTGTCCCTCCCTCCTTCGCTCCCTCCTTCCCTCTTCTCCTTCCTTCCTCTCTCCCCCCCCTCCTCCCTCCAGTTCGTGCCACTTTAGGTCTCCTTGTGTGTTTTTCCTTCATTGCCTTCCGGAGGGCAGTTCACCGTAAGCTGGGAGCCCCTGCCAGTATCTTTCTCACCCTCATCACTGTATCACAGTTCCACTTTCTCTTCTATGCATCCAGACCTCTACCTAACACGTTTGCTCTTGTCCTCGGTGAGCTACATACTTCTGCATGACTCTGCTTATCCTCCTTCTCTCCTCCACCTCCCCTCCTCCTTCCCCTCACCTCACCCTTCTCGCCCTTCAGCTCCCCTCCTCCTTCCTCTCACCTCACCTTTCTCATCCTCCACCTCCCCTCCTCCTCCTCTCACCTCTCATCCTCCACCTCCCCTCCTCCTTCCTCACCCTTCTCATCCTCTACCTCCCCTCCTTCCTCTCATCTCTCCCGAGCTCTTGATCAGCCATCTTGCTTGTCCTCCTCGTTTCTCCTCCTCTCCAGCTCTCTTGGCATTTCGCTTCTGGCTACTGCAACACCATGGCCGGTTCATCTGGGCCTCAGGAGCAGCCATTGTCCTCTTCCGCTCAGAGCTAAGTATCTTGCTGGGATTCATCCTCTTCTTGGAGATAGGAAGCTACCGACTAGGGGTGTGGAGGGCTATGAGACACATCATCATAGCTGGAGCCTTATGGCTGAGTACGTCCAGAAATTGTTTGCCAATGTCCATGCAACATCTACAAAGCACCACCCCCCTCCTTTTCCCCTTCCTACTTCCTTCTCCTGATCTTCGTCCTCGTACTTCTCTTTCCGTTTCTATTTTTCTTTCGCTCCTCTACCTCCTCCTCTTCTTTCCCCCTTCCCCTCCTCCTCCTTCTTTCCCTCCTCTCCCCTCCTCCTCCTTGATCTCCTCTCCTCCTCTCCGCTCCCCAAGGTTTAACAGTGCTTGTGGACTCACTGTTCTGGGGGAGGTGGTTGTGGCCAGAGGGGGAAGTCCTGTGGTTCAATACGGTGGAAAACAAGAGCCACCTCTGGGGGGTATCCTCATTGGTCATCTAAATCACATGACCCTTGTGTACAGTACTCTCTCTAATTTAGTGGACAGCAAATAAAAATCAAAATGAGCATATCTAAGATTTTGTATTTAACTTAGAGTGAAAGTGTAAATTAGAGAGGTTTTAAGTTAACACTACCTTCACTACTATCTGCTATTTCTACCCTGTAACTATTCTACTCAGAAATACTAGCCATTTTCTTAACCCACCCCCGAGACCCATCCGTTCTGGTGGTATTTCCTCCTGGCGCTCCCCCGAGCCCTCCTCCTTCCCTTCCTCTCCCTCCCTTGGGGCCTCTATCGAGAGAAACGTACTCGCATCATTGCAGGTCCTGCTGTTGGGTTTGTCTTCCTCCTCTCCTTTCTCCCTCACAAGGAGTTGAGGTTCATCATCTATGTTATACCGCTGTTCAACCTGGTTGCAGCTGCTGCATATGCAAACATGTGAGGAAAGAAAGACGAGAGAGGAAGGGTGGCATAGGAGGGGAGGAGGGGAGGGAGGAGAGGGAGGAGGAGGGGTGAGGGAGCGGGCCGGGATGGTAAC